>OX104063.1:104616218-104632550 GCA_944474145.2 Dicrocoelium dendriticum | reverse complement strand
ACTAACCCATTTGCTGTTAGATGGAGATGCTCGCTAGCGCTGTGAAAGGGCTGTTTCTTTGTGCCATGAGGCGGGGTCAAGCAGAGTGCAGTGTACTAGTGGGCTCCTATACTCCACCAGAATATTTCACTTCCATTTACCAGGCAACTACCGCACCACATCATGCTCGTTCGAGTTCTCCATATACAGGAAATGTAGCTGGGTGCATGGCTCGTTGTATCAGCCTGACCCATGTTTTATCTTGGGAATCCTTGCGTTCATGATTATTGGCCTTCTGAACTCTCTATGATCGATCTGACATATTTTCCTTTATCCACGAAAAAGAGAGAAATATAACACACGAGACTGCAAACCCCTTATTTTGACGCGGAGCATTTGTGTCTCTTTTGCTGCTATTTGTTTATTTTTCCGTTAACTTCGGCATTTTGGAGCACTGGCTCAACCATCTATCTTTTCTAACTGAACCGACCATTTAAGTTCCACTCAGACAAAATGCTGCCGGTCGGTGCTCCGTGGAGCACAATACTTTTTCTACCCAACTACCATCAATTGCACCGGTCTTCTAAGAGTGTCTACGGTTCAACACCCTTTTGATTCCCCTCATTCAGCCATGGCGCAAATAGCTAGTTTACTTCCATTACTCATCTTCAGTTACTCGATCCGTTATTGTCTGAGTAGGGACATGCGCCTTAATAAATTTGGCCTACCAACAACAACACATTTCAGTATCAGTTGGGTTTACACATTCCACGCGAGTCGATTAGCAACATAATTTGCTTTTTTTCGCTTATCACTCATGTTGTGTGTGTGTGTGTGTTTGTAACTCACTGAGTATTGCCTGTGTTCTTGTACCATTCAACTAATTTGCCATTTCCAGTTCCTAATTTTTAATCCTAATCACCTCCTTTTGCATCGATTCCAGAGGCAGATTCGTCATTATCTTAGGCATAATCTTGCGTTTCAACATTTATGCCGTCATCTTCTTCCTCTTGTGCATCGCGGAGCGCACGTTTCAGCAGGTGAGCCACACGATTCACTAAGGTAGTGGAAGCTGATTGATGCAACTGTTAGATTAGGTTTCGTGACTGTGTCCATAAGTCTATCGCTCGGCCCAAATCGTTTAACCTATCTTACCTGGCTGGTTTTTGTACTTTTCATCATTGGCCCTATCCGGATAGGGTCTGCACAGATCTACTACCGTAACAATGAGACCGTACAGTTTTCTATAGGGACCTCTTTTACACATCTGCCAAATAGAATTTAGATTAAGCCATTTTGTGGGACCACAAAATGAATTCTGTCTAATGACCGCACAGTACTAGGAAATGTTCAGCCAATGTCAGAATCAGCTGTTGTCTACACCAAACAGCAATTGCAGACATGCCACGACAATTGGTCCGGCGTTTTCGTTGAACCTGTCGACATGCGTATCTTTAAGACAAGTCATTGTGATAGAGTGTTCTTTTCTTACGCGAGAAATCGTGGCTAATGACGGCAACTGGTTGATATTTGCACAAAGTGACAACAAATTTTTATGTGCCCACGGTCATCCGGTTTTATCATCGTCATCACCGCTACACCACCGTTCTGAATCTGCCACACATCAGATGACGTTCCCCAGGAGTATTTGTGACACCGACCCGGCGGGTATTGTTATCGCTGCTTATCGCATTTTTGCGTTGGAGCAAGATATTGTTTAAAATTGCGTTAGAAGACTGCGTAAATGCCTAAGGAAACTCCGTTTATGCGCATTGTTTTTCTCATTTATTTTGACGTCATAGACTACTAAGATGTCCCTTCATTTTTGATAGCAACTAGTTTTGTTTGCACTTTAGTTACCGTTACTTATAGTTGGTCATTTTCAGCCCCCTGCTCACCAGTTTCAGTTCAAATTCAAGCCGTAACACTAGTTCGCTGCAGTATTCACTCCACTGTTACTGGCACTACCCATTTGTCTTCCACTTCCTCTCCTGCATCATATGATAGGTTTCTGATTGCTCCTGGGTGGCACCCAACAAACAAACCTTGTTGCTCACCAGATCAGCATTCTACTATTACTCGGTGGTCCTGGCAGATCTTTGACCCGTTGCTCCCAAAGCTGTCCCGTGGGCTAATGCCCTGGACGCTTTCTCGTAGCGGTTGCTGCTTTGCAGTTGGGTTACACCCTTCTTTTATCCAAGAGCCAAGACACACCAATCCGCATGAGTCAGTGAACTGACCATGTGCCAGACCCACTGCCTTTCGGGTGTACATTCAATCGAATGCTTTGACCGACGACCCGATTCCTTCTCCTGTCAGGTTTGGGCGCCCTGCCACTATCCTAATCCAAACTCCGTCATAGGTTAGGAAGAGGTTGATGACCCTCTTCCCGTAAAACCTAGCTATGGGATACAACAGGTCCACGCGTTCTATGCTCACAGCCCGATTTGCGTAGAACAGGAGCGCCAAGCGTTGTCTCTGACGATGGGAGGGCACCTCCGGGTGCTCAATGGTTTGCTACCATCCGTCTAGTCAGGCAGCCCCTATTCAAATTGGCGCAAACTCGCCAAAACCCTCTTGCGTCTGAGTGTGGTCGCAGGTGCGTAACATACTACTGTCTGCGAAACTGGGGTCGGAGGCAGAATCAACGGAGGTGAGATTAACAATAAATGAAGTGTTGGCGAACGACAAAGGCAGCAGTAGTGGAAGCGTGATGAGAAGACAAAACCACTCTGTGGGCATGATACTATCCGGTTGCTCATGCTTAGCACGGTCACGAAGACCGTGCACCCTATCTCTTGTATCTAGTATAATCGAATTGGCGGTTTTCAACAGGCAACCTCACAGAGGATATTAATCAGTAAACGTTGACAAAATACAAAAACATAAATTCACATACACATGTACATTTGCGACATCCGCTGCATTATTGGCCTGCATCAGCTATTGGAACCAAAGATAGCGTCCATACCATTCTGTGACACTTATCTATTCAACTCATTCGTCGCCTTTTTATATTGGCATATTGTGGTCATGCTGATGATTTACTAAATCGGCTCGGCCAAGACATACACGACCGCATGTGCTACAGCACCGGATACTTGTCTTCATCAGCGCCTGTCTCTTAGGTAACCAGCGTTTCTCTTCCTGATGCACCTGCCCACCCGCATAGTCGATGTGGCCATGCCATTGGCGGCGATATACTATTAATCGATTCCCAACGCTTAAATCAACTTTAGTTCGTGATAAACTCACGTTTCATTGTGAAACGCAATTTGCCATATAGCAGGCACTTCGATATCCGGACCGCATCCCTACGGCGGACATTTTAAATCCATCTGTAGTGACCCTACAAGGCGGTCAAGCGAAGCACCTCTGTTTCAGGGACTTTGTTACTCCAACGGATGCGCAGTATCCGACGCCGGCTTTATTGGCGGCATCGCTCCACATATCGAATGTCATTTCGCTTCGGTAGAGAGGAACACCATTGACATGTATACAATCAGTTTGGTCAGCTGATGATCTTATTCCACATCCGGTGTTCTAGCTTGTCAAACGCAGCACGCGCCCTCAATATGCGGACGCACGGTTCGCAGCTGATCTGCAGATCTGTTTACAACATGTTCTTAATATGTAGCTCAACGGCCACTGGGTGTCGAAAACTTCATGCGCCATCTTGATTTATAACCAGCTCATGGACTGTTGCCGGCGTGGATTACATATATTTAATTTTATGTGCATGTTTTATGTAGCCAAACTTGCAAATGCATAGGTTGTTACATACACGCGCACAGTAAAACGTATAGACGATCTTAAAACCACTTCGAACTAAGTGTAACCCGAATCGCGCAAGCTGTGACAGCCGAACAAACCCCTCCCGTATCATGGTAGTGCTTTGACATACTTGTGAGTGTTCTCCACCTTCAAACAAGATGACCCTGTTATCAGGCTGCAATAAAATATCAACGACAAGGATTGTATGGTTATTTTTTGGCCTGTCTGCCACCTTGGGTTGTGACTCCCATCCCAATGTGTGCGTGTCCGCCGACCTCAATCGTGAGTTGCATACCACAGCGAATTTCGGAGTAATGGTCTTGATACTAGCTTGTCTGTGTTGAACGGGTTAAATACTTGTGTTTTCATCGCTTGGTTTCGGCGATCTTGCTATCGCCATTTTCTCCAGAAATTCGCCGCCATCTTGTTTTCGGATTATTCACCATGCCGAAGCAGTCATCCTGTGGTACTTGTTCGAAGATAGTCGGATACCGTGCAAATCCCCTCACGTGTGGTTTGTGCCAAGTTAAATACCACATTTCATGTGTTGGATTACCAGTTGAGCATTTCCATCGTTTTCGTGAGATCCAACACGATTTCGTTCAAACTTTATGTGAAAATTGCCGAAACAACCAGGAAGAGTAAAGCCGACGCGTAGACTTCATCATTCCGTTGCGAACAGCTCCATGTGTTGGGCCTAACAAGCTAGCCCGAAGAGCCTTCAGCTTTTAGCTCAATCTTCTCTACCCGTGCAACAAACTCACCAGCACGAAGTCCAACCGTTGTGAGAAGCCCAGTTGCACCTGGCATAAATTGTTTACTTTGTTGTGCGCTACGAGCACTGATGTCACAGCAGGTGAAAGTCTGAGTGCTGAAGACTAGTGGAAAGAACGAAATTACGAAGGGATGTTGGGCGTTTAACTTATGTAAGTTAACAATTAGCTAAACCACATGAGCCTGGTAATATACTTTACCCTGAAAGGTCAACCACGTCCGACCAGAGGCGTTATAATCTCGTGCTCTTTCACGCACCGGAGTCCAGTGATCCATTACCCCAAATGCGCTACGATCACGATGTCGCGATTTTACAGAGTCTATTTGACAGACTCCTCGACGCTGGTGAGGACTCGGTAAAAGTGAGGCAAATTACCCGTCTTGGAAAGCAAGGTGATCAACAAAATCGGTCTATGAGAATCACTTTTGTGGACGAAGCCAGTCCAAGACTGATCATGTCCCGCCTAAGTAGGCTGAAAGGTTTGAAGATCCATGTTCGTCTAGACCTGGACCCAGTGGGCAGGGAGCGGCTCAAGTCTGCCATCAGTGAGCTGAAAAGACGTACTGGTGAGGGGGAAACAAATCTTCGTATCATAAATTTTCGGGTAGTTTCCAACAATCTGCGAATCAGGATAAACAGGCTGCTCACACTGCAAGCACGCCCGGCGGCTCCTGCTACGGCCTGTGAGTAGCCTTCACAAACCTTTGCAGTGTTATGAACAAGCGCGACGAGCTTTGTTGTTTCGTTGCGTCTGAGCGGCCAGACGTAGTGGGACTCGCAGAGACATGGCTGCATTCAGAGTTATACACCCAGGAACTTGAACTCAACGGTTACTCGTGCTTCTGATGCGATAGACTAACGAATGCCCACGGTGGTGTCTTACTTTACATCCGGTCTTCCCTGCGTGGGAGACTTGTGAGCACCTACCGAAGTGACGATGGTTTGTGTGAGCTACTGCGGTGCTCCATCCGCCTCAGGCGCGGAGAACTGCTTGTGGGCGCAGTTTATCGCAGCCCCCTGAGTCGTTGTTTAAATTGGCTCCCCCATCTTCGAACCCACATGTGTCGTCCACACTTTCTATTTACGGGCGATTTTAATTGTTCTCGAATACGATGGCCTGATGTGCATTTGATGCCTGGACATAGTGAGGTTGAAGCAAAGTTCGTGGATTTGGTACTTGAAGCTGGTGCATCGCAAGACATATGCCAGACAACACGCATAACGACACGTTCAATCCCGTCCTGTCTCGACCTGATGTTAACGAGCTACGAACAACGAGTGCGTGACATTAGGATTCTGGAGCCCCTAGCTACGAGCGACCACTCAGTGCTCATAGCTTATATGGAATTACTTTTGCCGTATTCACCTCCGATGGAATCAGCTCACAACTACTGGAAAACGGACTTCGATGGTCTAGCTCGAGCCGCGAGCCAACTGAATTGGTCTCTGTCACAAGCTGCATCTGCGTAAGACTGTTGGATATTTATAAAAGAGATTGACATCATTGTGTTCCCCATTTGTGCCATTGGAATGTCGGAACGTTGGACCGATTAAGCCTCATTGGTTTGATAAGGAGTATGGAAATCTGGCTCGGAGGCGGCGCAAACTGTGGGACAAATTCCTCCTCTCTGGCTCTTCCAATGATTGCGAAGGGTATAAAAGTCAGCGGAACTTCTGCAACAGTGCAAAAAAGAATAAACACCGACATTTCGAAGAGCAGTTCGCAATAGCCGTGAAGACCGCGCCAAAGGGGATCTTCGCTTACGTTAAGCGACGCCTGAAGCCGGCAAGTGATGTGCCAGTGCTGGGTGGCCCGGATGGACAGCCCCTAACCTCCAGCACTGAGCGTGCGTCCGCGTTGGCTGCGCACTTCTCTCCTGTATTTGCGAATGACCGAGTGTCTGTCCCGAGTTTGACGTGTACCGCTTTTACCGAACTCGACAGTCTGGATTGCGGCGTTGAAGATGTATGTCAACTACTCGCCAACCTTGACGGCACCAAATCTGCCGGACCTGATGGGCTTCACCCACTGGTTTTCAAGTCACTTTCGACCATCATCTCTCCTGTCATGACTGACCTTTTCAAAAGGTCGCTGTCTGAAGGTTCGTTGCCAATTGACTGGAAATGTTCGGTGGTGAAACCTATTCCGGAACGCGGCGACCCTTGCAAAGTAGACAACTACAGGCCAATTTGTCTGACACCTATTTTGGCAGTTGCTGAGAAAACCATGAAGAAGAGATTGCTGCAGTCAAACGAGGTCCTGACGCCCCCACAGTACGGTTTTATGCAAGGTCGCTCATGCATTACGAACCTGCTTGTGACGAGGCATGAGTGGTTGAAGGCAATAAGCAAGGGGAAGTCTGTCGACGTGATATTCATCGATTTCAGTAAAGCTTTCGACAAGGTCAGCCAAGAGGTTCTCCTTCACAAACTCAGAATGTGTGGTGTCGGTGGCTCACTGCACCGGTGGATCCGCGACTTTCTTGTTGAACGAAAGTGGAGGGTAGAGGTCGAGGACCATCTAACTGACTGATACCCCTCTACAAGTGGCGTGCGTCAAGGCACTGTGCTGGAGCCCACTCTGTTCCTGATGCACATCAACGATCTACCGCAGCTTCTCCGGTCGCCGTGTGCCTTGTTTGCAGACATGAAGATTTGCAGAGAAATTGACAGTCCCGACGACTGTGGCCTACTTCAGCAAGATCTCAACCGCCCATCCACATGATGTGCAGTTCTTCTCCCGGTCAACCCTGCCAAGTCTATAGTTATGAGCCTGGGGAAGGGTGCTGACGACCGAACCTACACCCTTGACGGCCAACTGCTATATCCCATACCCTCCGTTAAGGACCTAGGTGTACTCTGGCGTTACGATTTGAAGTCCGTGGACAATACGAACAGGCTATATCATAACGGACTGCGCATGCTTTGGGTGCTCAAACGTAGCTTCGGCACATTGTCTGAAAAGGTTGCCACTCGCCTCTTCTCTTCCATTATTAGACCAATGGTAGAGTACGGTTCGCCCGCTTATTTTCCGATTACTCGAGGCGAGGCACAAAAGGTCGAACGGGTCCAACACATTACTACCAGGCTCATCCCGAATTTACGTGGCTTAGGGTATGAAGACCGGTGCGAGAAACTAGGACTCTACATCTTGTCCTACCGTCGGATTTGAGTCGACCTCATTATGACCTACCGTATTCTACATCTCGGTGACTTTCCCATGCTGAGGCCAATGCTGCACGTACGAGGGCCATGCAGCACACGCGGACATATATATAAACTTGTCGTGCCGGATGTGCAGTTAGTTCCCCACCCACTGTGCTTCGAACGGAGAGTAGGAAACATTTGGAACAGTTTGCCCGAACATATGATGGAGACAACATCGGTGCAGCAGTTCAAAACGTTGTTAGATTTATATTTTACCGATTCAGAGAACGATTGCACAATTACGATGATATGTCACATTTGTGAGTCTTGCAATACCATGAGTCAGATAGTTTAAATGTTACATGAGAACGATAACGATATTCACGGCTGACAATTTTATAAGGTTTTTGACAACCTTAACTGGTACGTAACTGTGGCCGCGAAGCACTGCCTTACAAACCAATTTGCCACCGGTTCTATCCAATGACTTCACACGCAAGGAAGACGATAAACAAATCGCTTATCAGGTATACGATGCACTTGTCCGAATGACTAAGGCTTGTGCAGTGGCATTATACAGCCCGGCAATGGGAATAATAAATCTGACTGGATCATCTATATCATTTCTCTTAGGATGTTGTCATCGCCAACTAGCAAATGTTCCGATGTAGAAAATGAAATATTTTTTCATCCTTCTCCACAATTCCTTTCATTCTACTTTAAGTGCTGCTCATTCCCTGTGTGTTTTTCACAGCGTCTTCTGTACGCCAAGTACTTCTTCTCCCTCACCTCGGCTCGACGCGCACGTAAATATCATGTTCCCCAGTTTCGGCTGAACAAGTTGCGTCACATTAAATGCTGGTTGACACTGCGTTCCTATTTGAAAAAGCGCGGTCCTCAGCGCTCAGTGGAAGCGATCATCGCTGCTGCCTTCTATATCGTGTTTGTTTTTGGACTTGGGTTGTGTTCACAGGTGAGCCCTAACCGCCCGGAGAGCGGTCTGGTATCGTCTTAGTACCTAGTATACGTCAGCAACTGACTTGCCACAATTCTTATCTTCATCGCTGTTTGAAATTTCTGCCCTTATTTAACCTTCCTAATCAGCGATGTTTCCACAATCAAAATGTTTTCAAATATTTATTATTAACTCCGTGGTCTCTGGCAGTCCAGAATCCGTTAGCACATAGGCGAACACCTTGTTGCACTTCCCACTTTGTCCCGTAATTAGTTTCTTTCTACATTGTTCATCTCCGCATCGTCTACATTTCGTTCCCATAGAATGCATCTCACCACCGCCATCAATGGGAAAACAGCAGTGTACCTCGTGCTTCGCTTCCACCCAGTTGTAAGTCAAGAGATGGACCGTGCTGGGCTATGTTCGGACAATAGGAGCACTAGGCGAATCAGACGGTAATGGGCCAACCTGATGTTCGAACCCAAAAAAGAGATTGCTTAGAAACTGCAGATCGATGTGTGCTAAGAATAAATACAGAAGCAGCGCTTGATGAGGCTCCGAATAAGGGCGAGCCACGCAACATCCAGGAAAACGTTGACAGATGAGTGGAACTGTTAGTGATCAGTACTAATGCATGTGCTGGACGATCGTGACCGCAATAGACAGCTTTAAACAAAGTTAATGAAAACATTTACAGCTTTCTAGCCTCACACGGTCGCAGTTAGCTAGCGGATAAATACAATGCGGCACTGGTGGAGCAGTCCGCTTGAGATATCATTGTCTCACTTTTTTAAGTTAGATACAACTTAGCACCATAAACACTAAGTGGTTAGTCTGTATAGGAGACCAAAGGGAGCACCTCCTTCGTGCTAATTGAGCCATGCCCTCCGAACCATTCATGTTTGCAGATACCTCCTATTGAACCGATCGGGTCACATTTTGTCAGTCATAATCTAATCGCTTTCACATAATCTCACCGAATAATGTCTTTGGCCGATTAGTAGAATGTTCACGAATTGCTTGACACCACTTTCGGTAATTCGAAAGGTAAAGTGGATAAGAAATATTTGAGGACGTCAGCAGGGTTTTAAAACATTGCAGGTGTGTGTTGTATGCCTTTTGCGTTTACTAAATCAGTACCCAAAGGTATCTTCATCTCGATCGTCCAGTCTTATTGACTCATGGGCGACCGCGGAGCGTCGTTGGGAATTATAACACCGCATAGAGCAGGTTTCGTGTATCCCAGTTTTATAGGAGAGATAAGTGATCAGCCACACACACACACACACATTACGCCATACTATGACCGGTAAACAAAGCAAGATCATCCTTGGTCAGAGGTAGGCAGGCGTTGCAAGCGGTCGTTAATTGTTACTTTACAATCGCCGCCTACTCCTCCAAATCCCCTCACCATTGTAGATGTGCTTAGGGCACTCGGCACGTGCATTGCCATCTATGAGTGTCGACCCAAAGATGCGTTAGAATCCCAAGCTGATAATTACAAATCTGGCTGATGCAATACGGAACGTCGCTCGTTGTTGTCCTGGTGTGCCTCGAACATTTGTCGAAAGCGAAACATTTATTTAGTTATACACACGACACCGAGGGGAGAAGGGACCCACTTCTGACTTCATATAAGTAACAAACAAGAGATGACCCAACTTTGGTTGTAGGGCCCCTACCCGCTGTTTCAACAAACCCCGTCTCATTGTCCACAATGCCAGCTCCGCGTTGTGGCAAGGCGCTGAATTCCGTTGTTACTGAAAAATCAATTGGACTGAGCACTAACAACAGCCTCCGAAATGCCGAATGAACGCACTTTGGTAATGGTGATTTCAGAAGTCGCTTCGCCACTGGGTGCATTTCAACCCACTTAGAGTGGACGGGCTTACCAAGAGAACAATTATTATCACGTTAGTTCATTTGCAACATCCACTTGAAGATTGGACGAAAGATACCCACTATCTCATTTACCCCATCTGTTCACTGCCATTGGACTCCTCAATATCACGGCCTGTATAAGCGATTGTCGAACTCTTTTGAATTTAGCCCAAACTATTGCAGCGTGTGCCGTCATATTTTGGTGCTTAGCGAGTTAGCCTTTGTCTTTGTGTCCTCAGAAAATTATTTGATTGCAACACTCCGTTTTTCTAGCACATGTTTCCACCCACTTCCTCAATCGATAGTTAATTCAGCCACAACTCCAGAAGTACGTTTTCTATGTTTCCGTGCTTTTCCATTACAATCTACTTAACGTTCTTCCATCATCGATTCTATTTAATGCACTGATCTGTCTCCCAGTTGGTTCTTGACGCGCAGTACCACGTCGTATCTTAGTGCGCTTCCTACACGTAGTAATCTGTACTTTTGCATTATCATACCCACATTTTGAAAATTGTCGCATCGACGTTTAGTGTAAATTTTTATACCTTCACTTCATTGTATCTACTGCGAAGTGCGGAACTTTTCCGCTCCCACAAATTCACAGTGTTGGCTTCGCTATGAACGGTTAATACCGCATATTTTTTGGATGTTGCGACGTCCGTCTTTCACTCTCGGTTAGCCTTTACATTCACTTTTCGTCAGAATATTAATAATACGCCCTAACTGAATTAGTATATGGTGCTCATCATAATACTCTGAGATGGACTGAAGATATGACATACTTCGAATTTGTTGAAGTCGTCATGTTCCTTTCACTTTGAAAACCCTGTATTGTTCGATCTTGTGTGGATCCAGCATCAATCTGTTGTCAACTGTATTTTGTACCTGCTAAAATAAACTCACTGGTCTATTGTTCACGTGCTACATCATCTCCATTGGTTTCAGACTGATTTCATTTACCACCCTTTAATCTTCCACAATGTTTCTGTATTTCACGCCTTAGCTTTTATCCCGGAAAGATACCAACGTATTCTCGCACCTCACCAACTGGGACATACTCGGTCTGGTCCTTGCCATAATGGTCTTCCTCCATCGTTTCATCATTTTGGGCACCAAGATCACAAACAAATATCGCAACTTTTCGGTCCTTATTACTGAACAGGTAATTCCATTTTTCCAATGTCACGTCTTGGTGTGTGTCAGTGTCGTTTCTGGTGAATAGGTTATGTTTCTCCTGCCGATTATTTGTTCTACACTTCATAGATCTGTACTCATGTTCTTTTTGAGACCTTACTCTATAATCCATAGATCGCTCTACTCCCTTTACCTGGAGATTCGACTGACCTTATCCCACTCCACCCATGCTGATTCAAGCACACTTAGCATCCTTATGTGTGCGCTGGTGTGCTGTGGACAATGGATCATCCGAATCTACCGTACTTCCGACCTGTGACTGCACAAACCCTCACCTCATGTTTCCTTGTAGCTTAAAACACTGTTCACGTGTTCTCTCCGCTTAACTGCGTTCTGTTGTGGTGACAATTAAAAATGTCGTGCTTCATTCGCTCTCGTTCTCCATTGTAGATTAACTTGTATCTCAGCATCGAAAAGAAGCCGCACAAAAAGGATGAGCTCATGTCAACCTTACAAGTCCTTCGATTGGTCGAAAGCTTGCTGAAAGAAGTTGATGGGCCTTTCCGTGTGTGTGGCTGGACGGTGAACCCATTGGTCTACAATGTCTTCAAATTAGTTCTTCTCTCTTGCTTCTCCTCTCTCTTATCGGAAACGCTTGGGTTCAAGCTCAAACTGTACAAACTAAAATTGAATGCCGCCAACTGGTAGTTGCTCCTCGTTCCTTTTATCTTTAATGTCCCGCGATGCATCTGCCCCGAAGTTTACTTTGTTGAAGCCGTCAGAACTCGCATTTCGTCACATCATTGCTGTTGCCACGACTAACAGCTCGCAAGATGGTTTCGCATACGTTCACACCTATTTTTATTTCTTCCATGGTTTTGCATCTTTAGTTTTCCTTGTATTCAAGGGCTTGTGTACACCTCATTGCTAATTTTACATCATATTTCTCTCGCTTGGTCTCTTAGGACGCGAAAACATTGGCTATGGGATTATGTATTGAGGTAGAAAATTAAGTAAGTGCCACTGTACTACGAGCTATCCCCCCTAGAAAATGCTGCGCCTATTGCAATTGATATGCAGTTGTTAGATAACCTTGAAGCTAGTGCCTCTCGTTCGTCTTGTGTGACTTAGTATGGCTTTGACATTGCCATCACTTCTACATATGATTACAGCACAACTGTTGGCTAACCTCCCGTTAATCAACGTAGTCACAGATGTCTGCATCTATTTGCAACCGCTACTTTCACGTGTTTAGTTCTTTGTGGATGTTCTGGAGCGCTTCCTGTAGGGGGAGTGGAGAGTTACATCCAACAGCCTACTAAACTCGCTCGTACCTCAGTTTTTCCGCATACTTGAGGACCTATAGAACGTCGTCCTGCTCATATAGCTGCAATAAATAACCGCCGTCGTCCACTGTAGTCGGGTCACATTCAACTTACATACCACTTATCAGCGCAACGCTGTTGAGACCACTGCTTCATCTGCGCACACCAAGCAGCACACGAGGACACCGGTATAAGCTTGTCGTACCGGATTTGAAGCGGATTGCTCACCAACTCTGTTTCGAACGCAGAGTGGTGAATGTATGGAATGACCTGCCGCAGCACGTAGTTGAGGCAAAATCAGTGTCGGAATTTAAGAAGATCCTTGACGAACACTTTGCCGACGCAAAGTATATTGAGCGGAACACAACATAACGGGTATTTGTCCATGAGTGACGATTGATGCAGCTACACAGAGAAAACTCTACTTGCTGCTTCTAACCAGTATTCCGTATGCGTTCCTTTCCGTTGAACTGTTGTGTCTAGGGGGCCAGAATTATGTCTTATCACGGATGCCAGATAAAATATTGATATTAGCTAGTGTTTCTTGAAGTCTAGAGCATTTGGGGACAACAAAAGTATCGTCCACGTAGCATATCAAAAGCTTAAGCTCTACTATTGGCAGTGCCCTTTTACTCCAGTGCCTGCATCACTGCCTCGGCTAACAGTTTGGAGATTGGCATGACCGTTATTTGTTTGTAAGTTTAGACGTTGAAAGTGAAAGTGCGGTGAGACAGAAACCAAGTAACTCAATCATTTGTCACTAATTCTGTGGTTTAAATTCGCCGCTCCGTGTTGTTCCAGCAGGATCATTGTTTGCTTTGCCAACTTGATGTCAATTGATGTGAACAGGGTTGTACCATCTATCGTCATTCACTGAATTTCCCAAGGAAATGTTACGCCGATTGGATTGAATTTTCTGAGCTAGCGGTTAACTGTTTCAGCCGTTTCTAGAGTTATTTAGAAAGCTTGCAATTCTATGCCCCGGGTAATGACACAATGTGCCGAAGTGGTACCCCATTTTGGTGTAATTTGATTAGGCCGTAGAACCGTGGTAGTATGGAATCCTCGGTTTTCATCTTGCTGTGTTCTAACTTCGTGGTCTGTCCCGTTTGTTCTAGTCTTTGAAGAGTGCGTTTGATCTTGCTCTGTAGACGTATCGGCTGATAGTTGTTCACATTTTCGAGCAATTCTTGTGCTTTCTTCGCACAGTCAGTTTCGTCCATTATGACCGGAACGTCTGCACCTGAAACACCCAGCTCCGAGAACAAAACAACCTCATTCACACTCCGAGCCACAGGTTTTCTCAATACTTTATAAGTAACCTATTTTATGGCAGCGGTGAACTCATTTATTTTTAGGTCGTTGACCTAGTAGGTCTGGATTTCATCAACAGATGCTTGCATTTTTCATTCGTTAACAATGCTTTCTTTCATTTTTTGGTGAGGGGAACAGGAGGTTACAGGTAACGGTATACATGGGGTGTTTTTGCGTCAGAAACGTGTTGCTCCTATCATAAAGTGTAATACCGTCGCGGGGAACCAAGGATACCTAACGTGACCTATGGGTTTAGATCGCACAAGGCAAGGTTGTACGGGTGCTGCGGAAAGAGACTGCAGCTGTATATATATATATATATATATATATATATATATATATATATATATATATATATATATATATATATATATATATGGTACAGATATTGTGCCATCAGAATCATGGCTGAATAGGAAAACAGTATGAATAATAAGAGCAACAACAACTAAAGCATTTTTATCCAGCTTACCACTCAGTTTTTGAAATTTTTTCAGTTCGTTTTTTTAAGGGGAGAAAGAAGGGATACCGCAACACACCGATGCACACGTTCGCCATTGACATCGGTCTTGAGCCATGGCTTCCAAGGTCTTCAACCAGCAAGTATCCGCATCTCTCGGATCCCAACCAGGTAGTCGACAACAACTGGCCGAGGCCAACTGTTTCGTCAGCTTTTTCATGCGGGTTTTCCAAGTTGCAGACTGTCCACAAGACCGTCTCTTCCAGCCCTGTTCAGCAACCGCAAACAACGTACGACGCAGGTAACGCTGGACAGGCATGCGCAATACGTGTCCCAGCCACTGCAGTTGATGCAGTGAGACGAGCTCCTCGAGCGAGTGGCTTCCACGTCTCAAGACACGCCGTCTAACTTCCACGTTGCTTACGTGGTGCCACCACCACCCACGGGCAATGGACCGCAGACAGCGGTGCTCGAAGACGGATAGCCTGCCCAAGTCATCCTTACGAATGGGCCAAGTTTTGCATCCGTACAACAGTACAGCACGAACAGTTGCACAATAGACCCGCCCTTTGATGGAGAGACGAATGTCATGGCGACGCCACAAGTGCCTCAGCCTAGAAAAAGCGAGACGTGCTCTCGAGATGCGCATCGAAATCTCGTCTCCAACAGCCCCACCAGCAGTGATACAACTTCCCAAGTGGACAAAGCTCTCCACAACCTCTAGCGTCTCATCACCAAGAGTGAGTGCAGACAGATGCACCTGCCAGTCTTGGGAGAGAGCCTTGCATTTGGATAGCGAAAAGTACATACCATACTTTGATGCTCCAATCGCCAAGCGGTTTAGTGTAAATTGGACGACGTGTGGATCGTCACCCAGCAAGACGATATCATCAGCATAACCCAAATTCACAACTGGACTACCTGGAAGGAGCTTAACACCAGCGTTCAACCAATCGCCCAGAGCATTTTTCAGGACATCCACAATGGCAAAGTTGAATAGGAACGGATAGAAAGGGCATGGAACAAAGAGAAAGCTGTAGGCAACATCGGCGTGAGTCCGTAAGCGCCTGAGTGGCTGGCCGACTGGTTTATCTGATTGGTCATTGGAATCGGATTACGTTGTCAATGCGTCCTAATCCGCCATTCGACACGGTTTAGCCCGGAGTCTCAATGGGGAATAATCGTGTCAGACGGTGATGGTTTTGTCTTGCTACTAGAGACCGGTTTGCGTCCTTGAGTCTCTCACGTATCGCTGGACTCTATGTATACAACAAATATGCTTCACAATAGTTGCCATACAATACACAAATCAATTAACTTGGAGTGCCGTTCCGCCTGATCAATCTAAGTGTTTATTCGGACTGTTCTTTCCGTATTCTATCGGGGCACTTTAGTAACTTGGCATTTTGTTGTAAGCCTTAGTCTTGTACCATGCAGACAAATTTTCGTTTATGTACTGTGAAAACTGGGAACGTGCTCTTGAATTTGCGACATCTGTGGTGTCAGAATGGGATTCCCTTCGATCTGAAAGACCATGTACACAGAAGCACTGTGGCATCCCCTCTTCTATAGAAGGAAGACGTGG
>OX104063.1:104598446-104615723 GCA_944474145.2 Dicrocoelium dendriticum | reverse complement strand
CGTTTGTTTAACTGAGTCCAAGGAAGAACCTTACTGCCTCAGAAGCGTCGTTAGTTATGGGCGTGAACGCGTAACTTATATCGAAAAATTTGACTTGCCAAACGTGCTGTAATTTTCGCCGAGTAAACACTTGTCTCCGAAACAGGTGTCAGAGAAGACAACAACGAACCCCACCGGCGGCGATCGGATACTGTTTGAATCACCAGCGTCTACTCAGATGCCTACCCCATTGAACATGGACGAACGGAACCTGGCGAGTAATTGGCGTCTATGTAGGAGCAAGTGGATGGATTTCTGCACCTTGGTACGTTTGGAGGAGCAACCGATGGTGTATCGCTTGACCGTGTTTCGACACGGAGCCGGGGATGACGCACGCCGTGTTCTAGAGACAAAGGCGAATATCTTAATAATTTGGAGACGGCCATTGAAAAGTTTAATGAATTTTGTGAAGGTCAAACCAACTAGACCTACCAGCGGTATCTTTTCTTTTCGCGCAGCAGAGGCCCAAACGAATCCGTCGACGCACACATCACTGAATTGAAGATTTTGGCCCGATCCTGCAATTTCTGTAAATGCTTTGGGCGACAGCCTCATACGCGATCGGATCGTTCTGGGAATCAATGATGAAATTATGACAAAGCGACTTTTGCGACAACGTGACTTATCACTCCAGCGGTGTAATGACTCTGATAACATTGAGTTCTCGACCCACCTATCAATACCAGCAAAGAACTCACAACAGATGCAAAATTTTAGCTGCTGTTTCCTGGAGGCGAAGTCTACTAATGTGAGACAGAATATCTGCAAATTTTGCGCCGCGCGACACCCGCGAATAGTGTCCGGCGTGGGGAAGGAAATGTGCCACAGGTGGAAAAAGGAACCATTTTGCTCGTTGCTGCTAATCAACCTGTGTGAGTACGGTCGTTCGTAACAATTCACTCACAGATGCAGACCATTCAATTGGCAAGCAGAGTTTCAGAGGGTACCGCCAAAAACGTGCCTAACACAAGACTTTTGGTCGAAGGCGAAGCCGTGCGATTCCAGTAGACACGTGCTACTGTCACACCTTCTACCGAGAAGCATTTTTCCCGGAGTGGTTCATCCGATACGAATCAAGATTGTTTGCGCATGTGTAATGGTTCTAAGTACTTCACCTGAACGTTTTGGCTTCAATCGAAGTGGTTAACCAAGGACGGTGCCCTCATATCGATTGGTTTCGTGGTCGTTGATGAGGAGCTCACGCCGATTCTCGGCATGATTCGAATACCAGTCTCTCGGTTTTGTGATGTTTTTAATCATGATCGTTTCGTGCATGATTGTCAGCGAGAAGCCGAATATTAGTGACCCAGGTATCCGTCATGTTGCTTAGCCCGAGATGGGAAAATCTGAGGGAACGGCTCAACTTACTCGTTAGATCATTTGATACGACGGACCGCGCTACCGGCTAGAAGAGTTCCATTTGACTCTGCGGTGACAGATTCCGCGCTGGGTGTTAGCAAGTTAACTCGAGAGAGAATGTGATTGCCAATGTTTGACGAAGCCAACCGTTACGGGTTAGTCAGGTCGTAAAAATGAGCATTATGCGCTACCTACCCTTTAAGACATTTTGACGCGTTTGGCCAGAGCTAAATATTTCACGAGGTAGACTGTCTTCCGCATTCTGGCACGTGGTTCTAGAAGAACAATCCACTTTTCTTATTACCTTTGCAACACCGTTCGGGTGTTATCGTTAGATGCGTTTACCATTTGCTTTGGTTTCGAGTGAAATTTTCCAAAAACGATTGGTGCAAGCGGTAGACGATTCAGATGGTGTAGCATGTGTGGCAGACGTATTCTGATCTACGGGCCTACGGAAGGAGTGTATGACGCTAATCTCCACCGCTTTTGCAACTTTTTGTGTAAATGAACATCGAGCTTAAATGCGAGAATATTGGGCTTCGAAAAGGCGAAGTGCTTTTCCATGGACATATGGTAACCACCCAAGGGATCCGGGTCGATTCTGGAAAAATTAAAGCAATACGAGAGATGCCGCCCCCTAATGACGTGAAAGGAAGTTATCGTTAAAATGACATGGTGAAGTATTTGAGCCGTTTTAGGCCTAGACTCGCTGATATCATGACGCCGATCAGGAAGTTAACTCACAAAGGAGTAAAGTGGAGTTGGGGAAAGGAACAGGAAACCGCGTTTGCAACTATTAAGCACCTTATCAGCAACGCGCCTGTACTCGGATATTACGATCCAGCGCAGCCACTGGAGGTACAGTGTGACAGTAGCCAGGACGGAATAGGTGCTGTTCTCTTACAGAATGGAAAACCTTTGGATTTCCGCAGCCGAGCACTCACCGTGACCGAGCAGCGCTATGCGCAGATTGAGAAGAAGATGCTCGCGGTAGTCTATGCCATGGAGCGTTTCAACGATTATACTTTCGGAAGAAAGACAACTGTGTATACCGACCACAAACCGCTTGTGTCGATAGCCAGTAAACCGCTGCACATCGTTCCTCGTCGTCTTCAGCGTATGCTTATCCGGCTCCAAAAGTACGACGTGGATATTGTGTACACGCCTGGTGCACAGATGTTCATCGCGGACACGCTGTCAAGAGCTCATCTACCGGTACCTGAGCATAATCCAGAAGAGGTCGAAGCAGTAAACCTAGTACAACATCTGGCAGTGACGGAAGATCGTCTGAATGAAATAAGGCGCCACACAGAGGAAGATGCAGCGTTTGCAGCTTTGCGAGATGTTATTATAAATGGTTGGCCAGAAACGATGAAGTAGCTGCCGAAGGAACTAACACCTTCAATTTTCGGGATGAACTCTCTGTTTATGATGGTTTGCTGTTCAAGAGAAGCCGTATTCTGATCCCGTCATCGCTCCGAGGAGAAATGCTGAAATACGTTCATCGCGCTCACCTGGGTGCCAACTATACCATTAACCGAGCAAGCGAATTGATCTTTTGGCCAGGAATGACGGGTCAAATCAGAGATCATGTGTCGAATTGTGAGGCGTGCCGTTCACACGAAATCCGGCAGACGAAGGAACCAATGCTGCTGCATGATGTCCCTGATCAACCGTGGTAGGTGGCGGTGGATTTATTCTTTGACAACGGGAAAGGTTACCTACTCACGGTGGATTACTATAGTGATTATTTTGAAATCGATTTACTCACCACTACGACCACAGAAGCAGTAATCAACAAGCTCAGATGTCAATTCGCGCGGCACGGAATACCGGAAGAGCTGGTCTCCGACAATGGTCCTCAGTTTACTAGCGCTGCGTTCCAGGCGTTCGCAACCAAGTGGGAATTCATGCACCAGAAAACCAGCCCATATCACAGCCAATCGAATGGAAAGGCAGAGTCAGCAGTGAAGCAGGCCAAACGACTGTTATTAAAGGCTAGAGCTACTGGCGAAGACCCGTACCTCATGCTACTGGAGAATCGCAACACACCTTCAACGGACATCGGCTTGAGCCCAGTGCAGCGCCTATACAGTCGAAGGACTAGAACGCTGATGCCGGCATCTGCCACACTTTTGCGCCCAGTTTCGCCACAGCATGAGAGGTTACAGAACAATCTGAGAAGACGAATGACCACACAGAAACGGTAATACGACCGCGGTGCACGTATGCTGTTGGAGCTAACATTGGGGGAAGTATGGGTTCAACCAGCACCAGCAGAGCCTGATTGATAGACTTCTCGACGTGAATGAACAGGGATTACGGGTGAAGCAAATCACCCGTCTTGGAAAGAGTGAGGACGGGAAATCCCGGCCTCTGCGAGTCACGTTTGTTGATGCAACGAGTCCGAGGCTGATACTATCGCGTATCGGTAGGCTAAGAGGTCTAAAGATCCATATTCGTCCCGATTTGGATCCGTCGGACAGAGAGAAACTGAAGTCCGCTATCGTGGAGTTGAAGCGGCGGACTGATAGTGGAGAAACCAATCTCCACATCGTAAATTTTCGGGTAGTTCCCCGGGTCCGCCGAACCCGGATCAACAGATCGATGATGCTTCATGCGCGTCCGTCGGTTCCTACCGCGGCCTGCGCGTAGCCTTCACAAATGTTTGTAGTTTAATGAACAAACGTGACGATGTATTTCACTTCGTTGCCTCACGTCGTCCGGACGTACTAGGACTGACCGAAACCTGGTTAAATCCTGAGGTCACTACCCAGGAAGTCCAGATCAGTGGCTACTCGTGCTTCCGGTGCGACAGACTATCAAACGATCGAGGCGGCGTGCTGTTATGCATTCATTCCCCGCTGTACGGGAGACTTATGCACAACTACCGTAGCGAAGATGGCGTGTGCGAACAGTTGTATTGATCGATCCGCCTGAGACAGGGTGAACTGTTTTTGGCTGCTGCTTATTGCAGCCCGCGAACTCGATGACTGGGTTGGTTTCCGCGTGCTGGAAACAACATGAGTCGGCCCCGCCTCTTGCTTATGGGTGATTTTAAATTCCCACATATATGCGCTGGCCTGAAATTCAACTTCTCCCAGGCCAGTGCGAATTCCAGATGTAGTTTGCGGATATGGTATTGAAAACTGAGGCAGCACAACATGTCTGCTAACCGACGCGAGTTACAACGCATTCCGCTCCATCGTGCCTGGACCCACTATTAACGAGTTGCGAGCAAGGTTTACATGAAATTCAGGTCCTGGAGCCTCTGGCAGCTAGTGACCACTCGATGTCGTCAGCCAGCCTAGAGCAGCAGTTGCCCTCCGTCGCAACGAGACTGGACCTTAACGTGGTGCGACGGTTTGCGTACCTCGTTGAGCTATACTGGGTGGTGCCTCCGGGCACCTTCAGAGCCACTCCTACCAGGTTGGTCAAAAATGAGAGGTCAGGCAAACTCAGTCTCTTGGTCCTCCAGCTTGGGGGTTTGAAATGGTATGGCGTCAATTTCTGTAAAACTAAATCATTGCCACCCGCCCGCTGCCTTGCAAACAGGCTTTTGAGCCAAAGGCTTTGGATGAGGACCCTAATCGTCCTCCTGTCTATGTCTGGGCGCCCTGGCAGTATCCCAGCCCACATATAACTATGACCTTCTAATCACACACCTCAAAATATCATCTTGCATCGGCCGTCGCGCAGCTTATCAAGGGTCACCTTATCTGCTGCATACAGCAGAACGGATAAATGAAAAGATGCTACTGTTGGCGCCTCCCTTCTTTCTTTTCCACCTGTTTTTATTACTCCCATCCCGACCCCCATTACTAACCTTCCTTCTATAATTCTCAGCTTAATTGACAGCAACCGAAGTGCCACTGGAGTAGAACCATCTGCATCCACCTCGCCACACGCACCGGACAATTATCAGCAATAGTCCCTTATAAAGCCACACTGTCCCGTTTCCATGGCGACGTACAACGTTCGCACTCTAGGACAAATAAGTCAAAAGGCTGCACTCGCACGCGCCTTGGACACATTGGGTATTGATGTGTGTTGTGTGTCCGAAATTAAGATAAATGATCTTAATGGGGTTGTTGAAATAACTGCACCCGGTTATTAGTTGCACGCATCTGGAGACGCCGATGCAACACTCACAGGTCAAGCTGGTGTAGGTGTCATACTAAGCTCCAAGGCTGAGCCATCGTTGGTTGATAGGATTCCGGTAAACAGCCGTTTATGTGCAGCCCGTTTGACGACATCAGCCATGGTTGATTCACGAAGTAGTACATAGCGCTGTTTGATTGTGATTTCCGCTTATGCCCCCGCCGACTGCAGTTCAAATGCTGTCAAGGACACATTCTATCACGAACTGAACGCCATACCATGCAGCGCTACTAGTTCAGATATTATAGTATTTGTAAGGGATATGAACGCACAAGTAGGGCGACTGAGCTCTCCAGCTGGGTGGTAATTATGGGCTTAACTTATAACGGGCTGACAACGGCGAGGGTCTGCTACAACTGTGTGCGCAGCACTAGTTGTTTCTTAGTGGCACTGCTTTTGGACACAGTGGGCGCCGAAGTGCCACTTGGCGTCCTCCTGTAGCCGGCCAGCGATGGACCCAAATTGACCACATAGGCATAAGTTACAGATGGCGTGGTTCCATCATGGATTGCCGCTCGTACTGGAGTACCTGTGTCGAATCTGATCATGCCTTGGTGCGCTGTCGTTTATCCATAAACTCCTCCGATTGGCAAGCCTATCAAGACGCACTGCATACCGGATTTTCGCTGTCTTGTCCTAATGACACTGAGCTTCGGTGGAATAGGATCTCGGCCGCCATACACGGTGCAGGAGCACTTGCTTGTCGCCACTGTCAATGGTCACCGCACCAGTCACTGGATATCCGAGAGGTTAGTGAACCTGTTGGAATCTAGAAGAAACCTCCCGGCTGACTGTGAACGCAATGTGACCAGACGGGCTATTAGGCGTGAACTAAAGCGGAGCCTACGTGCTGACAAGGAAGCCTGGTGGACCAGTAGGGCTCAAGAAATGGAGGAGGCGGGAGCAGTAGGCAATTACCGCAAGCTCTTCCAGCTTATCCGCACCACTGGTCTAAGGAAACCAGTCGTCAGTGAGACAATCAGAGACAGCGCGGGTGAGCTGATACACAATAAGGAGCGTAGTATTGCTCATTGGGCGGAACGCTTTCAAGATCAGTTCAGCTGGCCTCCTGCTACCGGATCTCTTCCTACTCAGGTGATGCAGGACGAGCCATGGACGGTTGGTTTAGAGCCTCCGTCAGAGGCCGAGGTCCGAAACGCGATCACAACCCTCAATCGTTTTCGTGCCGCTGGCCCGGATTCCCTCCCATCTTCTCTATTTAAGGATGGAGGTAAGGTCCTCTGCAAAGCACTGGCATCCTCATTCGAATGTATCTGGAAGGAAGTGTCCCGGCTAATTGGAGCGAATCGATTATAGTGCCAATATACAAGAAGGACAGTCGCACAGACTGTGCTAACCACAGGGGTATTAGCCTAGCGCCAGTTGTGACAAAATTACTGGCCTCGATTCTCGTTCGTCGCCTCATTGTGGAACGGGAATCTCGGCATAGGGAGTGACAGGCAGGCTTCCGCCCAGGGCGTGGCTGCATAGACCATATATTCACTTTGCGGCAGGTGCTAGAGCAGCACCATGCATACCGCAGGCCGACAATAGTTGTGTTCCTCGTTTTCAAGAGTGCGCTCGATTCAGTCGATCGATCAATTCTGTCTGAAATACTTGCGCGGAAAAGTGTTTCCACGAAACATGTGAACATCCTACGTGCTCCATGCTCGAACACTACAGGCCGCGTCAGGGTCTACGGTGGCCTATCGGATAGCTTTCCGACCATAAGTGGCGTTCGTCAGGGTTGTCCGATTTCCTCATTTTTGTTAAATTTCGCCGTGGATTCTATCATGAAGTGTTCCCTTGCACAATCTCACCATGTAGGCGATGAAGTGCTGTCTGATGAAAGGCTAGTTGATCTTGATTATGCGGACAATATCGCCTTTCGACGATGTTGCGGTGGCACAATCAACCCTGTATAGCCTGTCTAGAGTGGTCCTATTATTTGGTATGCACTTTGCACCTTCAAAGTGCAAAGTGTTGCTGCAGGAACACCAGCTACTTGATGACCCCTTGATCCTTGCTAACGAGGAACTCGAGGTAGTTGATCGATTCACTTATCTTGGCAGCTGCATCAGCAAAGATGGGCGCATAAAAGCTGACGTCAGTTCACGCATTGCAAAGGCCAGAGCTGCCTTCTTGAACCTGATGCATCATTGGCGACAGAAGGGAGTTTTCCTCTGTTTGAAAGGCCGTGCATACAAGGCTCCAATGAGGGCCGTTCTGCTCTATGGTAGTGAAACTTGGCCCCTTCGGTCTGATCATCGTTGTCTGCGAAGTATTGCTAGTGTCGGATGGCACCAGCTTCTCCGCAATGATTATGTGCGCAGGCGAGTACTAGGTAGTGATAATCATGCTAGCTCCCTAGAGCAACAGATAGCACTGAATAAGTTGCGTTGGCTCGGGTACGTGCTACGCTGTCTGGTCACCGCTTACCTAGGAGGGCCTTGTTTAGTCTGCCGGGTGTAGAGTGGCGCAAGGCTCGAGGTGGACAGAAGTTGACTTGGCAGCGGAAAATGAAGTCACTGACGACCAAACTGGGTACTGTTGGTCAGTCTTGTCTTTCGGACTGGAGTCCACGTGACTCGCCTTGTGCTTAGCTTGAGACTTCACATGACATGGCTCGCAACCGACACCAGTGGCGCGTCTGCTGCCGACTCCTAATCGGATTGTCTGTTTAGTGTGTTTGGTGCTGAGTTATCTGCGGGGTAATGGCTGGTTATGACGCGTGGCAGTGAAAGCCGCAAGGAAGCTGTCTCACCGATGCCGCCTTATCTTTGCACGATAGCCAGATGTTTGTGACGGAATGTTGTCTACACAAGGTGTAGGCGCCTTTGCCCTGAATGTTCGCTTAGGGCATTAAGGTTTTCAGTTAAGTCCCCCTTCTCTCCCTCTTATTCTTTATTCCATAGGTCGTCACGGTTGTATGGCAGCGAAGCATCAGTTAAGATGGCCGATGTACTGCTGTCGATGATGATGATTGCCAAGACATTCTACCAGACCAGAGAACTACTTGTGCGTTCATATCCCCTGCAAGTACTATAATATCTGAACTAGTAGCGCTGCATGGTATGGCGTTCAGTTCGTGATAGAATGTGTCCTTGACAGCATTTGAACTGCAGTCGGCGGGGGCATAAGCGGAAATCACAATCAAACAGCGCTATGTACTACTTCGTGAATCAACCATGGCTGATGTCGTCAAACGGGCTGCACATAAACGGCTGTTTACCGGAATCCTATCAACCAACGATGGCTCAGCCTTGGAGCTTAGTATGACACCTACACCAGCTTGACCTGTGAGTGTTGCATCGGCGTCTCCAGATGCGTGCAACTAATAACCGGGTGCAGTTATTTCAACAACCCCATTAAGATCATTTATCTTAATTTCGGACACACAACACACATCAATACCCAATGTGTCCAAGGCGCGTGCGAGTGCAGCCTTTTGACTTATTTGTCCTAGAGTGCGAACGTTGTACGTCGCCATGGAAACGGGACAGTGTGGCTTTATAAGGGACTATTGCTGATAATTGTCCGGTGCGTGTGGCGAGGTGGATGCAGATGGTTCTACTCCAGTGGCACTTCGGTTGCTGTCAATTAAGCTGAGAATTATAGAAGGAAGGTTAGTAATGGGGGTCGGGATGGGAGTAATAAAAACAGGTGGAAAAGAAAGAAGGGAGGCGCCAACAGTAGCATCTTTTCATTTATCCGTTCTGCTGTATGCAGCAGATAAGGTGACCCTTGATAAGCTGCGCGACGGCCGATGCAAGATGATATTTTGAGGTGTGTGAATAGAAGGTCATGGTTATATGTGGGCTGGGATACTGCCAGGGCGCCCAGACATAGACAGGAGGACGATTAGTGTCCTTCGGCTTAAAAGCCTGTCCGCAGAGCCAAGGAGAGGTGGCAATGATTTAGTTTTACAGAAAATGACGCCATACCATTTCAAACACCCAACCTAAAGGACCAGGAGATTGAATTTGCCTAACGTCTTCATTATTGATCAACGTGGTAGGATTAACTCTCAAGGTGCCCGGAGGCACCACCCAATATAGCTCAATGGGTCAACGAGATACGCAAACCGTCGCACCACGTTAAGGTCCAGTCTCGTGGCGACGGCATTGGCGGAGGACTTCACTTCCCTATATTCAAGTGTGCATGCTCCTATGCCGAAGTTAAGGGATTTGATTGCGGTGCAGAGGATGTCCACTGTCTAGTCGTCAATCTTGATGGCACAAAACATGCTGGATTTGATGGACTTCACATGCTAATTTTGGAGTTTTTATCGGCCATCGTCTCGCCTGCGGTGACGGATCTGTTCGACAAATCGCTGTCCGAGAGTGCATTGCCGAGCGACTGGAAATGCTTGGTAGTAAAGCCGATTCGAAAAGGTGGTGATCTACGCAATATGGACAATTACGTGTTGATTTGTCTCACCTTTGTTTTAGCGAAGGTGCTCGAGATGATTGTGTAAATGGGTCTTCTCTAGCTGCTGGAGTCGAAAGATCTCCTAACGCTGGTACAGCACGGCTTGACGAAGGGCCGCTCATGCATCGTCAACCTGCTGTTGACACAGTAGGAATGGTTACGAGCGTTGAATCGGGGAAGTCAGTGGATGTTATGTACATTGATTTCAATAAAGCTTTCGAGAAAGTGGATCATGAGGTTCTGCTCTACAAGCTGAGGATGTGTGGTGTTGGTGGTGCACTGCACCAGTGACTTCTTTCTTGGGAGATGGCGGGTTCAGGTGAATGACCACTTAACGGAAAGGGGACCCGTCCACTAGCGACGTACCCCAAGGCACAGTACTCGGGCCCATTTTATTCTTGATCCACATCAATGAAATACCTCAGCTTCTTCGATCGCCCCGCGTATTCATTGCGATGACCTGAAGATTTGGAGGATTATTGTGACGTCCTTCAGCAGGACCTTGATCTACTATCCCGGTGGTCTGCAAAAGTTTACCTACCGGTCAGCCCGGCCAATTCCTCGTTTATGAGCCTGGATCCTGCTTTTTCTCTGGAATTACTGTATTTTATGTGTGTTGCTGTGTTAGTTGTGCACCAAACTTTTTAGTTTCGTGTGTTCATCAATCCGTGAAAGTTTCGTGGAATTCCGCTTGATATCTTCGGAGATCTCAGTGATTTACTGCTGTGCCCGTCATTTTGGAATTTCTGATCGACATCTTGCTTGTCCTCATGCTTGAAAAAAATACAACAACTATGCCGAATATCATGCAACGACGTATCTGCTCTTCAGCTAATTGCGGCAAAGCCCTTAAAATGGGTATAACGTGCCGAAACTGCAGTGGCTCGTTCCATCCGAGCTGTATAGGAAAGTCCGCACAAGAAGCAAGTTAAATAAACAAGGCTACTGACGCATTTTGGTTTTGTCCAACTTGCCAGTTAACTCCAGTGGTCGGTTGTTTATGTGCACTCATGGAAAGGTGTGATACTTTGAATGCGACAATCGCTTATTTGTTGAACGCCAGGCTTGCACCACCGGCCGCGAATATGGCCATGATTGTACCACAGTCGGTCAAAGAAAGCTCCACCTCGAGGCCGAAAAAAAGGGCTAGACGCTCAAGTCGCGCTGCAGCCTCAGTTTCTCCAAATCCCTTGCCTCACTCAACTCCGAAAAGCGGACGAACATCCAGAGTACTGATGTCCACACCTTTGAGTCACACGCCCCACCTCCATTCAACAGCAACCGCGGAAGCTCCGGGGCAGACCTCTTCCGCCGTAGAGAAAAGTCGGGCGTCGTACGCCTCAGTCGCCTCAATGCATACACCGGCTAAATTACCTCCGACTCCGGTGGCCTCACCAAGCAACAGTAAGTTGACCAGACTCCAACAACCAAACAATCCGTTTAACACCGTGTCTTTAAGTCATGGCAAAGCTGCATCCAACGCAAGGAGCCAAGGCGCTTTAACCGTTGTGTGTACAAATGTTCCTGAATCACAGGCGAGTACAATAAAGGGGAAGCTGTTGGATGATCGTAATCAGTGGAAGTCTATATGTACTGCGATTGGCATTTCGGTTGAACCTGCAATGCTGAGACGAGTCACACGTCATCCAAATTCAGCGCACTACGGTGAACCCCGACTTCTCCGGGTGACACTAAACTCCATCAAGGACACAGAGGCAGTTCTACTATCGTCCAACAGGCTTTGTCATTCATCACTCGAGGCGCGTATACTTCCTGATATCCCCTGGAACGAACGTCCGAAAAAGATGAGCAACCGCGAAGAAGTTCGTAAAGCCGAGGCGAAACGGACGATAATTGTGTACGGGGTTCCTGAGCTCCAAAATACAACCTCTGATGCAGCGGATGCACATGACCGGGAGCAATGGAGTTACATCCGCCACGAAATCTCCCTCAATAATATCATCGCTAAGCGGTTGACCAGGATTCCATTTTCACCCAACTACAAAGGAAACGGTCCCAGACTTATGAAGGTGGTGCTTCAATCTGAGTTTATGTTACCGCTCGCCTTGGAAAACTGGTCCAAATTCCGCATGAAGCTGCCAGCTGAAATTCGGTTAAAGGCATCAGGTACGCTGCCACGGATTACCAACGACTCACGGGGAGCGATCAAATTGTTGAACCATCCACTCATGCAACTTTGTGAAGGCATGGATTTATCAACAACCGCAATATCTCACGAAACACGGCTGAACACGGGGGACCAGCAGGGCCCGGAAGGCCGCGATCAGTCGTCTAACCGAAAGCAAACTCAAAGGCAAACGTCACCACAAAAAAAAGGTTAATGGCCGACCCGTTAACGGTCGGCACAAACTCCATTTCTACCACAACCTGTGCTAGCTCACTCTTGGTTACAAAAGCACTATCCTGCATGTATACTAATGCACAAGGCCTCATAAGTAAGTTGGTAGAACTCCGTCACCGTTTGGCTTCGGAGCCTCGAGACATCATAATGATCACCGAAACCTGGCTGAGCGGCGAAATCACAGACGCTGAGATTGCCATACCGGGTATGTCACTTCTCCGGAACGACAGAACGGGCAAGGGCGGTGGTGTGCTCATTTATTTCCGAACGAACCTTCGTTGTGAGCTCATAGACGATCCCCAGACTTGTGTCACCGACGTCCTTTGGTGCCCTCACCCCCCCCCCCCCCCCCCCCCCCCCCCCCCCCCCCCCCCCCCCCCCCCCCCCCCCCCCCCCCCCCCCCCCCCCCCCCCCCCCCCCCCCCCCCCCCCCCCCCCCCCCCCCCCCCCCCCCCCCCCCCCCCCCCCCCCCCCCCCCCCCCCCCCCCCCCACCCCCCCCCCCCCCCCCCCCCCCCCCCCCCCCCCCCCCCCCCCCCCCCCCCCCCCCCCCCCCCCCCCCCCCCCCCCCCCCCCCCCCCCCCCCCCCCCCCCCCCCCCCCCCCCCCCCCCCCCCCCCCCCCCCCCCCCCCCCCCCCCCCCCCCCCCCCCCCCCCCCCCCCCCCCCCCCCCCCCCCCCCCCCCCCCCCCCCCCCCTCCCCCCCCCCCCCCCCCCCCCCCCCCCCCCCCCCCCCCCCCCCCCCCCCCCCCCCCCCCCCCCCCCCCCCCCCCCCCCCCCCCCCCCCCCCCCCCCCCCCCCCCCCCCCCCCCCCCCCCCCCCCCCCCCCCCCCCCCCCCCCCCCCCACCCCCCCCCCCCACCCCCCCCCCCCCCCCCCCACCCCCCCCCCCCCCCCCCTCCACCCCCCCCCCCCCCCCCACCCCCCACCTCCCCCCCCCTCCACCCCCACCCCCCCCCCCCCCCACCCCCCCCCCACCCCCCCCCACCCACCCCCCCCCCCCCCCCCCCACCCCCCCCCCCCCCCCCCCCCCCCCCCCCCCCCCCCCCCCCCCCCCCCCCCCCCCCCCCCCCCCCCCCTCACCCCCCCCCCCCCCCCACTCCCCCCCCCCCCACCCCCCCCCCCCCGCCCCCCCCCCCCCCCCCCCCCCCCCCCCCCCCCACCATCCCCCCCCCCCCCCCCCCCCCCAACCTCCCCCCCCCCCCCCCCCCACCCCCCCCCCCCCACCCCCCCCCCCCCCCCCCCACCCCCCCCCCCCCCTCCCCCTCCCCCCCCACCCCCCCCCCCCCCCCCCCCCCCTCCCCCCCCCCCCCCCCCCCCTCCCCCCCCCCCCCCCCCCCCACCCCCCCCCCCCCGCCTCGTTGCAGGAGATTTCAACACCCATGACTTGGAAAATCCAGCATCCGAGACAGAGGTGTTCAAGGCATATTTGCAAGAGCTACTCTCTAGCACCTTCTTGTATAACCACGTCACCGTTCCAACCAGGTTCAGAACAGGAAACAACCCATCGATATTAGATCTAGTGCTCACTAACGAAGAGCTCATGGTCGATGGACTAAAGGTGTGCAGTCCTTTGGGCCGTAGCGATCACGTGACTTTGCAGTTCGATTACATCTGCTACGCCAAATATCCAGCTGCGGAGCTCGAAACGAGGCAATCTGTTATCCATTACCACGTTCTGTCTGCCTTAGTTGAGAATACCAGTTGGACGTTTCTAGCTAACTGCACCCCAGAACTAGCCTGGGAGACATTTGCGAACACCATCACGTCACTAGTCATAGAAGCCTCAACACCAAAAGTTTCCCAACATCCCCGCACAGCGAAATCATTCTTGCGAAGCCGGACGCGAAAATGCATGACTCTAAGGGATCGGGCATGGCGCACGTATAAAAGCAACCCCAGCGCAGAAAACTGGACGGAATACGTTTCGCATCGCAACTACTGTGTGCTTTTGGTTCGCGAAGACAAGAGAACGCATCAGCAGGAGCTAGCCAAACGATTCTGTTCGAACAAAAAGCTTCTTTACAAACATGGGAATGGACTTCGCAAGGTGCAACGGGAATCCCACCACTTAATACGACCATTGGGTATACACATACTGCGAAGGAGGCGGCCAACGCATTACGGGCCCAGTACTCCCCAAATCTTCCAAGGTGTACAAGCCTCGACGTATATTCCGCCACTTGTTACCCCACCGCCCGTTTTATCCAACGTCACGTTCACTGCAGAAATGGTGCTGCAAAAGCTGCTATCCTTGCGTCCACACAGCTCTCCCGGGTCCGATAACATTCACCCGAAAACATTACAGGTAGCTGCCATCCACTGGCCGAACCACTAGCTGCATTTTTTCAGCGCTGTTTCGATGAGAACATCGTACCTTCGAGGTGGAAACAAGGTGTAATAACGCCCATATACAAAGCAGGAAGTCGATCGGATCCTGTCAATTACCGCCCCGTAACGCTTCTGCCTGTGATCGCCAAAGTCATGGAAGCGGTGATAGCAGATGCGTTAATGGGATACTTGGAAAACTACGGCATAATTGCGCCAGAACAGCATGGGTTTCGTCAACATCGTTCATGTACGACGAATCTGCTGATAGCTCGTGACAACTGGACCGAGACTGTCGATGAGGGAACAGGAGTCGATGTTGCATTCTTGGACTTTTCGAAAGCCTTCGATCGCCTGGATCATCGAATCCTGCTCATTAAACTCCAACAGTACGGTATCGGAGACCCGTTGTTAGGATGGATCGGTAACTTTCTCTCTGAACGGCAGTTAGTAGTTAGAGTTCGATCATCCTTTTCCGATCCGATTCGAGTGGGATGCGGCGTACCGCAGGGTTCGGTACTTGGGCCTCGTTTGTTCCTGCTTTTCATTAACGATCTAGTAAGAGTTATTACGTCGAAATTCTTACTCTTCGCGGACGACCTCAAGGTTTGGCGGGCGATAAAACGATCGGACGACCATGAAGTCCTACAGCGTGACTTGAATGAGGCCTGGAATTGGTCGGTGAGAAACGCCCTGCCGTTTAATGTGGACAAATGTCGCGTTGTTCATATCCGCCATCGACAAGTCCACGTCTACAAGCTTGGGGCACACGATCTGAAGACCACCACTCAGGAACGCGACTTGGGTGTGCTGGTACAGGAAGACCTCGGGTGTTCCAAACAGTCAGATTCCGCTTCTAAAAGGGGCAACCAGCACGTTGGACTCCTGCGAAGAGCATTCGGAATTTTGGATCCATCCATCTTCTCTTTGATGCTGAATGCCTACGTGCGTCCTCACGTCGAATATGCAATCCAGGCCTGGCAACCCTGGCTAAAACGTGACCTTGCAGCGCTTGAGACCCCACAGCGTCGAGCAACGAAAATCGTCAAGGGCTTGCGCCACACTCCTTACCAGGAACGACTGGAGATACTCGGAGTGTTCAGCGGACGGTACCGGCGACTTCGTGGAGACCTCATACTAGTGTACCAGATATTGAGCGATCCCAGTCACGTATGCCGCCACCTCTTGAAGCTCAGCCCGAACACTAACCTTCGCGGTAACAGTTTAAAGCTGAGCCAACAGTACAGTCGTCTAGACTGTCGGAGAACCTATTTCTCCCTCCGGGTCTGCGGGCCCTGGAACGCCCTTCCAAACTCAGTAGTTTGTGCCCCCACATTAGATACGTTTAAAAAACGATTGGACGTCGCACTGAGCGCCCTGCGCTTTGTTTTATGAACGAAAACGCTTGTATATATTTAGGCTGACCAGCCTCTTTGGATTTATACCCCAAATTCACGGTCGTAAATCTGTGCGAACCGGTGAGTACTCCATTTTTATTTGCTACCATCACCAACGATAACAATTTCTTAGCCAGTTTTGCGTCGTACCACTTTATCCCCCTAAAACTGTTATACTTCTACCTTTTATCTCACTGACACTCCTTACTTCAACCACTTATGTGGTTTGCCAATTTGTTAGTATTTCTATTGCCAACCTGCGGGACTCGTTAAGTGTATGCTTTTTTACCCGTCATATACCATTGTTCCATAATGAGCGCGCGTACACCCTGGTCGACCATCCCACTAGTTCCGTAAAGTATTTAGGCGTACTCTCACGCTGTGATCTGCAGTCTGTCAACAACACGAACAGACTGTACGCAAACGGACTACGCCAGCTTTGGGCACTTAGACGCAGTTTCTGCGCTTGGCCTGAAAAGATTGCTCACCCACCTATTGCTCGATCACAATAGGTGAGGTGCAGAGACTGGAACGGGTCCAGAATGTAGCTACCCGCTCAGTTTACGAGGTATGTCGTACGAGAACCGATGCAGGAGACTAGGGGGTTTATACCCTGTCATATCGTCGGCTTCGATTTGATCTCATTATGACGCACCGGGGCCACTTCCCTATGTGGAAGCCGCGGCTGTACGTTCGCGCACCAAACAGCACACGCGGACACCGGTACAAACTAGTGGTTCCGGAGTTAAAGCACATCGCTCACCCACTATGCTTCGAGTGGTGAAATATTGGAACAAATTGCTGGAGAGGCTAGGCGAGGCGAAATCGGTATCGGAATTTAAGAAATTTCTAAATGCCCACTCTGCACACTACAGGTATATGGGAGCGAATCGCACCTGGATAAGATGTAGGGCAGCTGCAATATGCTGCCACCGCCTAGGAATCAGCGACGTGATTCCGCGCGTGCCCGATCCATCTACGATGGAGCACCACAGATTTTTATCTTCTCGCTCTCTATTCTCAGTACTCATGATACCAAATCGTGGAGCCAGCTGTCTTGTGTCTACACATCACGTGTCCAAGCCAACTCAACTTGTTCAAGGTTGTTTGTTATTCCACAGAACTAATCAGATTGTTGCCGCCTAGCACTCGTCTACACACATCATCGTTACGGATACGCTAGTGTCTCAGCCCGAAGGATCCACG
>OX104063.1:104563531-104597946 GCA_944474145.2 Dicrocoelium dendriticum | reverse complement strand
CAAGAACTGAACGGGCTACTACGCAGTGCTACTAGTTCATATATTATAGTACTTGCAGGGGATATGAACGCAAAAGTAGGGCGTCTGAGCTCTTCAGAAGCTCAGCTGGGTGGTAAGTATGGAGTTAATTCCCAACGGACTGACAACGGCGAGCGTCTGCTGCAACTGTGTGCGGAGCACCAGTTGTTTCTTACTAGCACTGCTTTTAGACACAGTGGGCGCCGAAGTGCCACTTAGCGTCCACCTGTAGCTGGCCAGCGATGGACCCAAATTGACCACATTGCCATAAGTTACAGGTGGCGCGGTTCCATTCTGGATTGCCGCTCGTACTGGAGTACCTGTGCCGACTCTGATCATGCCTTGGCGCGCTGTCGTTTCTCCATGAACTTTACCGGAAGGCGCACAAAGCGTCTCCCCCGATTGGCAACGGAGAAATTGTCCCAGCCCTCGGTCAGGCAAGCCTATCAAGAAGCACTGCATAGCAAACTCTCGCCGTCTTGTCCTAATGACACTGAACTTCAGTGGAATAGGATCTCGGCCGCTATGCACGACGCAGGAGCATCTGCTTGTGGCACTATCACTCGTCACCGCAACAGTCACTGGATATCCGAGAGGTCGGTGAACCTGTTGGAATCTAGAAGACAACTCCCGGCTGGTTCTGAACACAATGTGACCAGACGGGATATTAAGCGTAAACTAAAGCAAAGCCTACGTGCTGACAAGGAAGCCTGGTGGCCCAGCAGGGCTCAAGAAATGGAGGCAGGAGCAGTAGGCAATTACCACAAGCTCTTCCAGCTAATCCGCACCACTGGTCCCAAAAAACCAGGCGTCAGTGAGACAGCGCGGGTGCGCTGATACACAATAAGGAGCGCTGTATGGCTCGTTGGGCTGAACACTTTGAAGATCAGTTCAGCTGGCCCACTGCTCCCGGACCTCTTCCTACTCAGGTGATGCAGGACGAGCCATGGACGGTTAGTTTAGAGCCTCCGTCGGAGGCCGAGGTCCGAAACGCGATCACAGCCCTCAATCGTTTTCGTGCCGCTGGCCCGGATTCCCTCCCACCTGCACTATTTAAGGATGGAGGTGAGGTCATCTGCAAATCACTGACCTCCCTATTCGAACGTATCTGGAACGAAGTGTGTCGGCTAAGTGGAGCGAATCGATTACAGTGGCAATATACAAAAAGGGCAGTCGCACAGACTGTGCGAACCACAGGGGTATTATTCTAACGCCAGTTGTGACAAAATTACTGGCCTCGATTATCGTTCGTCGCCTCACTGCGGAACGGGAATCTCGGATTAAAGAAGAGCAGACCGGTTTCCGTCCAGGACGTGGCTGTATAGACCATATATTCACTTTGCGGCAGGTGCTAGAGCAGCGCCACACATACCGCAGGCCGACAATAGCTGTGTTCCTGGATTTCAAGAGTGATTTCGATTCAGTCGATCGATCGATTCTGTTCGAAACATTTGCGCGATAAGGTTTCCACGAAATATGTGAACATCCTTCGTGCTCTATACTCGAACACTACAGGCCGCGTCAGGGTCTATGGTGTCCTATCGGATAGCTTTTCAACTACAAGTGGTGTTCGTCAGGGTTGTCCGATTTCCCCGTTTTTGTTCAATTTCGTCGTGGATTCTATCATGGAGTGTTCGCTTGCGGAATCTCACGATGTAGGCGTTGAAGTGCTGTCTGGTGAAAGGTTAGTTGATCTAGATTATGCGGACGATATCGTCTTGCTTTTCGACAATGTTGAGGCGGCACAATCAACCCTGAATAGCCTATCCAGAGTGGTCCCATTATTTGGTATGCACTTCGCACCTTCAAAGTGCAAAGTGTTGCTGCAGGACCACCAGCCGCTTAGTGACCCCTTGAGGCTTGCTACCGGGGAACTCGTGCTGGTTGATCGATTTACTGACCTTGGTAATTGCATCAGCAACCATTGGCACATAAAAATTGAAGTCACCTCAAGCATTGCAAAAGCCAGAGAGTGTCTTCTTGAACCTGCAGCTTCTTTGGCGACAGAAGGAAGTTTATTTCCGGCACAAAAGGCCTTGTATACAAGGCCACAGTGAGGGCCGGTCTGCTCTATGGTAGTGAGATTCGGCCCCTTCGTCCTGAAGATTTGAGGCGTCTTCAAGTCTTTGACCAATCGTTGTCTGCGAAGCATTGCTAGTGTCGAATGGCATCAGCGTGTCCGCAACGATGATGTGCGTAGGCGAGTACTAGGTAGTGATAATCTTGCTAGCTCCCTAGAACAACAGATAGCACTGAATAAGTTGCGTTGGCTCGGGCACGTGCTACGTATGCCTGGTCACCGCTTACTTAGGAGGGCCTTGTTTAGTCTACAAGGTGTAGGATGGCGCAAGGCTCGAGGTGGACAAAAGTTGACTTGGCAGCGGGAAATGAAGTCACTGACGACCAAACTGGGTGCCGTTGGTCCGTCTCGCCTTCCGGGTTGGAGTCCACGTGACTCACCTTGTGCTTGGCTCGAGACTTTACAGGACATGGCTCGCAACTGACACCAGTGGCGCGTCTGCTGCCGTCTCCTAATCGGATTGTCTGTTTAAAGTGTGTTTGGTGCTGAGTTATCTGCGGGGTAATGGCTGATTATGACGCGAGGCAGTGAAAGCCGCAAGAAATCTGCCTCGCCGATGCCGCCTTATCTTTGCACGATAGCCAGCTGTTTGTGACGGTATGTTGTCTACACAAGGTGTAGGCGCCTTGACCCTGAATGTTTGCTTAGGGCATTAAGGTTTTCAGGTAAGTCCCCCTTCTCTCCCTCTCTTATTTTTTATTTCATAGGTCCTCATGGTTGTATGGCAGCGAAGCATCAGTTCAAATGGCTGATGTACTGCTGTTGTTGATGATGTCTCCACGACCTGTACCCCTGGAAGACAAGATGTGTTTGGAGTAGGCGCTGCAGTCTGAGTAGCACGCGATGTGGACACTTGGCGTTTTTTACCCCTGCCTGCACAATCTTAGGTGAAACTGAGGGGGTCGCATCACTAAGTGGTGTTTCCCATTTAGGTGGTTGCATCTTGAGCGTCTTCTCACCTCTCGGTTTGGGTGCGGAGGGTTCGCGCACTTTTCTTGCCCTCAGAGACATTTTGACGGTGGTTAAATTTTGTCACGAGTGTTTCGTCAAACACTGGGCTTCGCGATATTTCACCTAAAAAGCTCGATCAGTAATGGCGAGAGTGGCTAATTTTTGACATGAAAAATCGGCCTGGAGGGACTTTTTGTTCCGGTATACCAAGCTAAATTGTGATGCTTTCACGGGTTTCACGGGTTTGCGCAGAACGAGTAAGCGTAGCTTTTCGGTGGTTCTGCCTCGGGATCTTATGGCAAGGTCCTGATCTCATCGGTAGGTACCAGATGTGGGTTTCGACGCAGTAGTGGTGTTCAGCACAAGAGTTCAGCGAGTTGACTGTGGGAACGTGGATACCTGGAACAAGAGAGTGGTGTAAGTAAAGTCGGCAAAGTTGGATAGAAGCAAAATGATAGAAGCGCCGCGTGTTAGCTTGGCAAATGGCCAGATCTTAGCAACGTGGAAGACCAGCGAGGTAAGAGCCAAGCGTCTAGGCGCTGTTTGAAGGCCTCCGTATTGGGCGCTGAGCCAACAACTTCAGGGAGGGCGTTCCAAGCGAAGGCAATACGCACACTGAAACTGTTTCTTCGGCACAGAAGGCGACTGCTACGAGTCATCAGTTTGAGTGAGTGCCCTCGAAGATGATCTGTACGGGCGCGGACCAGCAATCCTGCGTTTGGGTGCCTGTTATTAGTCAGGACGGAATAAGCTAAGGTCGTCACGAAGCCTGCGATATTTCAACGGGAAGAGGTTAAGGGCCGCCAGACGCTCCTCATACGAGAAGTGGGATAGTCCGTCTACTCTCTTGGTGGCTCTGCGCTGTACAGTTTCCAGCTTGGCCTCGTCCTTCTTCAGGTACGGCGGCTGGACAAGTATGTTGTACTCCTGCAGCGGACGTACTAATGTGCTATAGAGACGGACAAATGTCTCTCTAGGGAAAGACCCTAGTGCACGTCCAAGGAGGGCCAGGCGAACGCTAGCCTTTCGCGCCAGGGTAGCTACATTGGCGCTCGGGCTCAGATCGGCGGAGATTATGGTCCCCAGATCGCGTTCCTGGGATGTGGCTTTAAGATGCACACCGCCGATATTGTACGGATTAGCCACACCTTGCCCAATGTGCATGACTTTGCACTTGTCAATGTTAAACGTGAGCAAATTTTTCAAGGCCCAAGAATAAGCAGCATCGATATCTGTCTGGAGAAGTGCCTGATCGCTTGGCTTGCGGATAGGTCGCCATATCTTAGCGTCTTCCGCATAAAGCAGTATGTGGCTGCTGATGCAGGATGGGAGGTCGTTGATGAACATATTGAACAGCAAGGGCCCGAGGATGGATCCCTGGGGCACCCGGATCGTTGCAGCCAGAGCGCTGGAGAGTGCGCCGTTTACACGAACTCGGTAGGTGCGGCCAGACAGGTAGGTACTTAGCCAGCAGATTGTTTGCTGGTCGATCCCCAAACTCGGCAGTTTACTCAACAGCCCTGCGTGATTGACCCGGTCGAATGCTTTTGAGAAATCCACATAAACCACGTAAGTTGGAGTATGATTGTCTGCCTCTGCAGTCCAGGAATCAAGGGCTGCGAGAAGATTCGTGGTGCACGATTGAGCCCTGCGGAACCCGTGCTGTTCCGGGGCTATTAAGGACAGACTTTCTAAATGGTAGCGCAAGAAATCGTCTATGATACTCTCCATTACTTTGGAGGCAGTGGGAAGCAGTGCTATCGGGCGATAATTAGAGAAATTTGTCCTGTCACCACCCTTGTATATCGGCGTTATGGCCCCTTGCTTCCAAGCATTCGGGTATTCGGCACTGGTGTAGGAGCGGCTGTACAGTAAGGCAAGCGGCTCGGCCAGTACCGTAGCGCACTCAAGTAGAAAAATGGGAGGGATCCCATCCAAATCTCGGCAGGGGGCCGAGTGGTCAGCACGTTTGCTTTCCAACCATAAGGTCAGCGGTTCGAATCCGCGTAGGGGTGGGCGTCCTCGCGGTATACTCAGTCCGCGCGCGACTGGTGGTGGTCGCGCGGCAGCGAAGCGCCGTTACGACGTATAAGCTGAGACACTTTATTTTCATTTCATCCAACCCCGGCGGTTTGACTGTCCTTAATTTTTTTAATTTCTCCAGGACTTTCTCTGATGCAAACTGCACGGGATGTCTGGCAGCGATGGGGGTAAAATTAGCGCCTTCCATTGTACTGCGTGCGAAGGTGCCGAAAACGGACTCGTACTGAGTCTTCAGCAATCCCGCAGCTTCTTTGTCCGACATTGTGGTATTGCCTACAGGTCTGAGCAGGCTGCCAACGGGAGCGCGCGATTTAGTGAGAGACGCTATATGCTTAAAGAAGACCTTGGGGTTATCGGCGAAGCTTTTAGCGAGAGAGAGCTGGTACGCTTTTCTGTCCTGGCGAACAGCTGCTATACAGGAAGTTCGCACTCTACAGTATTGTGCTCGCGAATCAGAGTCGCCAAAAAATAAGAATCTGTCCCAGAGGGCCTTCTTCTCTCTGATCAGCCTAAACGTAGCAGACTGAAGTTGCCTGTGGCGTTTCGGCGCATAAGCGCGCAATGTGGGGACGTGTGCCCTAATTGCGTCGTGGATGTGAGCGGCGATGTAGTTCCAATGGTCGTCGACTGTGGGGGTTTGTGCTGCCAGGGACCAGTCGACACGTGAGAGGAAATCTTTGATCGCGTCATAGTCCGCTCGACGAAAGTTAAGCCTGATGGGCAGTGCTTTAGCGTTGAGCGTGACGTTCGCCACCACACGAAAATTGATAACTGCATGACCACTTGCACCAACTGGGGCGCTCAAATTAACGTTGTTAATTAGATGTAGCTCGTCGGTGAGCAGCAAGTCGAGTTTCGACGGGTTTTGACCTTCTCGCCACCGAGTGTACTGCTGTACGTGTTCGGTTAGGCCATGTTCTAGAACACTGGCAAGAAACTCAAGACTGTGCTGACTGCGAGCTTGGCCAGAGGTAAAGTCTATCTCCGGGAAATTAAAGTCACCTGCGACGAGTAGGGGGCACCTAAATCTGAGGCAGCTGCTCGGAGGACGGCGTTCCAGCACTGCAGCCATTCTGGCGCAGCTGAGGGAGGGCGATAAACCACTCCAAGGGTGAGACTGGTGGAACCAGAGCCGCGGACGCGAATCCAGAGGGATTCGGGAAGAGATAGTAGTTCCGGAGATTTGAGAGGGACGCATGTGAGGCGGTCTGATACATACACAGCTACGCCTCCGCCTTTGCCGCTTTCACGATCGTTTCGAAAGAGCACGTATCCTGGGATAGCTACCTCGGCGGCCACAACGTCTGGGCAGAACCAGGTTTCGGTTATACATATAACTTTAGCTTGCGTGTCCAGCGCAAGGGAAGAGATTTCGGACACCTTGTCCCGTAGTGATAAAGCGTTGGTGCAAAGCAGTTCCACGTGCTAACATGAACTGCTGGCGGGAAGTGGCTTGAAGGCATAGATGGTAGGGTAGTTCCAGTGTGGTTTGCGCCGACCCCACAGGGGCCGGCGCCTACTCGTTTTTTGGTAAATCCACAAGTCGCGTAATAGGTAGTCATGGCGTGGCTCTGCTGAATGGCGTGGAATTACGTCCCTGAATTTGCCTGCGCTCCTCCCGCGGTTTGTTTGGATGTATCCTGACTTCGTACGGGAAGTTTCCACGTAGCTCGCACCACCGTTGTAGTACAGTCTGGCGCATCTCAGGAGTGAAAAGAATGACCCTGAGCAGTTTAGGCGCCTGTATGTGCAAGAGGTGAGCTGGCCTTGGCAGCCAGTGCACAGACCACGCCCCAGTTGTCCACTGATAGGTTAAGCTGCGACCGAATATAGCACCACTGCTGAACATCGTGGCGGGATGATTCAACCGGGTCGGCAGTGTGGAGTTCTGGGACTCCGTGTATAATTATACTGCAAGCTCTATCGTGGTTGGCGCACGTGCTGTTGATACGCGCCTCTCTTCTTGCCTCCCTCACAACCCAGGGAAAGTCTGGCTGGGCGCGGATCTTTGTGTTCAGTTTATTCAGCAAGCCGATGCCAAGAGCGTTTCCTCGACGGCATCAGCACTTTCCAGAGTGACGCGTAACGGCCTTGGGCGTTTGTCACCAGTCCAAGGATTTGCCGCAAGGATTGCCATTGTGATAGATCGGCACTGGCTCTGTGGGATAGTGACGGGTGGTCGCTCTCGTCCACAATGAACAGTATCAAAGTTTTGCGGTTGAATTCTGGCAAGCCACTGCTCCGAGGCGTATTGGTGCCTTGGTAGCATTGTGAGGGCCTCGGCTGTGTAATATATGTGAACTGTGTGTACTCCTTATCCAAGCAGGTAACTTACTGCAACCATAAACTTTATATACATGAAACAATCGTATAAACCCTTATACGTTCCATAAAACAGCCGTTTACACTACACTTTTATTTAGCATTTACTTGCTTACCATTATGCCGTGAACTTCGTCTACGCCTGTAGTCATCGCTTTAAATTATCATAATCGTTTTCACGAAGCAAATCCATATAGCATTATTCTCTATTTTCCAGCACCTTAATACCAACAAAATCAAAAATATACTCTGCAGCCACTCATACACGCTTGGATGTTACCGAGGACAACGGCAGCGAAACCGTTTCCCGCCATGACAAAAATTATCCCTTCCCCAGTTTGGCACGTTAAAAAAATCGTGTTACCGCGTAGCACTCACAGAACAGGACGTCTTTATCCGCAAACCTGCCCGTCAAGGTCTTTGCATTGTTTCATTAAATCTTTGACATGTACAGAATAGAAGAAAAATCTTTTGTCAGGTCCCTCGCCTCCCGTTTGTCACAGGGGGCATGGACTTTGCAAGTCGGGACTAGTGGAACCGCTGCATTGACACAAGAAGCAACAGGACACGAGTTTACTCAACTGGCAAGAAGTCAATCGATGTTTGAAACATTCTTCCGGCTGCGCATCAACGACATACACAGGTGGATTGTTTCATTAGTCCACTACACTTGTAGACAGAGTGACGGCACGACGGACCTGAAGTCTCCTTTTTTTAAATAATTTCCATTGGTGACCCGGAGTCGAACTAAACGAATTGAGTCGTAGCGATCAGAAGGGAAATGCCTTGTCAGCCCTATCGATTCTGTATCATACTGGGTTTGACATGTGTCGTTGCGTTATGACACTTCTCGAGAGATTGACGCATTTGCAGTGACAGCCTCAAGCTTTCTGCATTCTCAGTGAATGTTTGTCTAGCAGCCGCTTGAAACTTTCCTCGGATAGCGCGACTTCAATTTCTTCCCGCAGGTTATTTCAGTCATTTTCTACGCTAATGGATTGGGTGAGGTCCATGCGAATTATGTGTCTTCTTTGCTTATATAGTTTCCATATGTGACCTCGTGTGTAACAGTCTGTGTTGGGCCGGAAGAATTGTTGTAACTCATTTCCAATTCCGCTTGGGTCAAGCCAAGGGTAAGGGAAATCACCCTAGCGACGGCGGAGTTCGAGGGAACAGCTTTAGCTGCTAGATTCGAATGAGATACGGGAAAGCACGAAGCTCCAGAACAGCCTACAATGCACGTCTCTGCACCACTTCCAGCAGAGTAAGTTCAAGCGCTGAAAGTGGATAGATAGCTAGGAAGGCCAGTTTCTAAGACTGGACGGACGTACGCAGTGAACAAAGGTAAAACAATTTAGGAGTCATTCGAGCGGATGTCCTTTTTAAGGCAACCTTTAGCATCCTTCCAGTGGCCACTTTCTTCAAAGTGTCCTGTGTCGTTCTAAGGTCAGAAGTGACGATAACCCGTGACCTCACGTGTGTGATATTTCTGAGGTGACACCCACCATTGTGGCATGCACCGTGCGGTTCAATGCACACCGTTGGGTGAGCAGCCCGTTTGTCTATGTTTACTGGCAACTCCCAGTTGATGGACCATTCATGTAGCTTGTCTAGAACCCCGTTTAATCAATGAACAATGAACAATGATTTATAACTGGCAAAAAGCAGGTGCTTGATATGTCCCGTAGCTTGTTTAGCTTGCCAAAAAAGATAGAGAAGGGATAATGGAGTCGTCAGTTCGGGCGCTTACAGACGTAACTGCACTGTCGTATAAAGGGAGTATGAAATGAGCGTGTGCGCACACAAAGCAATAGGGGAGTGGTTATTGTGCACATAATAGGCGGGAAAAATAAAAAGAAGATAGAAAGGACAACGCTTACTCGTGTGTAATTATCTTGGGTCGACAGGATACAGAAACCCAGTTTCTACAGTAGAAACGTTTATCAAATTGCTTGCAAGGTGTTTGGAGTGAGTCATTCTGGAGTAGGGTGTTAGCACTATCCCCCGTCTGTTGACCATTCGTGCCAGCATCTGGTGGTCACGGGTTATAGCACGTAGTGCAAATGTGACAGAGTAACGTTAAGGCGTAATTTGAAAAGGGATAGGGTGGGTGCATTAAATACATGTTCCGGGAGGGCGTTCCAAGGCTGTGACATTCGAAGGGAGAAATAGTTTCGCCCACATTCGAGGCGGCTGTACTGCGTAATCAACTTAAACGGATGATCTCTTAGCGGGGTGTTTTCAGTGAGCATTAGAAGTCGATGGCATGGGTGGTTTGGGTTTCTCAGAAGCTGCCCGTTTTCTCCCGAGATTTCCACAGATACATCCGCCAAAAAAAGAAGGTTTATCCACTGGGAATAGTCGACCCACTTTCAATAGCCAGCTGGTTTACATGCTTGTTCTTTTCTCCGGGAGATGAAGAACCCACGCATCGTTCCAAATGGAGCTCTTTCCGCCATTCTGGAGAAGCTACCACCACGGGGTCTAAACAAATAGGTTTAGCTCGCCTCGTACTCACAGTAGAACAATTTACTCATCTGGAATAATGTAGTTACATGGATCCACTGTTACACAACCGGAGACTGACAATTCTGGCGTGATTACATTCACTGCCTCAAACATTCCGATTCTCCAGTCACGTGGAGCATTTCTGATGTCATTTCACGGACAGCACTGCGCGCGCATAAGCGGCTTTTCCGATGATTTTTCCTGGAGATCTCACTTGGTTATGGAGACTATTACACTTACATTTGAAGGAAATACTTGTCCACTTCGCGGAGAATAGCATTTATTCCTGTTTTGGACATATTCAGACACAAGAAACAACTGCACTCACCGTCCCTATGACAAGTCCAGCATGGATAGCTGGACACGGGTTGCGAGCCGGACAATATAATAGAGAAAGCCGGCCTATATTAACAGAATGTTTACTCACCCGCATCATTATCATTCTACTCTGCGACTCTTTTACATCATTGACTGGCTTCAACGACTATTGCCGGTTCAGTACTATGCCCTTTGGCCAACCAACGAAAAATTTTGGCTGTCAACCGACTGCGAATAATAGAGTGCAAAATCGGTCTATACGATGCATAGCCGACTAGCACTACAGTTCAACGGAAGCTACGACAGTGTTCCAGGACGTGGTGCGTTTTCGCCTGGCAAGCGTTCTCCCTATAAAAAGCCACAAATGTCCGCTTAACAACACTGCAACGTGGCGGATGTGACTCGCCACAAAATAAAGTCACTGCTATACATTTCATACTGACGCAATCCTCAGCCTCCAACATCGAACCTGTGCAACTGATTTTACTATGGAGAATGATTTGGTGGAGTACCGATCATCCCGGCTTCGTAATGGTCATTGATTGCACTAAACCTTGTTCGGGCTCCTGTGCTCATGGATCGCTACATGGCAAATTTACCCCCCACTTGTATCTTGACGCAACAGTTTTTGCGCGCCACGGCGCCATTATGATCCTTGGTCTGACTATTACCTGACAATATGCTCGCTCTTATGGACTACATCTTTTCGTTTATTCCTTTCATTGTAACGAAATGTTTTAATATTCCAAAGAAGCTGTGCTTGTATGCATATTTGATCATGCCTTTTAGAGGTGTGTCTCGTTTTACAGAGAATATACTATTTATTTATTTATTATGAGATTTCCCCTTATACGACGATGAGGTCCACTGTATATTTTGTGAGTCCTCAGCCTGTAGGGGAATCTGGTCATACCTCTGACGTTCTTCGTTGAACTACGTTGTGCAGTATCGAGCGCGGTGAGATGATGCTTGAGCCTGGGTTGCCACGCTTGAATAGCGTGTTCCGCATGCGGCCTCAGGTACGCACTAAGCATTTATGGAAAGATTGAAGGGTCAAACTTCCCGAAAGTTCTGCGCAGAAGGCAAAAGCACTAGTTCGCTTTCTTAGCTGCCTTTTCAGTCTGCCTCGAACTACCGAGGTCGTCTTGAACTATCACGCCGATAACGCACTAGTGAGAAGCCCGCTGTAGCATTTGTGGTCCCAGACCGTACTTGTGCATACTCTTATGCCGTATACTGAGCACTTTTCACTTAGTGACGCTGCAATGCGGCATCTTCCCGATGGACCAATTGTACGCTTTGTCCAGGTCCTCCTGTAACACTGTGTGATCCTCCACTGCAGCTATAGTGCGCCAAACCTTTATGTCATCAGGAAAAAGCAACCAGTTAGAAAATAGCACACTCGAGAGATCATTTATGAAAACCAGGTACAGGCGGGATCCATCTACATACTGGCAGGCCGACCAGAATCCTAATGTAATATTTTGCTGACAAGTTTTCTCTACAACGGATTGCCCAGCCTGTTTACACCACGCACACTAGAACCCAACTTGTCGTCATACATTGACGAATTTATACCTCAAGATTAATTTTACAATTGCCAAAGCCTGCACAACCTTCGACTTACTGCCGATTACATACATAGCAACGTGCTTGTTGCGAAACATAATCGCTTGTAAACGTTGATCATGCTCGGTCTGGTGTGTCTCGGAAATTCGAGATTATACTATTTATTTATTTATTTAAGTACCGTGCCTTCAGGTACACCGCACAGGATTCCTACAGCTGCCTCTTACCCTCACATTCAGGTGACGTTGCTCGAGAAAGTATCCTATCCAGCCCAGAGCAGGATCGCAGATTCCATATTTCTGGGGTTTGTGGAGGTGAATGCGCTGGTCTATACGGTCGAATGCTTCTGAGAAATCCAAGTAGGCCCCGTCGACTCCTGCACCAGCGTCCACAGATTCCGTCCAGTTTGCACAAGCAATCAAGCAATTAGTTGTACAGGAGCGATTTTAGCGAAATCCATGCTGCTCCAGAATCAGAATTTTGTTGTTCTCCAGGTGCCCCAACAAAGCCTCAGCTGCAATAGACTCCATAACCTTGGCGATCACAGGATTTGTGTTATCGGGCGATAATTTACTGGTTAAGCACAGCTACCACTTTTGTAAATAGGCGTGCTTATTCCGTGCTTCCACATCGTGAGGACGGGACTCTCGTTCACACATGGTTGAAAGCAAGCTGCCAGTGGCCCTGACAAATTCATGGCAGTAACTTTCAACACCTTCGTGCGAAAGCCGTCCGCACCCGGGGGAGCTGAACTCGCGCAGAGAAATCAACCCCTTCAGTACAGCTGCGGAGGTGAACGATATGTGATTAAGCCCAGATGGCGACGTTATCTTCTTAGGCATGATGTATGATGCTTGCGCGCTTTGGAAGGTAGTTCAAATTGTTGTTCAAGGACGTTGGCCGCCTCCTGTGCGGTTTGGACTAACCCGCATACTGTGTGCAGAGCAGGAATACCGCGCTTAACACGGCGCAAATAGTTTACGTGTCTGTATAGCAGTTTGGGATTAGAGCAAAACTTTTCCACTAGACCTTGTTGGTCCTTAATTTTATCCTCCCGGACGAATTTGGCACAGTGGTTCCTTTGGATTGCCTAGACATCCCAGGCATTGTCGTTCGGGGTGGATATATAAGTGTGCCATGCCAAGTCCCTTAATGCCATGCATTTACGTGTAATGCTGCTTCCGAAAGACTCCATCCTTTTAGGCCGGTAGAGTTTGGTTTCAGATATCCTTGTTACGAGCTTGTTAGATACTGTTGACCATAGTTTGAGGTCATCGGCGTAGGTCAAGCATTCGTTTTGAAGTGCAATCTGCAGCTCGTTAATGTACAGTTTGAAGTGCACTGGTCCAGTCACTGATCCCTGAGGAATGCCACTAGTCTTGTCTTTGGGGCAGAGAGGGTTTGGTGCACTTGTACGCACGTGGTGTTATCACTTAAGAATGCAACAATCCAAAACATTTCCTCTAATGCCGATTACCTGGTGTTAATGTAGCAGTAATATGCGTGGTACCTTATCAAAGGCTTTACTGAAGTCAACGAATATTGCATCAACCTATTTTCGGGCATCTATGGCTTCTGCTCATGTTTCCCTGGCGCGGCGTAAACTAGTGATGCAAGCGCATTATCTCCAGAAGCCAGCTTGAGCAGGTAAGATGAGGTTTAGATTTAAACTGTGTAGCTGGAAGGCGCACTTAATTATGGCTTCAGGATTTTGCACATCATTGACGTCAGGCGTATTGGCCGGTAGTTCGCTGGGTCGTGTTGGTTCCCCTTTGTAGTTGGGCAGGAGGGTACCAGCTTTTCGGTCTGTGGGCAGGCAGGCCGCTTCGGGGGATTGCCGCAATACTTAGCAGAGAGGGGCGGCGGCGTACTCAGCTATCGTTCTGAGGAAGCTGGGCTGCAATCCGTCTGGGTCTGTAGAAGAATTCGGCTCCCGTTCGGGTCGTAGCCTAATGACTACCTAGGGGTTACTTTCAACTTGGTCCATAGTGGAGTAGGGTGCAGGTAAACGGTTGTTCAGCAGCGGAGCTTCCACTGAGTAGACTAAGGAATATTGCGCAGACAGTAAGCTTAATTATTTATCGTCGCACTAGAGAACTTCACCTTGTTTAGTAAAGACTGGAGGGGAGATTCCACTACCCGTTTCGGCATTTCGCTTTAGGTAGGTAAAACGTTTCTTGGGAGAGTGCCTGGATTACATGGCCATGGCACGTTCAGATTGTAGTCGTTTTCCTCTTCTTTGTCAGGGTGCATAGGTTTCTGACAGTTTTGTACTCTAACTAGCTTGCGGTCAGTCCTGTGCTTTTGAAATGGTCCATAGTTCCCGTCGATATTGCATTAGGGACCTTACTTGTTTATCAATCCATGGGGGTTCTTTTAGTAGTAGGTTGCTCTTGCGGTTTGGAACAAACTGGTCATTTAGCCGCAGCATCATAGCTTGCAGGCGTTTCCATGCCTCCTTAAGCTCCAAGGGCTGCGGAATACTCCCGTCTATGTTACTTGCAGCCGTTTTTGATCTGCGCTTATCATTGCGCCAGAATGTTTGACGCAGTGTCCCCTGATAGTAGATTGTGAGGCGTCGCGTACACGACAATGAGACTGTACGGTTATTACCCTTCCCAAGAGATTGGAGGATCGTTAGATCTGAGATATCACATGGGGCCGAGGTGAGAACCAGGTCGCGAATGTTTGGTGTCGGACCAGGGACAATCCGTGTTGGTGTCAATACATGTTGTGGCAGGTTGCACTCGTGAACGGTATCGAAGAGATCAACTTCAAATGGGTCCGGTGGGCGCTCACTAGGAAGAAGGTCCCAGATTATGCCGGGGTCGCTGAAGTCCCCCATAAAGATAGTTGCCTCGCTGTTCGATTTAGAGACGGATTGCGTAGAAGTAGCGTGTAAGTTGCAAGAGTGCTTCATAAATGGCTTGTCTCTGACCAATGTTAGAGCGCTGAAGACGTTGCCAAAATCCTTGTCAAGTTTTTAGCAAACTATGTGCCGCTAACTGTCGCGGAGTGCGCCTTGGACGGCTTTTGAACGTAAGGTGACATTCTTCTTGCAATCCAAGCACTAGGATGTCATATCTTCCAAAAGAAATAGTTAACGAGTAAAATTTCGGCAAAAGTGTCTATTCCAACACTTTTATTCACGCGAATTTCGCCTAAAAGTCTGGAAAGTACAGCACTCCAGGAAAAGGAGTTACCGCGTAGTACTCACTAAGGGTAGTGGGTATTGTGGTTCATGGGCACCAAGATGTAAATCCTTTTAGACCACAAGAGAAAAAGGCAGTCTATTCTTTGGATAAGTGTTACACATACACATAAAATCAAAAAGCTCCGAAGACGGAGCGCCGGACCAGCCAACCGCAATCAATGATCCTTTGGCAGTGTGCTTGTGGTACACATGGTTATATGCTGATAAATGAAGGTAATGGGCCTTCGGACGCAGGTGCGTGTTTATTTTCATGTTAACTTGGTGGTCAATATGCTACGAGGTGGATTAGAAATAAATAAAGTGCGCGGTTTAAATGAGTCACGTGGTTAATCATTTTCCCGCTTCTAGCGAAAGCAGCCATGTTGGAATAACTCTTGTGAATTCCGAGGTACCTTCAAGGGTCCATATGTAGACTTTTCGTCGGTGAAGGAGGATCTGAAACTTTTCAGATGGAAACGGCGACATCGTTCATTCGTCAGAGCGCAAAAACTGTGAAAGCTTACCAATGGGAGACTGAACAGGTGCTACCGGAAAGATGCCAGTACCTATATATTCAGTTTGTGTGCGTGCATCGTAAGCGATCGAAGGTTGCTGGAAAGCGGTAAGTGCTGCGTATCCGCCTGATAAATACATTTTAACAGGTACCGGTGTTACCATTGCCGTGCGCGGTTCTCAGCTGTTTTAAAGGGGTATGTTACGAGATTGAAAACGCCTGTCTTTAGCAGTCGCACAGTTGTCACGCGGATAAGCCTTGGCTGTAAGGCGGAAATCAGTGGCTGACAGCGAATCAGAAAATCATGGTACTAAACTTAATGAAAACGTTTCGTTGCATCCAGGAGAGGTGCATTTGTACGTCTTCAATGTAACAATCGTTTAACGAGACGCCATTTGTATGACAAACGGCGGCGTCATCGTAACGCTTGTATTACGGAAGTGGAGGAGGTTACGCAGCTGTTGCGAAGAAATTGTCAGGAAGCTGACCAGATTGGGTAACGTTCAAGTTAACGCCCCAAACCCTTGATCGTGCTCACTTCGGGTAGTCCTATCCACCCCGGAGGAACGCAACGCGCTGTTGCAGTTTGCTTTCAAATTGAAGGGTACTAATGTTAGCGTTCAGCCAGACCTCCCATTAGTGGATAGGTTGAAGCTAAAAGAGGCCATTAAGGACCTCAAAACCAGGCGAGCTTCCGGTGAACCAGGTCTCTGGTTGGTGGATATTCGCGTGTTTATCCGGCGGTCTGTTTCCCATCTAGCAGTGCCAGCACTGGTAGCGCACAACCCAGGGCTGGCCATTACGACTACCTTCAGATAGTGCTAAGCAATGTGCAGAGCCTAAGGAATAAGATGTGCGAGATAGGTCTGCTTGTAGATGGGTCATATTCCGATGTACTTGCATTCACTGAAACGTGGCTGTCTCGGGAAACCACGACGATGTAGTAAATCTGTCTAACTGCGCACTATTTAGATGTGATCGCTTCGTTGGCAGACAAGGCGGGGGCGTTGCTATTTACATTAGGTGTGAACTTGACGTTTCACGCACCTACATGTTTCAGACGGCAGGTGAAACTTTGGAAGCTCTGTCGGTGTTGAATAGCACTTCCTCAGCTTAACGTACATTTGCACTTATGTATAAAATCCCTGGGAATGCGTCCAAAGAGGTGCTTGACTTTATTCGCTCCCAATCCACAAACAGATTTTGATACTAGGGGATTTAAACCTACCAGACGTTCACTGGGCAGATCTATGTTGCAACTCGATGGAAGGTACTTTCGGTGTAGATCTTGCGGTTACTCTACAAGTACCGTTGCATCAGTTCGCGGACCTCCCCACTAGGTACATGGATGCCCAACTACCGTCTATTTTGGATCTAGTGTTTGCCAAGTCAGTAGACTTCGTAGAAGATAAGGCAGCTCTCCCTTAGTTGCCAGTGATCTTGTTTGTTTATTGTTCCCATGTAGTCTGACCAGGCCACACCAGAGCATTGCTAAGCCATTTCCAAACATATGGCGTGCTGACTATCAGGCAATGGGTACCAAGGCCTCTGGGTTGCGTTGCAAAAGCTCAGTGGTTGGTTTGGTTCAGGTGGCCTGGGATAAATTTAAGTCATATCTCTCGGAAGTGTCTACTCCCTATATCCCGCTTGCGAGGAGGAAAGTAGACACGAGCGCCGTCGCCGTGGATAGATACCACTGGCAAGCACCTGCTCCAGAAGCGTTCTAGGTGCTGGAGGACATATCGTGCTGCCACATCAACCAGCACATATGCTAGATACCACGAGGCTGGAAATAGGTGTAAACAACACTTAAGGATAGCTCGGCTGTTGTACGAAAAATTATCTGATGGAGCATTGGAAAAGCCCAAGGAGTTCTTCGTTTATGCTAATAGACGCTGTGGTTCAAATTCGGTAATCCCATCTTTGGTGCTGGCCGATGGAACTTGTGCATATGCGGACTCAGATAAGGCTCGTGTACTTGGGGAACAGTATGCAGGGTCTATTGTACTTGAGGCCACGTTGACTGGCGTGGAACTTTTCCACAGAATACCTGAGGTTTCTCATTTAACTGAGCTTACTGTGGTGGAAACGCAGGTCCTTAAACTGCTGCAAGAACTGAACCCTTCCAAAGCAGTTGGACCTGATTCAATTCACCCGAAGCTTCTGCATGAGTTGGCGGTGGAAGTAAGTGGGCCGCTGACGATGGTGTTTTAGAAATCACCTGACAGCTGTACATTACCTTTTGAATGGAAGGAGGCTGTCATCTATCCTATCTTCAAAAATGGCGACAGGAGTCTGTCAGCCAATTATAGGCCAGTTAGTCTGACTAGCGTCGTGGTCAAACTGCTTGAAAAGCTGGTGAGAGCATTGTTGGAATGTCACCTGAATAGATTTAATCTACTCAGTAGTGCACAACACGGGTTCCGGAAGGGTTTTCGTGACTTACGAGTTTGTTGGTTGCTCGTAAACCTTGGGCCGAGGCAGTGGACAATGGCCACGTGGTGGATGTGCTTTTCGTAGACTTCTCGAAAGCATTTGGTAAGGTACCGCCCTTGAGGCTATCAGAAAAGCTGTCCTACGACGTATCCGGCCGCGCCCTTCACTTTGTATTTCGCTGTTGCAGGGAAGAGAGCAGTGTGTACGTTTGGGTCGCAGCTTATTCCTTAGGTAAGCGGTCCTTAGCAGTGTCCAACATGGCTTGGTTAGATGCTGTTCTCCATCTACGTAAACGATCTCCCAGAAGAGCTTGGGGTATCATCCCTATTGTTTGCTGAGCTTTGGAATGTTGTAAATGTTCCTGGGGGTTCTGAGGCCATACAACATGCACTGGACAGACTCTGTGACTGGTCTACTTTGGGGCTACCGCCCATAAATCAGGCTGTGTTCCGTCCTTCGTATAGGAGCAACTTTCCCAACTTCGAGCTGCGTACTCGGTGCGGTCGAACTCCCCCTTGTCTCCAACCAGGTAGACCTAGGTTTCGTCCATTCCTCGTCTTAGCGGTCTGGTGCCAACTGGAAGAAGGCCGCTAGTAGGATTTTCAGCTTACTGTGGTTAATACGCCGTTCTTTCGGGGTCTTAACAGCCGACATATTTGTGAAGCACTTCTCAACTTTCGTTCGGCACCATCTGGAATAATGCGTCCAGGTCTGCTCGCCCTGCCTTGTTGGGGACAAAATGAAGCTCGGGAGGGTTTTAAAAGTGGGGAACAAATTGGTCGAGAGATTTACGGGGCAATCGTATTCCGTGCATTTACTTAACTTGGGTATCTATCCAATACACTACTGACGGCTTCGAGGGGGTCTAACCCTTAGGTAGCGCCGTTTGACAGGGAAGGTTGGACAGGACATTAGCTCGCTGTTTAACCCGGCAGGTTTGAGTTGCCTTCGCGGTCATCCAATGAAATTACACAAGCCGCGTTCTGACGGCATCAAGGCGGAAACTCGGTTATCGCGTAGAGTTATCGAGCGCTGGAACTCGCTTCCAGAAAGTGTAGTCTGAGAGCCTACAGTTAGGGGTTTCGATGGTCAGTTAGACGCTCGTTGCTGCCAACACTAAAAATTCCCCTGCTCCTGGCCATATCCATCTACCAAATTTTGCAGGGGGATGAAGCTGTTTAGATGATTTTCCGGAGGTAATAATGCTTTGAACTCAATTGTGCTAACCATTGGAAGTTACGGACTAATAAGCTTCCATAATAGCTAAGCTCCCAGACGCATAGAATTGATGGCAGACCACAATGGCGGGGTGGGTAATGTATCCTCCGGATGCGTACGCCAAGCATATGAAGGATCTGGTACCATAACTAATTCACTGGCGAGGTGGACGGAACATAACGCCGTGACATAACTGGTAAGTTGAACACTTGCCGGTAGAGGGAGCTTTCTTTCGGTGATGTTCTGAAAGTGGGAAAGATTTGCACGCAGTCGTACAAGCCGCTAGAGAATGCATATCAAGGTGACAGCATACCCGAGGTGGTAGAATGAGCTGTCAATATATTTCTATAGGCCATATTTATAGATACTACCATTCAGGATAGTTTATTCAGCAACTTCTATGCAGGTCTCGCGGGGGGACGAGGAAGCTTAAGCCACAGACAAAAGACTTCGAAAGTGAAGAAAGGAGTAACGAGAGCCGGCGATCTCCAGCCTTGCCAAACCTTTACCTCGTTTTATATATGTACCTATAAACTATGACGCATCTGTTTGTATGTGCCTTCTAATATTAGAGATGAAAATAGAAAATCCGTGTTCAGCAACTAGGTTGTATGTGATGTGGATTAGTGCATTAAAGGAAAGATGATGCAGTGTACAGTTGTGGCAAAAAGCTTATATCCTTGGTACGTGAGTACTTAGACCGAAAGCTGCTGCAGTGGAACCATGGAGGCGCCAGCAAAGCAGTTGAGCTAACCGTGAAATAAAATGGTACAGCGGTTCCTCAATAGACTAAGTGAGCCTCCCGAAGGTAGAGTCACAGGCAAGTCAGGTGGAAAATGACTAAAAGGAAGTTTCGGGATGTAGTACCTAGAGGAATCAGACCAGGTTTAAGAGAGTACTGGACATGCACTGCCGAGCTGTCAGTTGTGAAGAGGATCGTCGATGTACAGTATCTAAGTCTGCAGTTGAAGGTGGTATGGAAAAGAGGATCCAGAGATGCTATATTGCTGTAAACGTGCAAAGCTATAGATGTGGTGCCACGCAAAAAGCGCGGAGCTATGTTGTGAAAGATAACCAGCTGCAGCACCGTAAGTAGGTGGTACCTAGGAGGAAAGGATGCCACCATCAAACATATAAGAAAAGTAGTATTTGATCAAGCCTTTTAGAGTTGTGTCTCGTTTTACAGAGAATATACCATTTATTTATTTATTTAGTAGGAATATACGGTAAATGGAAGCGCCATGAAAAGAGAATTATCAATTATGCTGTGGTGTAAAGGGTAAAAATTTAAAGGAGAACGAGGTCAGCCTGGCAAGCACAATATAATTGGGCAGCGTATCATGGTTCTTGAAGTCCTACGCATAAAATTACGGAGCTACAGTGTGGAAGTTGAGTCGGTGGAGCATCAGAAGTAGGTTGTCGATAAGTAGACCGGAAAGTCATGTTCAGAGATAAGTGAGGAATTAGGACGAGATATGGTTACAGGTAGGCACCATAGCCAGATACTTGATGTCCTACGCACAAGAGTGCGGAGCTACAGTGTGAAAGATAAGTCGTTAGAGGACCGTAGATAAGTGTTGCCTAAGAGGAGAGGAAAGCCAGAGCCAAACATGTAAGCAATTAGTGGGAATATGCGATAGATGGAAGTGGGATTAAAAGAGAATATTCAATGGTGTTTTGGTAAGTAGGGCAAGTATTATAAGAAATAACAACGTCAGTTTGGCGATAAGAATATTCTGGAAACTGAGCGTTGATTTAAACCTTTGGAGGTCTTCTTGACCTCCTGATATTCTGTTTATACAACCCACCGCACTTCCGTTGTGCTGGCGTTGACAAACTGGTTATGCCCTTACAGGACATCTCATTTCACCCTGCAGGCCACAAGATAATTGCTAGGGAGACTTCAATATGCCTCACGTTTCGCGGCTCAGACGGCCAGCCCACCCAAGTATAGGGCACTTGTTGACATTAGTTTTACGCGTGAATGGACACAGCAGAGGAATGTACCGACTAGCAACTCTAGCACACTGGACTTTATATTCATTGACGGTATCTCTCAAGCATGCGCCAGCCTGTTAGACCACATACCGAGCAGCGCTCACAAGGTGGTGAAGCTGGCTTTTACGCTCTCTAAACCCCCTCAACGTGCAGTCGCGAAATATGACGTATTTCGGCACCTCCAGCGCAGCAACTGGGAAAGCTTTTTCTCCTTCCACCGAGTATCACCCTGGGACGACTTTTTCTCTCCGAAAATATAGATACTGCCAGCAGTGTTCTTTATAACATTTCACCGATTGTTTATACGTCCTTACTTCTAAACAGAGGAGGACCCGATAGCATCAAACTTGCTGATACCTCCGCCCGCAAACTGACTACAGGCTTAAACAAAGGCGCATCCCTACACTAAGACCCAAACCTTGCACCTAATCATCCGTACGAACAAAGTAATAACGGATTGGGGAACTTCACAAAGTAATGCGCGCACACTAGCACAGCACGCAGCGCGTTGTACTGAAAAGAAGACAACGTCTCTTATTCGACGGAGGAAACATCGGAGTGGCAACAAAGGTATCCTGATTACTAAGCACGTGCTTCCTGCTAAAAGTATAGTCACTGGTGCGGTCAACCTCTGCGCGTGCCTTATCATACATTTCTGTAATTCGTTCATCAGCCATGACGTCGCATTGCCAAATACCATCCCCAAGTTCGTTGAGGATCAAATACACACTATTAACTTTGACTTAAACAGTATTAAGCATGCACTTAGCTAGCTGCAGCTGTCACGCTACCAAGGTCCTGACGGCGTCCCTTCTTCCGTATTAATACTCTGAGGCCCGATCTTCCCGTTCTTCTCAACATCTTCCCCATCGCACTGAAGAGCGGTCATTACCCGTCTGATTGGAAGCAAACAACCGTCCTACCACAATCCAAACGAAGCTGTCGCCAACATATTGACAATTATCGTCCTATTAATCATACAACCATTGCGTCTCGACTCATGGATAGACTAATAAAGGAAGGGATGCTTACCTTTCCACTGCAACGCAACCATATCAATAAGCAACGACACGGGCTTTTGCCGACTAAATCCTGTGGAACATCCCAGTTTGAATTCTTAAACCACGTGACACCCCATCGACCGAGGTCAGGCACTGCTGATTATCTTTCTGGACATATAAAAGCGTTTGACGGGATCACACACAATGTTATAATAAGTGAACCAGCCGCATTCAGTGTCTCCCGCCACCACTTTTCATGATTTTCTTCCTACCCTTCCAGCAGCACGCAGCCAGTGCTACTAGGCGATATCTCAGCTAAAAAGGCATCCGTAACCAGCGAAGTATTATAAGGCAGGAGCCTGGGTGTTGTGCTGCTTTTACTGTACATCAATGCGGTGTTCCAGGTCTTCAAACAAAGTAAGCGGTACTATGCTGTTGATAAACTAAATGTTGTTTTTCATTTGACCCTGGCTGTCTATGTAGTTGCCTCTCCAGCACCCAACTCAATATTGGCGCTCTTGAAACCTGATATGACTTGTGGAAAATAGAGGTTTCACCAACGAAAGACAACGTTCTATCCTCCCGGTGTCCTATCCCCACAACATAGCAAATCCTAATGGTACACTACTAGATAACAACTTCACTGTGCGCCTCCTCGGTGTACACAATTCCAGCTCACTGAAGCTCGCGAAAAAAGCGAACTATGACTCTACTAAAGCCAGGTCTACCATTGGCTATACACTGTTGTCAATGGGATTGCTATAGCCTCGACACTTGCTTTATGCGTTTTGTGCCAGAACTATATTAGCGTGCTGCTCAATGGTTTTTAATAACTCAAGCAAGTGACAGCCTGGTTATTGAGAAAGTTCAGCGTTCATTCACTTAGCGCATTCTAGGCACATCTGCGCTCAAATATCAAGGCCGCTGCAGACAGCTTGGTCTGTAACCACTTTTGCTGCGACAACTTAAAACCAACGTAGTTTTCCTATATAAGCTAATCAATACATCGGACGCAAATGTTGCTAGTCTTTTCTAATGTCTGGTGAAACACCTTATCCTCTAGGTCAATAAACAAATTCATTGGCACTACCTAAGGCACGTTGCCCTATAAGTTCTAACTTCCTTCTTTTTAGGTCTGCGCACGCATGGAATACGTTACCGGAAGTCGTAAGTGCATCTGCTAGGATCCCGAAATTCTCCACGAACATAAACCGACTACTAGGCGTCCCCAAAGTAGCAGAAATCCTGGGCCCATGCATCTCCGAGGACGTGCCCTGGGAGAACGGCCCCGATCACATATAGACTTCCATTCAAAACACCTTATTGTGCGGAATAACTTCACTGTACGTCCAACTTGTCAGATCCTTCAACCAGCATCAATAAAGCTCTCCTCATCCTGAATCTGTCCTCTTGTTACCGCGCTCTTTGCTTTTAGTTCCTCTACAACCGGATAACCTACTCAGTGCCCTGCATGGCCTAGTCTCATTTGGACAGTAACTGACTGTATCTATGACTACCGCGATGCAAATAGTCTGGGAGCTTCAGACTCAATGCTTATTTCCCACACCTTAAGAGCCTGCTGTCATTGCTTACGCTTGCTTAATGTAGTTGTTTCTAGTCCATATCTGCTGACCCTTCCTTTTTGTCTTCCCACCCTAACTATACGATTCAACCTCAACGCGCCGACTGATCGGTATCTTGTTCTTCAACTTTTCCAAGATTATCGTGACTTTAACGGTCAATAGTTGGAATACAAACGCTCCGTACTTTTACCGCGAATGTTTCCTTATATTTTCCACACCATATCAGTAAGGCCCTTTCTATTTCGACCATTTTTCTCTTTTATTCTCGCTCCTTGCAGTTAACAGGAGGCATCGTTGCCTTCTCCACATCATAGCAGTAAACATTTTTCCACCCCGACCTGTCAATTGCTTGCTACTTTCTCTGTTTTTAATGCTACTTCAATCGGACTGCGAAACCTCAGTGCTCTGCCCTAGTTTAGCCTCATCCGACCAGTCTGATGCTTTGGGACTTCTATCAGACTACCAAAATGTTAACGTTGTAGGCTAGGTCAATGCAAAGCAGTGTGGCCCACACTTTAACAGCCTGCTGGACTCGCTAGCCCTACGTTAATATAGCTACTTCTATCTGAGCTGTCGAATTCTACTGACTTGCTCCATTTATTTTCTCAAATTAACTGTACGACTCAATCTTAATGAGTCGACAAAGGTAGTCTCATCTGCGCCTTCTCCTTCTCGCAGTCTTCTATGACGTTGCCGGCCATTGCTTAGAAGACTAAACAGTCTCTCACTTTTAAGTCGTTAGCTACGGTAACTTCACCATTGTTAACTTTAGACCTTTACTATCTCCAATAAGACCTCTGTCTCGCGCTGGCCGTCGTTATTACTTCCTCAACCAGAAAGCAAGCTCTCATTGTTCTGCCCTATTCTCTTCTTTGACTACTTCCAGACTATCGAAATTTAAACGTTTTAGGCTCTGTGTAACCAACACACAAGTTCTCTCACATAGCGAACCCGTTTGAGTTGTTTTTTCTGTATACAAATAGCCGCTTCCATCACAAACCTGTTCATCTCTTCTGGTCCTCTTGCTTTTTCTTCCCACGTTAACCGTACGACTTAACCGCAATGTGCCAACTAATCCGGTTTTGTCTGACTGGTCTCCTGCTCTTCGACTTCTCTCAGGCTACTCTGACATTACCGGCCATTGTCCGGAAGAGTGAACTCTCATACCCATTCACACGGGAGCCTTATTTGCTTCTCCACACTTTAGCAGTAGAGCTTTTCCATCCTGAGCCTGCTATTTCCTTCTTGCGCTCTCGGTTTTCATTCTTTCCTCAATCGGGAAGCCAAATCTCAGTGCTCTGCTCGCACCTATTCTCATCTGACTAATCTGATTCGCTGTGACTTCTCCCAGACTACCGGGTTGTTAACGGTCTAGCCTCTGCGTTCTCAATGCTGTTTTTATCACGTCGAGAGTCTTCTGGACTAGCTCATATAATGTCACTACAGCCTCTTCCCACCTTTTACGACCCGTTTCTGTTGATTCTCTCTATTTTCTTTCCCTCTTGTCTGTAGGACTCACTCTCAATGCTACGACTAATCTGGTGTCGTCTGCTCGGTCTCCTTCACTTCGAGAGTCTAGCCGGAATTAATCATTCTCATATAATACAGCCGCTGTGTTGTTCAGGCTGGCTATTTTCTCTGGCCCTCCCCACAGCTGGTCCCATCACAATTGTACGACATAATTTCAGCGCGCCGACTAAACCAATCGTATCCGTACGGTCTCTTGCCCTCCTACTGCTCCCAGACGTCCGTGCCATTTCCAGTCGTGGTTTTGCAGCTGCTTAACACTCTTCCACTTACGTCTAGATCCCTGGTGTTCTTATTTTCCTCTTATCCATGGCCTTTTCTGTTATTGCGCACCGCTTCTATTCTCATATCTATCGTATAGCTCACGCGCATGGCGTCGAACTAAGTTATTCGCGAGCGTAGGGTCCCGCTCGCTTCGACCTCGCCCCTGCTTTCTGGTGGCACTCGTAGCGTTACTAAGTGTTTCTCGCCTATTACTTCTGTTAGTATGCCCACGTTACCTCTCTTCATATCCATCAGCTAATTACCTCATGTTCGCAATTGCCTATCGGTCTGACCGTACCCGAGATAACGACTCCAAATGCACGGCAGTTTTGGTTCACGGTGACTTGTCTTTAGGTTCCGATGGCTTCCTGCCTATGGAATTATGAGTGCCTTAACTACTTTCGCATTGAGATTGGCATTCATCCGTTCCTTATCGATTCTGTACTTTTTTTTTACTCTTGTAACGTGGCTTTAAGTACTCGTTACTACCGCTTTCGGTCTCAACCTAGTTGCTCTTAGTTTCACCTAAGCTGCCTCTTGCATTCGGAATGCTGCCATCAGCGTCCATTTACCTATGTTTATAATAATAGTAAAACTCGCTAAATTTTGTAAACTCGCTTCGTTATACCGGTCTTTTGACCCTGAGCGCGCAGGAACTCCTTCCTACGTAGTAGTTGCAGACTGAGCCAAACCAATGTCGTTATGTAAAGAACGTGCTTGCAAAGTATGTTTACTAAGCAAAATTACTTTGATTTTAAAGTATCATAGGCATCGTTGTATGCCAGCTGGCTTTTGAGGGTGCTTTGGATTCGTTGCTGTTTGTTTGCTTGGCTGCCTCTGTTTCATTGCCGGTTTTTCCCGAGATTTCAACGGTTACATCGGCCGAACCCAGAAGGTTTATTCACTGGGGCTTGCTGACTTCTACCCAACAGCCAGCTGTTTTGTGCACTTGATCTTTTCGACGAGAAACAAAGACCTAACTCCTCGTTCCAAATGGAGCTCTTTTCGCCGTTCTGGAGGCACCGATTTTATGAGATCTAAACAACTGGTTTTACCTCGTCTCCTACGCACCGTATCACAAATTACTCGCCTGTTCTGCAACGAAAGCCAACTAATTCTGTCGAGATAGCCTTCACTGCTTCTAACGGCTTTGCTTATTTTCATCGGCAATCAAAAAATTGCATTTGTTACCTCACCTATCTGGAAGAACATTCGGATGCTTCATTCAACTTGAGCTTTTCCGGTGTCATTTCATGCACAGCTTTGCTACTCCTCAATGGTGCTCGAAACAATATATTCGTACCCTTTCATTCCTAAACAAAACATTCCTATATCCAGTTACCTGCTGCTTTCTGATGGTCTTCCGTGCAGCTTTCACCTGACCACTGTGACAATTATACTCAATTATTACTTCCATTCGAAGGAAATCTGATCCCATTTTGCCATCTAAGGAATTCCTACCGGCCCCGCATTTGACAACGGAAGGGCATTTTTGAATGCGATAAGCGTATTCAGCCACAAGGGCAACTGCACTCACTATCCCTATAACAAATCCAGCATGGATAGCTGGACAGGGTCTGCCCAACCGGACAAGTATATAACAAAAGAAGGCAGCCTCTTTTAACACTAATTTCACTCACTTGCACCAACCATCATTCGACTCTACGAACATTTTGTTTAGTTGCCAGGTTGCAACGAATACTGCGGGCTCATTAACAAGCAAATCGGTCAACCAACGAAGAACTTTTATCGTCAATCGACGACGAATGATAGAGTGCAACGTCGGTCGGTACGATGCATCCCTCGTTTGCACTACTATTCAAGAGCACCTACGGCCGTGTACCAAGAGGTTGTGGGATTTGCTTGGCAATCGTTCACCCCATAATAAGCCACCCATGTCCTCCTAAGAAGGCTGCAACCATGCGGATGTGTCTCACCACTGAATAAAGCCACAGCTGAACGTTTTCCACTGACTCAGTCATTAGAATTCTACATTCAACCAGTGCAACCGATTTTGCTATGGAGCATGCTTTGATGGAACACCGAACATTCCAAGATTTTAATGGACACCTGCTGCACCGAAATCTTAATTTGGCTTCTGTGCTCATGGATTACTACTGGTAAAATCATGACAAACTTGTGTATAGATCCAACAGTTATGACGGAATTTTTACGCGCTACAAGGTCATTATATACCTCGGTCCAAACATTACCTGACAAACTGCTCACCCGTATGAACTACAAACATTTCTATTATACCTTGCATTAAAAGGACAGGTTTTGCTAGGCCAAAGAAGCTATGCTTATACGCATATTTAATCGCACCTTCACCGGTGTGTCTCGTTTTACCGAGAATATGCTAGTAGTTATTTACTTGTTTATTTCTATAATAAGCAGGTCTCTCTAGCTAGACGTACGACCCGTTCCGCTGACATAATCAGACGGAACTATACGCTTATATTTATCTATGGACGCGCCACGCCCAGTCGTCCCACGCAAGGTTTGGATGACCTTGTTTGACACATTGCACTTCCTGTATCATCCAGGCGTTCCCACAGCGGTTAAACGCTCAACCACAAGGTTCGCCTGGCGCAATGCCAATCGTGACCTTCGTGCTTGGGCAACTGCTTGTCTTCCGCGTTACCGTGCGAAAGTGTTCAAGCACACGAACTACCAAGTAGGCTATTTCCCACGTAGATGAACGTTTTCACCAAGTGCACTTTAACCTCGTAGGTTCTATGCAGCCTTCGAAAGGCTCTGTATATCTACTGACCCGTGTCGATGGACTCACTAAGTGCCCCAAAGCTAATCTCCTACCTGCTTACTCTTCGACAAGGTAGCGAAAGCAGCTCTGGAGCGCTGGAAACAGCAATACGGTTGTCCCGCCATTGTGACCACCGAGCAAAAGTCACATTTCTCGTCGACATTTACCACGCGGCTTAGGGACTTAGGCTGTCGCACCGTTCAGACGACGGTGTAGCAGTCGGCCGCTAGCGACACGGCGCAGCGTTTTTACAGTCAACTGACGGTAGTGCGACATGCGCAAGAAGATCCTTCATGTCATGAAACATTTTCTCTCGTCCTCCTACGCTTCAGAAATACCGTTAAAACCGCTTTGAGGCTACACCAAAGCAGCTAGTCTACGGCTGCATGTAGTGGTTGCTCGGACCGCTGGTAACACCAGCCCGTCTACCACTTCTTTTGGCTACGGACGTTACACCGATCAATTGGCTCACTAGATGCATGAGCTATGTCCGCCCGCTGTCTACGTGTTCACCTTCCTGCTTCGCGCAAACGGTGCACGATAGCCTCTTCCGTCGCCGAACACAGGACCATTTGAATTGGTACACCGTGCGAATAAGACATAAACTAATGACCGCGGTGGCCGACGCAAAGTCGTCACCACCAGCTGTCTGAAGCCTGCCTTTATGAAACAAGCCAACTCGCCTACTTCGTCTAGTAGTACTTCGTGCGCCGTCCCACCTCACCGCAACACGTTGCAGTGTCCTAGCGTAGTTCCAACATATCATGATCCCGGTCTACATGCATCAGCCGTCTCGACATCTCATGGGTCTAGCCCGCCGCTACCCATGACCAATCGATGTGGTCGGGAGGTGAGTAAGCCGTTCATTTTTCCGACTATGTGCAGTGTAAATACGTTTAAATTTGTAGATATTGCATGTCTTCGCATTATGTGTGGTCAATTAAGTTCTTAATAAGAAAACTAATAAAGCTCCTGGAAAAAGTTTTATAACACTATTTCGAAACCCAAAATTCTAAACACGCAGATCATTCATCCGTATTTGCTGACGTTTTCAGCTTGTGTTATTCTATCTTCTCCTCTCTACATGCCCCAAACCTCCCTTTTGTACGAATGGCCTACAGCAGCAAGGTTTTCGTGGATGGACACCGTCAACGAGGATTCTGAGGTAAAGTGTGGTCTTTCTCCGTGGGACGCTGGTAGCTTGTTCTTGAGACCATGGTCCTTTCTCCGGGGGACGAAAGTCGCTTTGGTGCGGAGTGGATGTGGCAAGAGGCAAGACCATTCCCAAGCATAACGGTTGGAAGTAGCGGAGGTTACTTTCCTTACGGCCTTTATCTGGGCTATTTAGTTTTTGTAGCCCAAAGTCAGCTCTAACATCCTGCCGAAGTTCGCCCTGCCGTGCAAAAAATAAGTAATAAATCACAAACGATACAGCGGACTCCGGCTTCTAGCAAACCTCTGTTTGACCCGAAAACCCACTCACTCGGCACGATTTTGCCTTACCGACTTCGATTCATTCGTGAGGTTCGACTTCGAGGCTTTCTTTTGTTCGGCCTTATAGAGGGTAGCATTGTTGCGCCCCAAATGACAAAATTATCTTCCGTGTACAATTTCGCTGGAGAGCATTTTGACACAATTGTATGTTGTTTTAATCTCTTTTACAATACGTCAAGGATGACCAATATACGGCTTCAAACATCACAGTCTTGTAAGCTCCTGCGCTGATGTGTTTCTCCTGTCTTGCTTCACCCGTCAACTTCTTCTCGTAGCCCACCGAATACAGTCCGACGTGCCTGCCTCCAATTGCCTTCTTGTATCTGCACTTAGTCTTGCGCACCTCTACGGACTAGAGGTTACTGGTCCCATAAAGTTAAGCGGTAATGTCATTAACACGCACAACTAGCCTGGAAAACCCTATCTGCGCTACCTAAATACCGTGCTTTGGTAGACAACATATAAGCATTTGGATGAATTCTACACTTGCATGCCCACACCAGACAATATATCACCCTAGCTTTACGTTTTACCAACGGAGTTGCTCATGCATCTGCTGACTTACTGGACAAGCTCCATAGATGCGGTCATAAAATAGTGAAGCCTACTTTCCAACTACCCACTACCAGTCCTCCGGCTTGTTTTATTTGGCTCTACAAACACATTACCTGCACAAACTTTGCTGTACTCCTGAGACCCCCAGGATAGGTTGCCCTCCACCTGGTTACAGGTAAAAACACCGACTTTTCTTTACTATATAGAAGTTTCACTCGCTGCCTGTATAAACTTGCTCCTATAACGAAGCAAAAAGTCAGTGAAGTCATCGCAGAGTGCAGCTTACCGTCGCAAACTACTCTCCGTGCTCTAAAAGCTACGCTGAACGTGCCACAGGAACCAAAAATCCCCCCTCCTTCTACGCATCAATAAAGCTTTGGGGGAGTAGAGAATTTCACTAGCTACTGCACATCACTCCGAAGAACATACTGCACTAAACTCTATTAACCATGCCAAAGACCTCCATCTGCTGCTGAGGCGCAACAGCAACCCCGCCTCGAATTCGATTAAATCAATTATTCTACCAGACAACTCAGTTACCGGCAACCTAGCGGAAATGTGTGCGATTGGAAACCGCTACTTCTGCGAGTATTTCATCACTGCTAACTTACCACAGCTTCTTAATATTCTCAGGTGCACTAATCATAAATACAGAACAGTACACTTTGACCTATTACCATTACCCGTAAAATTCCTACCCTCAAAATACCTTGCCGCGCCGGGCCTGATGGACTTGCATCGGCTTGGCTAATTCTAGGTGGTCCGGAAATCGCACTTCTGCTTCCTAACCTTTTCACCCATTCCATGAACATGGATCCTTTCCCGCTGCTTGAAAACATGCAGTAGTCTGCCAAGTCACAAAAGAGAAGGCAAGCAAAGCTTTGAGGACGACAGATCATTAGTCACACCATCCGCTTCAAATGTGATGAAGAGGATCAACAAGGAAGAGCTCCTGCGGTTCTTGACTCATTGTAATCTTAGCAACATATTCCGATATGGATTCCTCCCGTCCAACTCCTGTCATACCTGTCAGGTGGAATTCCTGAAAAATCTAACCGCCATGGATAAGTGCAGGCAAGCTCTGCTCATCATTTTCTGGGACAAAAAGTATCCGACCGTGTGCCTAATAATAACGGATTGCTAACTAAACAGGCTGCCTAAGGCACGTCAAAAGCCTACATACTTGAGTTTCTTCCTCCTCACCGAATCCAGTAATGGATGGCGTGCTCCAGGGAAGTGTACTGAGCTTTACACTCTTCTTAATCTACATAAATGCGGTCTTTCAAGTCTTTGAATATAAAAGCTGTACCTGTTCACCTACCATATCAAACTGGTATTCTCCTTTGACCCAAGTGAGTTAAGGAGCGGATTCCGAAATATTTAAAATTGCATTACGTCATTACACTCCTTGTGTAACACATGAAAGCTTCCTTTCCTAGCGCTAAGTGGAGCGCGTTTTCGTATAGATACTCTGCACCGCATAATGCACTTACATCGACTGGGGTCTCAATGCCAACTGTTAAACCATAATAGATCCCCGGATACACTATTCAATTTGACTAAATTTCATAGAGCGTGTTAACTATGTTGTAGCAAAAGACAACTCCATCATTAATCACATCTGTAAAACGTTGCCTGTACTCAAAAGTAGACCCGCTCTATACAAAGTATGCGTTGGAATTCTTTTGGAATACTGCGCACTAATATTTACTTAATCTAAGGAGAGTGACCGGAAAACGATTGGGGAAGTACAACGCTCGTTCACAAAGCGCTTGCTTTGTCCTTTTACCGTCAAGTACGCGAGCGCTGTAAATGTTTTGACCTTGAACCTCTGTGGTTGCGAAGAATAAGCCTCTACCTCACAGTTCCTAATCCAGACGATAAACAAACCCAACACGAAGCTCGCAGGACTTATTCAACAACATAGTGACCCTCAGTATCCAATCCGCGCTGGACTATTAACTGATACCCTACCCAGATCTTGCACCACCGTGCGTAACTAATTCTTTCCATACATATCACACGTGTCTGGAACAGACCAGCAATACAAAGAACGGCAGCCGAGAACACTGCACAGCTCCGATTACCCCTACATAGACGCCTTGTTTCCATGCCGACATGGGAGCTCTTCAGCACCGAAATACCGCAGGATGAACTTTTTGAACCTGACCCCGATCACCTCTAAATCCGTTAACCCAATATTTTGGACACAGATCTCAAGCATAATACTCGTTCACCCCAGCTGTATCCGTCTATTGTTGCAACAAAGCACTGATAGGCTCCAGCCCATCGGCATAAATGGCTGCGTCACTTCTAGTATATACCTCAGCTGACTGCAAGGATATTTTCATTGTAGCTGCGATGCTCAGCTGCTTCTCCCTTTGATCCTCCTCTGAACTATGATTACTACGCAGTACATATCCTCTACTTACGGCCGCGAACAGTTGTTACCTCTAAACGTTTCCGGCTCGCATCGTCACTATTCTCAGTGGACTAATAAGCTTGCAAGATCAACTGTAGTGGTACAGGTTAAAAGTGGAGCACTTAGTACATTTCAGCGATGCTGCCAATTATAACCTGAAGCCCAAAGTCCATTCCGTAACTGGCACTGCGAACCTAATTTCTATACAGCTGTGGTATGTATTTCTATACGTTTTGATGCGCCGCTGTGCCAGCCTATTTCATATTTGTGAATTCTCAGTACTGCTTGTTCTACAACCTGATCCATACTTTGACTACCCGTCTTTCTTCATTACTCCCCGCCCCCAACTAACTGACATATTGGCAGTCCATGTTACCTTAATCTTACATTAAACGGCGGCGTCTGCTACCTAGTTAATCGGGGAAGAGTTGAAGAGCAGAAGATCGGTCAGACAAGGCTGAGTTAGTCGGCGCGTTAAGGTTGAGTGGTATAGTTAATATGGGAAGACAAAAAGGAAGGGTCAGCAGGTATGGACAGGAAACAACTACATTAAGCTAGTGAAAGCAAAGCCAGCAGGCTCTTAAGGTGTGGGGAATAAGCATTGAGTCTGAAGCTCCCAGACTATTTGCATCGCGGTAGTCATAGATACAGTCAGTTACTGTCCAACTGAGACTAGGCTATGCAGGGCACTGAGTAGGTTATCCGGTTGTAGAGGAACTAAAAGCAAAGAGCGTGGTAAAAAGAGGATAGATTCAGGATGAGGAGAGCTTTATTTATGCTGGTTGAAGGATCCGACAATTTGGACGTACAGTGAAGTTATTCTGCACAATAAGGTGTTTTGAATGGAAGTCTATATGTGCTCGGGGCTGTTCTTCCAGGGCACGTCCTCGGAGATGCATGGGCCCAGGATTTCTGCTACTTTGGGGACGCCTAGTAGTCGGTTTATGGTAGTGGAGAATTTCGGAATACTAGCAGATACTCTGGCGGCTTCCAGTAGCTTATTCTATACGTGCGCATAACTATATGCTTGCGCCCCCTGCCGAAACGGAAATTCCGTGTCCGCGAGTTTTGCCTGTCGGCTCCTTTACCAAGCATTAAAGCTCACATTATTGTCTCCCTGTCTCACATGGCATCTCTTTCGGTTCATACAGCAACTTTTTGATAGTGGTCTAGTTACCAGTTGCCAGCGCAAAATCCCAGCCCTCGCTAGAATCTCTGCGCTACCGTGCCTCTCATTCTAATACTTTTTAGACCAATCCGGTCTCTGAGGCTCCAAAAGCCCATAGGTCTACAACCAATACCTTTCTTCTTTTGCGCATCACCTGCCATGGACCAAGGTTCTTATTGATACGAGCAACAGCCTGATGATACTTGTCTCCGTCTTATTCTTTATCTGTAAGCTTGGTCCTCCCTACCGAAATTGAAATTTCCGGTCTCTGATTGCGTTTTGCCTCTCGGCTCCACTACCAAGATTTTTAGCTCACATTAATGTCCGCCTCCCTCATTCACTTCGTGGCCTATTCTATTTCCTATATGGCTTCCTTCTACTACCACTACTTGACTGTTCCGTACTCTGTAGTGTTCACGTCCTCGTCTATCAGACCGATATCCTTTTTGTTCCACTAGGACCAGCTTCT
>OX104063.1:104532518-104563032 GCA_944474145.2 Dicrocoelium dendriticum | reverse complement strand
CCTGACTTACGATTAAAAAAGGATTGAAAACAGAAAGCGAGAGAAAAAAGGTTAGGGTCGGGGTGAGAAGGGTTTATTGGTAAAGAGTGGAAAAGCCCACGAGGCTCTCCAAGTAGTGTAAACAGAAACAATAGGCCTCTAATGAGGCTGTAGTAATAATATTGTGTGTAGAACCTATCTGGAGGGCTGAAGCCAACCGTTGGGGTTAGTTGCAGTCAGCATATGAGTTGCTGGTGGTAATAGAGAGCTGGCGAGAAATCTTGGTGGAATGGGCGAGGTGGGTCGTATCCTGCCGCATCCCATAAAAAAGGGGCCGTGGATGGCATGGTTCGGTTGTAGTGCTTGTCATCCGGATGTATGGCCAGGGAGTGCGGGGTGGTGTTAATGGAGCGGTACAGATTTTCAGAAGGGCGTCCTCCTTGGGAGAGTGCATTGTTCCCCACTGTTTCTAGAGGTTGCGGGGATTGGGAACGGGGTTGTGCACTTGACCTTTGGATGCCATAGCGCCTTTTGTGGGGCTTACTGGGCGATAGTGTACCAGGCGGATAGTTGGTTATCAGGGAAATCACTGCGTTTATGCTGCGCGGGCTGTTCATAGTTTCAGTTTGTTTTAGTGACTGGTAGAACGTCCTCGGTTTTTGAAAGCCATGGCATTTGTTATGTTTCTGGGGCTTAATAACATTGTTGGGCGTCTCGTGTAGGGGGGGCTTGTGCAGTGATTGGGCCGGTTAATAAATAAATAAATAAATAAATAAATGGTATATTCCCTGTAAAACGCGACACACCTGGGTCAAACTCTGCGTGGGGGGCGGCGTGTGGGTTCGGAAGGCTTTCTATCTCACGCGATCCATTGGTATAAATGTTGATTGGGACTTATCAGATGTCCGTTTGTGCCATGAGGACATTGCTTGGGTACGGCTCTCTTTGTTATGGTGATGCATCAGCGGGGAGTGCATCCCATTACGAGGCGTGCCGTGTTTCAGCAGTTGAACTTTGTTGGTGGTCGGTCGTGTTGCGAGGGTGGTTACGGCTTTGCACGAGGGGGACGGAAGGGAGTTGATCCTCGGGAAGTCTATATTGATAGATTCGGAATCGGTGTCACTCATGTCGGAGGCGTTATGCATTGACTTAGCTTCTTGTATCGTTAGCGGGGGCGAGTCTGGAACGTTAGTTGACTTTTTGTCTATTAGGGCTGTGGGGCTTGAGTCGGGATGTAATGCTGTCGTGGACGCGTGACGCAGGGGGGTTAGGTCCAGATCTACGTTAGTGCTTGTAGTAGGGAAAGCAGTGACTCTGACAACCGGTGATGAATTATAAGGCTGTTGTCTAGCTTTGGTATTAGTAGCCGGTGGGAAAGCTCTTTGCAATGGCGTTAGATCAGGCTTGATAAGACTAGGCCCGATGTTTGAGTTTGTTCTTAAGGTAAATGGATTTGCTATGAAGCTGGTAGCCAGTTCTGGAGTTTTGAATGCGATAAGGATAGAACAATTGCGACTGATTTTTGATTTTCTGAGCCGCTTACTCACGCACATGTCAGGAGGGATGTTACACATGGACGTAAGTAGGAGGGTGACTCTCTCCAAGGGAAGTTTGTCACGAACGTTGAAGACGATCACGTTTCGGGCACGGCGGGTGCTCTCGTTTGTCTCAGTAGTGATGGTAGTAAGAAGGGCGCCGGCATCTTTGAGCCCGTCAGCGTGGCCAATTGTCCTTATTCCTGCGAGTTGGGCCAATGGCATATGTTTTGCTAGCTCTGTTTTGGTAACAGCCATTTCCTTTTTGAGAGCAACCATTTCAGTTGAGAGTGCACTGATTTTGTTAAGTGCATCATTTAATGGGTCTATAAGAAGGACACTGCAGGGGCGCGGTTTATTCAGTTTGTCTTTTGCAGCAAGACGTTTGGTCGCCTTATCCGTCTTTGCAGTGCATGAGGCAGAGATGTGATTGATAGAAACTGCGGTATTCGAATGAGTACTTCTACGTTGGCCTTTTGGTTTGGCTCGGGCGGCTTTACCTTTTATTCCATTTTTGTTAGTCTTTATGGCATAGCACGGCTTCATAATTCGTGTTCCAGGAACACTCGCCGTATATAGGATCTAAAAAACTTAGAGCATAGCACGTCTAAATATCGAGACAACGTGTCTAATTACACTAATAAATAGTTGCTATATGGCAGAATAAGCAGCAAAAAGTCGAAAACGCACAGTTTCTATCTTCGCGTGGTCAAGGGCAAGGTTAAATCAGCTATAAGCGGATGAACGCGGACGACAGTGCAAAGAATTACTCGTGAGGGTAATTACGAGGAGACGGTAGTCAGGATGCAAAAGGTTTACTGCTAAACTGTGGTGAAGCCAAGGACGATCTAGTGCGAAGTATGAATCGTCAAGTTCTGAAAATCACCGATGATATCCCGGTAGTCTGAGAGAACTCTGAGAACCGGAGACCGAACAGACGGGACTTGATTAGTCGACACATCCGGAGGCCTCGTAGTAGTCCCAGAGCATTTCACTGATCAGATGATGATAAAGAAGAGCATAGCACTAAGCGTTTGTCGTCCGATTGAATAAGGATTGAGTGTACAGGTTACTGATAAAATTGCCTACATTAATAAAGAGTAAACAAGTCTAGCGTGCTGTCAATGTAAGCATGACATAATTTTGAGTCTATAGAGATTAGATCAATATATCCTGCTAGTCTGGAAAAGGTCAAAGAAGCAGACCGGTTTGATGAGACTAGGTTGTTACAGGGCACTGAGAGTTGGCAGTCAGACTATAGAATAAATGAAAGTAGAGAGCGCCATAAGGAGAGTTGACGGTCGGTATAAGATGTAGAAAAGTCTATGGGGCTCGTGAGGTAATGGTGACAGAGCGTTCAGTCTTCCGAGCGTGGCAGGCAGCGTTGCAGAAGTAAGACAGAAGGAGACCGATCGGCCGAGATTGGATTTGGTCGGCGCACTGTGACTGAGTCCTACGGTTCAGTTGGGAAGGTAAGTGGAGTCAGTAGGATTGGACTGGTCAGAGATAAAAATGGTTATATTAACAAAGGACGAACAAGTTCGGCAGGATATAAAGGTGAGAGAGACACTGCTTTGGATCGATGGAGCCTAGACCGCTAAAATCCCGGTTGCCTGGTAGCAGTCCCAGAGAATTTGGCTGATCAGCTTAGGCTGAGTTAGGAATGACAGATCCTCGGTCGTCCAATGGAAGAATGATTGAATACAGACGGCGCGCAGGCATTTGAACAATGGCCAGTAATGTCAAAGGAGTCTGAGAGAAGTTGGAGAGCAGGAGACCGATCAGACTTGACAGGATTAGCCGTCAAAACGAGATTTAGTCTAACAGCTAATTTTGGAAGGCAAATGGAGTGGGTCGAGAGGTGGACAGGTTAGAGGTGGAGGTGCCTATATAAATAGAAGGTGAACAAGTCTAGCAGGCTGCAAACGCAAGTGCGACATAGCTTTGAGTCTACAGAGTCTAGACCGCTTAAATGTTGCTGGTCTGGAAAAGTCAAAGAAGCAGACCGGTCAGATGAGACTAGGTTGGCACTGAGGGCACTGAGGGTTGGCAGTCCGATTAGAGAAGAAATGAAAGTAGAGAGCGCCATAAGGAGGAGAGACGGTCCGGATAGAAAGAGGTTTACTTTTAAGTTGTGGAAAAGTCTATGAGGCTCGTGAGGTATTGGGGACAGAGCGTTCGGTCATCCGAATAAATGCCGGTAACGTCACAACAGTCTGAGAGAACTCGGAGCGATGGGGACCGATCAGACGAGACTGGATTAGTCGGCACATTCAGCGTACGTCGTACAGTTGAGGTGGGAAGATAAATAAAGAGTCGGCAGAGATGGACAGTTTAGGGATTGAAGAAGGTATATTAAAATAACTTATACAAGTCAGGCAGGCTCGCACGTGAGAGATATTGTGTGTTGGTGAAGCAGAGCCTAAAAATACATTTCACTAGTCAGGAAGCAATTGAAGTTTTTAATAGGGCAAGGCACTGAGAGCTGGCTCTCCGGTTGAAGAAGAAATAGTGACAGAGCGTGATGAGGACAGGACAGAGTCGAGAGTTTACGTTTAGGGCTAAGAAATGCGACAGTTAACGTGGCTCCCGAGGTAATGGAGACAGAGCGTTCAATCTTCCGAGGAATGGCCGGCAACTTCACAAAGTCCAGCAGGCTGTCGAGGTGATGGAAACACCGCTTTGAATCGACGGAGCCTAGACCGTTAACATCCCGGTAACCTGTAGTCCTAGATTATTTGGCTCATGGGATTAGACTAAATTAGGGCGCTGTGAGTTGGCCGTCCGATTGAAGAATGATTGAACGATGGTCAGTAATGTCACAGGAGTCTGAGCCTAGATTAGTCGGCGCTTTGTGATTGAGGCTGCAGTTCATTTGGGGAGACAGTTGGAGTGAGTCTAGAGTTGGACAGTTAAAGATGGACATGGCTACAGTAATAAAGGGTGAACAAGCGCAGCAGGCTTTCGCGGTGAGGGGGCATTGCGTAGAGTCTACAGAGCCTGAAACGTTAACATCCCTGTAATCTGGAAGAAGTCAAAGGGAAGCAGACTGGTCAGCTGAGACTAGTTTATTGCAGGGCACTGAGAGTTGGTACTCCGATTGAAGAATGATTGAAAACAGATGACGCAGCAGCAGATGACGGGATCGGGATTGAAAAAGTTTTCTGCTGGGGTTTGGAGAAGCCAACGATACTCGCGTCTTAAGAACAAAAAGAGTGATTAGGAGAGAAAAAAGGTTGGGATAGAAAGTATTTTACTGATAGTTGTAGGAAAGACATTGAGGCACTCGTGTAAAGAGGTATAGAGTGTTCGGTGTTCCGAGTATTGACCACTGAATTCACGGTGGTCGTAGAGCAGGAGGCCAATCAGATAGGACCAAGTTAGTCAGCGCGTTGGGGTTGAAGCATATAGTTAAGGTGAGAAGACAATTAGGGAGGGGAAGCAGAAATGGACAAGAATAAACTGCATAAGTGTAAGCGATTCCAGCAGACTGTCTGTGGTCTATACTACTACGCTTAGCCATACATGCTTCCAAAGACCACAGCAAGCTCCTCGACCGTTCGGAACATACTCTCCATGCAAGCGTCCCACTAGGCTGCGATGATCACCTCCAATGGACCTAGCAGCGACACACACTTGACCCGCGGGTTATTTGTTCAGCCACAGACATTGCTTAGGATTTGAGTTCCATACTCATCTGAATAACGCAGCACCGCAATTTACACAGCTTATTTCCGATCGGTACCGCTGTCCACAACAGTTCCTGATGAATCCTGACTAAGCCTTCCACTGAGTCAACGAAAAATCGGGCGCCCCATGACTGCGATTAGCCGATTAACTGCGTATACCACTATTCTTATGTTCCTTAGGAAGACCTTTCTTCGTCTACAGATAAACACAAGCCAATATTTACTTGTCCATTAACAAACGTTCACTTTAGACCCATGTATGCTTCTGGAAACACGGGGAACTTGCTACCATGCTTTTAGTGAAAGATAGCAATAGAAAAACTACAGCACCCTGTTTCCTATACACAACCGCTAGTCGTTTAAGTACATTATTTATGAAGTAATTAACTGTATATTAATAGCTTACGTTACGATCTTAATCCCGGCTGTGCCGGTTCACCATTGCCATCAAAACGCTCCCGCCAGATGTGAGAGCCCAAGTCCCGAAAAAACAAAGTCCGTAATAAAGTCGCGCGCGCAAATGCCGGGGATTGCGTTCACGTTTAAACAACGATGTGGTTTGTCCTCTGTTTGTAAGCGTTCTCCCCGTCAAAGGCCAAAAAGGTCTGTTAAACGACACTGCGACCTGCAGTGTGACACGCCAAAAAACTAAAGTCAGAGCCACTTCCATTTCCGGAAGATTTTTCAATCCTAGATCAAAGAGTTTCATCGATTGCTTTCTAGCTAACTAACACTGCCAACAACATCAAAATTAAATAAATAATAAACAATCATGCATTTTCGACTATGCGAGGCACGTCTGTGGAGGCATGAACACGTGGGTGCAACTGCACAGAGGCTTTGCGACAATTGCAGCAGCAACCGCAGAAAATTGTTTAAATGTTCACGCTTAGAATGTACAATGCTGCAAGTGTAAAAGGCATAATTGGGCTGTCATGAGGTTCACACTAACTAATTTGCACATTATATCTGGTTACACATGCACCGTTATGGAGTAGCCTACCAATGTGGCCAGCTACCGGACGCCTGCGTTTACAGAGGGACCAAGATTGAGTTACGCTGCAGGACCTACAGCTTTAACTACGTACCCCATATCCAGTGCAAACCCGAAGGAATAAACCCGGGCGGCATATGGATGGAAACCACGTTTCCTCAACAGGGCCGGCCCACACTCTTTCTTAGGCAAAAAGAAACGCGCTGTATTCGGGAATCTAGTGCACCCAAGGCGATGACTGGACCGTGGTCCACACCACACTCAGTGCATGCAATCACGCTTTACGCCTAACACGGCCACATGGACCGTGCACCCCGTCCCTTCCAGCAAAAGCCAAATATCTCCTAGAGCCAGTATGGACGAGATAGTGGGTACTAGACATGCGGGCACCTTGTCGACACGCACAGTAAGCACAGCTACACCAAAAATATCAAACAATAGCCAATCACTTAAAACGACGAGATCAAAGAAAACAAATTGCCTAATGCTTATAGCTACATTGACATAACGCTCCAATAAATAAGCCTGTGAAATAAATTGGGTACGAACAAATCTGCGCGAGTGGCAAGATGTCGAAAAATATATGTTATAAAGTGCCAAAAGGTGAGAAGGTTACCGCAGCTAAGTAAAGTAGCTTAAGAAACGTGTGATTGTATGAAGTAGCGTTTGTGGATATTTATTTGAAATAGAACGGCATTAGGACCATTTAGGTGTCCCACCACCGAAAATAAAGACCCAGCATGCGGACGCGCGGTTATTAACTCGAATGCAATTTATCTACAAACGTTGCGCCGGTTATGCTTGCGTTCACTGTAGGATTCATCGTCCTCTCGGTGTTGGCCCCGAGTGGCCTCGATCAGAACTAACTTGCCTTCCTAACTCAGGAAAACGTGACCGCATGTGCAACACCACCATGCTCTCGATTTCGTTGAAGTACAACCCATGGGCGCCTGTAGCTTCCGCACTCGCCGCTGTTTCTCTGCATGCACGAGTACTCTCTCTTGCACCTGAGCAAAGGCATTTGTGATCAGGTCTCCTCCTTTACGCCGATCAACCGCCGATTTCCATGACCTGCAATCAATCTTAGAACATAATGGGCTCACTTTGAGTAGGTCCCGTTAACGAAGCTTTGGGTACCTTATATGCTGTTTCCTATCCCTCAACAGACCCTTAATACCTACTTCCGTACCTGCGTCGAATCCATACGTCACACATAACCGAGCCACTTCAGGAAGCTTAGCAAAAATGTGCGGTTCACTGCATACATCCACTAGGCAGCAACACTTTTACGTCCGCAACTCTGTCGCCCCAACCAATGCACATAATCCGTCTCATACACTGTCGTTGGAACGACTTGACATATCTCACACCTTGCCGGTATGTCTTATAGGTTTTGCTGCCGTGTAGAATGACGGACAGCCCCATGGATTTGTACACCATCAGCTTCGTTCCAAAGGTAAGCCAGTAATCTAGGTGTAGGAGGCTATACAGTTAAGCACCTTGTCAGCATTCGCATCAAGAACAGCCACACCTGGATACCAACTAACCAAACTCGAATTTATACGGCAGCAAACTGCAAGGAGTTCGCAGTAGAATAACAGCACTGGATAACCAAATAAAGTTTTATGAATTTTATCCAGCTTATAAAAACCTCGTTAGGGTGAAATTTTGTTTAGCCCAGCTATTTTGTGTAAGCAACACAATTGCAACATGAACATCAGCATGAAGCACACTAACACATACACCCATTCTTGGATAGAAGCTTCCGGTTCCCAATACACCTGTTATTGCGGCCTCCACCTGGCAGCCACAGAACGCCTGCACATAGCCAGGGTCCATGCGCAGCTTGTGCTGCACCACCCATAGCTCCATCCATGTAACCCATATCCATTGTAACCCCGAAGTAATAAGACCGGTTGGCTTACGGAGAGAGGCCACATATCATTGCGGGAACCGGCCCATGCTCCTACACAGGCAAACACAACCAAGCTGTATCTAACAAAACACGCACACTCAGGGCGACGGTTAGAAGGTAGTTCATTCCAAACCGGATGCATGGAACCAATCGTCTAGCGTAGCACGGCCACAAAGTCGGGGAAGCCTGCCCTTTCCATAGTCGACCAACTGTCTCTTGGAGCCGGCTTGGACGACGTGGTGGGTATTAGACAGGTAAACACCTTGTCAGCGTTTACTTCAAGCGCAGCCCCAGCAGGGACGCCAAACTACAGCCGAGCACTTGCAATGACAAAATCAGGTATAATAGATCGGAGGTGCTAAAATAACTCTTCATAGCGCAAACTGGATCGCTGGGCTTAGTCAGCGATCTCCTTTAGGTGACGCTATTGGTGCTTTCTCGTTGAGCCTATCCAAAACCGACGGAGCTTTGAGTACCGGCGAAGCAGGTGTTGGTATTGCTCTCAGTCTCCGGACTGAAGCCGGTTTGGTTGATTGGATTCCAATCGCTAGAGGAATATTTGCCTACCAACCTCCTGGCTCGTTCAAAGCTTCGGACGTGTACGTGGTTAGAAGGTGTCGGCTTGTCATCCATGCCTAAAATCCCACGATCAGTAAGAAGGATTAGGTAAAAGACAACTTCTGTCCCCCGACCATGAAAAACATTTACAGCGAACGTACAAGGAATGGTTGTGTAGCTGTAGACTCCAGGTAGGTTAATAGAGGTTGCAAACCGGTGGTTAATAAACTGCATGGAACGCGTCGTCGGATGTAAAGTGTATAAATAAACAGCATTTTTCTTGCTGAAACGAGACGCATATTTGCGCGCATGATCAGGGGTTTGCCAGAGCCACGAAAATGCTGTAAGCCTGTTTACAACAAAAGCCAAAGTAATGTGTTGGTAAGAAACATTGCTCGATAAATTTTAAATCAGTTTCGCTTATGAATTAAGTATGGATGCTGGGCATGTTCATTGGTGTCAGGAAAATGTGACGCCAGCGTGCGGTAAAGTCTGTAAGTGTTTCTGTTAGGAAACTTCTTGCTGCCGACGGGTCTGGATGCTTCAGGCGCTTTAGCTCTATTTTTCCGCGAGCGAGCGAACCCAAGGGAACCTTTGATGAACATGGACGAATGATTGAAGCTACGTTCACATGCCATTGCGCTCAAGAATTTCGGGTTTTGAAATCTGTGCTAGGACTGAACAGTTGTCAGTGACTTTATTTTGGTGGAGAGTCAGATCCACACATCACAGGGTTGTTAAGTAGGCGATTGTGACTTTTTACAGGGGGAAAGGTTGCCAGGCAGACACACCGTGTGCTGGAACACTGCCGTTGAGGATTATGTGAATAGCGCCGAGCCACTGGAAACGGTACTTTTAGGCCGAGTTTCAGCACGGTTAATCACAGTCATCGCGCACCCAAGTTACCTTCTACTTATCGAAATGCCTAAGCAGTATACACCAGTAACGGTTGGAACCGGTGGTATTAAAATAAGTTAGGGCTATGGTGAGTGAGTTGCAGTGATGCACTGGTGCGCAAGGATTCTACGGTAATGGAGGTCAGGTTGTTCCTATGCAATAACAACGTCCGAGCCGATAACCCACGGAACAAGTGAATGTTCCGGGTAGATTCACGCAAAATGATTATCTAAATTGGAATGCTTGCGGGAAGATAAAGCTTTGTTAAAGAGATGATTTAAAGGTAACAATACGTTGGACACAATTGTTCAAAATGAAAGAAAATACCAAGCGGATGTTTACGGTGGTCTCCGAAATTCAAGTGTGGTCGAACAGAACAGAAAGGACCACAGTCAATCTTCAGCCAAAAATTATAAGAAGCTTGGCAGACCATATTGGTGAAGAATGTGAAGTAACCATGGCAAGGGCGCCAGGATGGATAAATAGTTTGATACTACAGAGGAAATAATCCACTGAAAAGTTGAAATTGGCGTAACGCCATGTTATCGCAGGTAGGTACAAAACTTGCAGGGGTATATAAAGCGCTTTTTAAGGTGATGTTCCTGAGGTGAGAATTAGTTGAACCCAGTTGTTCAAATAAGTGGAAGCCGCGACTCCGAAGGCTTGCTTTCGTCTCCGGAATAAGGATATGGCGAAACACAATAGTACAGACAAAAGTAGATAAGCAGCCAAAGGGTCTCCGTTTGATAGAATACCAAGCTGGAGAAGTCGGTAGCGCATCCATGGGATACTAACGACCGGCAGCTGAAGATAATTAGGAGGTGAAATAATTCACTGACGTGTTGGACGGACCATAACGCCATCACAAGTAAGCAGAACACTTGCAGAGTGCTAAAGCTTTTCTGCAGTAATGTTCGGAATGGGTTGATTAGTTGAACCCACTTGCTTAAGCCATTACATGATACACCTCAAGGGGACTGAATGCGCGAGTTGTTTGGCTGTGATATCAAGAGGACTTTGAACCTACGCCAACTAACACTATGAAGGGTTTTTGCTCCAGGTAAGTTTACTCGACCGTTTTAAGCAACTCTTAAGGAAGGGCAAGAAAGAATATATGAGGAAGGAAATACACAAATAAATGTTATATGTTTGCAGTGCGATGGCGCTAGAAAGGACATGATCCTGATGATAGAAACCAGTATGGCCTGTACTTGTACAACGACGTGTGCTAACCAGTAACACATTGTATTTGCGTGTAGGTGTATATACAAGTGACAACTGCTGCCGAGATCATCAGGCTTGCAAACTGTAAGCGTCCCGATTAGTTAGCTAAAAACAATGCGATGATTGACGCATATGTGTTGGAGAGGAATGCCGAGTGTTGCTGCACATGTAGCACAGACCCTATTGACTGAATGAAAACTAGACAGCTTCCTAAATTGGCACGGCGACTGACGCCTAATTAAAATTACATTTTGGACGAAGAAGGCGAAACTGATAGAATGCCCCAGAACGCCGCCACCGAAAGGAATTCTTTGACACCGTTGTAGTGGAGTGAAAACTAGCTGTGAACACTACACCGTGAAGGCGGTGGATTGACCAAGGTTGGATTTGTTGCGGACGCTGCTCGACGGTAGCTCAGATGCTACGTGCACACAGACTGCATACATAATGAATATCTAGCAAAAAGAGCTTTGGCTGTCTCCGGAATAAGTTTTCATGGCTTGGCTTGCCTCTTTTGAACGACCTCAAGCTGCAAAATGTACAGATGAGACTAGCGGACACGCTGTCAGTTGAGAAGACGTAGAGCGAACTTGCTCAGCTGCAAACCGGTAAGCTTGCCTGTGCCGAGGGGATCCGTCTTAATTAATAAAACACGGCGGGCTTGTGTTGGTTAACCGCTGCACCACTTGGTGCAAGGCGTGTGGATTGAGGAGGAATTGCGTCCTGAGCTGAAAGATGTCTTTGTGCTACTACTGTGCCAAGGCAAAGGGAGCAAGAAACTTGCCAAAATGTATCGTCTATCAACTTGCCGAGTTGTGTGGGCAAGAAGATATCCCGAACCCTTCTCAACCGTCTCGTCAGTTATGTTATAAAGCTGAACGTGGCAGAAAAGCAACGTGGATTCTGTTCTGGTCGCTGCAATATAGATACGAGGATTGCAGCTCGTCCGATGCAAGAGAATTGTAGAGAACGACACCAGCCGGTGTACTAGCTGTCTGGTGATTGCACCAAAACAGTAGATACGATTATACGCCAGGCGTTGTGGCTGGTGTTGGGTATGTCTGGTTGTTCGAGTGAGCTTTCAATTTTAATTGAAAGACTGCACAATGGTGCGCGATCAAGGGTGCAGCTGAGTGGACAGACCGGATGAATTTTTAAAGATCTATTGTGTGAAATAAGGCTGTGTTTCAGCTCCTGCCTTGTTTAATATTTATCTTAATGCTATGATGCCTTGTGCTTTTAGTACGGCTTGTGCTACCATATTCGTGTGGTGCACCGTATTGATGGTGGGTTGCTGAACTTCCGTCGTTTAAATGCGAGAATGAAAGACGGTGAAACAACTATCTGTATGTTGTTGTTCGCTAGCTGCTGTGCTTGTCGGCACACAGTGCGAAAGGTTAACATCACCTGACTAGCGCTCTGGCTTCTGCAACGGCAATATGCGGGCTCACCATGTACACAAGCAAAACTGTCCGGCTCTTTCAGCCTTCACGGAGTTGCAAGCTAAAATGCTGCAGCAACTCAGCATTGGTGATGAAGTCTCGTAAAATGCCTCCCGCTTCTGCTACCTTTAGTGTGTGTTGTCGACAGGCCATCAGCTACACAGTAAGCTTCGTATCCGCGTATTTACGGCGACGGTGACATTTGGGAAGCTAGAGGACCGAGTGTGGAACAACCATCCGATTACCGTTGGCACGAAGCCGATGGTGTACAAATCCATGGGGCTGTCCGTCATTCTACACGGCAGCAAAACCTATAAGACATACCGGCAAGGTGTGAGATATGCCGAGTCGTTCCAACAACCGTGTATGAGACGGATTATGTGCATTGGTTGGGGCGACAGAGTTGCGGACGTAAAAGTGTTGCTGCCTAGTGGATGTATGCAGTGAACCGCACATTTTTGCTAAGCTTCCTGAAGTGGCTCGGTTATGTGTGACGTATGGATTCGACGCAGGTACGGAAGTAGGTATTAAGGGTCTGTTGAGGGATAGGAAACAGCATATAAGGTACCCAAAGCTTCGTTACCGGGACCTACTCAAAGTGAGCCCATTATGTTCTAAGATTGATTGCAGGTCATGGAAATCGGCGGTTGATCGGCGTAAAGGAGGAGACCTGATCACAAAGGCCTTTGCTCAGGTGCAAGAGAGAGTACTCGTGCATGCAGAGAAACAGCGGCGAGTGCGGAAGCTACAGGCGCCCATGGGTTGTACTTCAACGAAATCGAGAGCATGGTGGTGTTGCACATGCGGTCGCGTTTTCCTGAGTTAGGAAGGCAAGTTAGTTCTGATCGAGGCCACTCGGGGCCAACACCGAGAGGACGATGAATCCTGCAGTGAACGCAGGCATAACCGGCGCAACGTTTGTAGATAAATTGCATTCGAGTTAATAACCGCGCGTCCGCATGCTGGGTCTTTATTTTCGGTGGTGGGACACCTAAATGGTCCTAATGCCGTTCTATTTCATATAAATATCCACAAACGCTACTTCACACAATCACACGTTCCTTAAACTACTTTACTTAGCTTCGGTAACCTTCTCACCTTTTGGCACTTTATAACATATATTTTTCGACATCTTGCCATTCGCGCAGATTTGTTCGTACCCAATTTATTTCACAGGCTTATTTATTGGAGCGTTATGTCAACGTAGCTATAAGCATTAAGCAATTTGTTTTCTTTGATCTCGTCGTTTTAAGTGATTGGCTATTGTTTGATATTTTTGGTGTAGCTGTGCTTACTGTGCGTGTAGACAAGGTGCCCGCATGTCTAGTACCCACTACCTCGTCCATGCTGGCTCTAGGAGATAGTTGGCTTTTGATGGAAGGGACGGGGTGCACGGTCCATGTGGCCGTGTTAGGCGTAAAGCGTGCTTGCATGCACTGAGTGTGGTGTGGACCACGGTCCAGACACCGCCTTGTGTGCGCTTGATTCCCGAATACAGCGCGCTTCTTCTTGCCTAAGAAAGTGTGTGGGCTGACTCCGTTGAGGAAACGTGGCTCCCATCCATATGCCGCCCGGGTTTATTCCTTCGGGTTTACACTGCATATGGGGTACGTAGTTAAAGCTGTAGGTCCTGCAGCGTAAATCAACCTTGGTCCCTCTGTAAACGCAGGCGTCCGGTAGCTGGCCACATTGGTAGGCTACTCCATAACGGTGCATGTGTAACCAGATATAATGTGTAAATTAGTTAGTGTGAACCTCATGACAGCCCAATTATTCCTTTTACATTTGCAGCATTGTACATTCTAAGCGTGAACGTCTGAACAATTTTCTGCGGTTGCTGCTGCAATTGTCACAAAGCCTCTGTGCAGTTGCACCCACGTGTTCATGCCTCCACGGACGTGCCTCGCATAGTCGAAAATGCATGATTGTTTATTATTTATTTAATTTTGATGTTGTTGGCAGTGTTAGTTAGCTAGAAAGCAATCGATGAAACTCTTTGATCTAGGATTGAAAAATCTTCCGGAAATGGAAGTGGCTCTGACTTTAGTTTTTTGGCGTGTCACACTCCAGGTCGCAGTGTCGTTTAACAGACCTTTTTGGCCTTTGACGGGGAGAACGCTTACAAACAGTAGATAAACCACCTCCTGGAGCACTGTTGCCGAACTACTGGCTAACGCAAAATTAACCGCAACACTCCTTTAGCACCAGGTGGTGGTTGTCTGACTAGTTAGACATACGTAACGGAGGAACTAAGGAGAGCTGGCTACCTGCAGCCTTATCAGACACATTACCTCTATTTTGTGTATATATTAACTTTGGCGTCCCATGTATGTCTGTCTTCCTAGATTGAACTTGTGAAAAAAATACCTGTGTACAGCGACTAGGTGTCGGAATAGGTAGAACTGTGCAGCGAAGTAAGAAGGCATAGTATTCATGTGCGATGATAAAACAATCATCTCAGAAAGAGGGCGGCAAGTGATGGTATCAAATACCGTAGCCGTAGCAAAAATGGTGTTGCACACCCAACAATGCTATAAACCTACTTTAGTAGTATAAACTGACAAAAGCACCAATTTTAAGTAAACCACACGAAGATGCAATTCTACGGTGTTGCAGATAAGTTAATGGAAGACAGGTAGCACATAAATTAAGTAGGTAAAGTGAAGAACAATTATTAAACATGACGAGCGAGTTCGGCTTAGGACTGGACAAACGTGGACAACCTAGCCAAATATATTAGGCCACTAACTCATAGGTGCGGATTTATAGTCAAAGGTAATTCGTCTGAGCAGCAGAGCTACTTAGCGCGTAAGAGTAAATAAAGCCAAGGTCAGTGAGAAAAGAGAAGGAATAGGATTAAGTCCAGTGCCCTTAAACTTACCTCGAACTAGTGATTTTTATCGCCCACGCTGTTCCTTTTCATCCTTTTCGTGACAGCTCTCGTGGGGAATGACACTGCGTCTTTTTGCCGTTTAGTGCAATACCATTAGGTTGATTGCACGGCCGTACTGCCGAAACCGTGCTGTATTTAGTTTGAAGCGGCTACATCCATTTGTCATGAAAAAGTGGTGCATCTTGAAGGATACCCCAGGGAAACTGGGAACTCGCTTCCTGTAGGTTTTGTTTGTCAGTGCGTAAAATTTGAGTGTATACAAGGTAAACGATCTTATGTTCGTAGAAAGGGGTGTGACATAAGCGTATAAAAACGTCACTGAAGTTAACGTTGCTAAAGTGTCCTGGTCGCTCCTCAGTCAAAGTGAAGCGGATAGGAAATTGCATTCGCCAACCTGCGCCACTGGCGCAGCTATCATGTTTGGAATGTCAGGTTGCCTCATGGAAATCGGAAACGTACGACGAAATGGGAAACCCTGCTTTTAAACCTGCTGCGGACGTTCCGGCCGACACAAAATGCGCGTGAACTATTGCGCACAAACTATGGCATCCGGCTGATGCAGAACGTTTAGGTGAACTACGTCGGCCACATTTTACTGTTAGCACAAGTGAGGCGGAGGAACTCAAACAATTATTGGGGAACGTTGCAGCGAAAATTGTCTGAGAATCTTTGATGATTTGCTTCATGTATTGCTTACCTTCCCCATTGCTGGATATGGTGGCGCGGTATGGGAAGTCACATTGGCGAACTCCACTAAGCAGGTTAAGTACGGTTGGTACTTCATATGGCATTACAAGTTTCTGGACGTGATAGGGATAGGCAAGTCCTAGTTCCGCGTGATTTTGCATAATGAGACGGAAGCAAGCTCTCAACAAGTGGTGGATGCCATGCTGAAGCTAGTCCTAAGAGCAACCGCAGTGCATACGCTGGTGATGGGCAAATGTTTAGATCAAGTGAAAGCTTTTCGTAATGCCTTTATAACCACTAACCTAGTATAATCTGGGGCTCAAGTTTTACGAGACGTGGAGCGACTGTACAGCCTGCTGCGTTTCTGTTCACCAGTGAGCAGATGCGGTTGTACAATATGCCGCGAACTTTGTTATAATCCCTTAATTCCTCACCTTAGTATAGAATGACAGAAGCTACTCGTGGACGGAAGAATGTACGCTTAGTATATATCGTCGCACTTGGATAGCATGACGGATGAACAGGAAGATAAACTTTGGGTCACGCCATGATGTTTGGATGTGACGACACTAATCGTGCTGAAAAATGATAGTAAGCGTTTGATGGAAGGCTTATGCAAAATCAACACTAAAAGCGCTTTCTAAAGCCATTTTACAGCGTTTCAGGGCATTTGGGACGGGTGGGACACAATACTGGTAACCAATGATCTGCCCAGGTATGCGGTTGCGTAGGATGTTGTTTATAACAAGGCTATTTTGTTACAGATTTTCTCCTACGCACAACATCCGTACACTCATCACTGCTAAAGATTCGTGTCGGTAGAGTGACTCGCGTAGGACGTTATTGGACGGTAGATAACGTGCGAATTAGAAGTATGCTTTGGATTCCTGATGACGGCAGTGGGAACGAGAGCCGTTTTAATCTTTAGTGGCGCATTCGGTGTGCCAACCGCATGCACGTCGCAGCCTGGCAAGGTTCGGAAGCAGTTACGGTCCTTGGTGCATGAAGTAATTAGCTACCCACAGGTAATGACGGAGCTAATGAGCTGTCGGAGGACTCCTGAAGAGGAATGCCCTGATGCAAACGATAATCTACCATTTATTTCTTTCTTCATTTATGGAATGAAATAGGCATGCTGTATTGAAGCTAGAAATAAGATTTTATCAGACAAAGGAGACCCCAGATGTTATGGAGGCGTATTTAATTTGCGTGTGCGCACTGCTTCTAGAAACCATAGGTGCGTTCGGCTTTATGCATATCCTGTTGAACATAGATAGTATGGTTGAGCCGTTTGACTAGTCGTCTAGTTGCTCTGAGGCTATGCCTTTGACACGGGCAACCCTTTCGTGCTTGCAAACTTTGGAGGCGCAACCATCCTACACAGGGACACCACTGATCCTCAGGAAAAACCCACGCGTTCAGTGATGAACCCAGCACACCGCTGTGTGTTGTCGTACAAAGCAATGATGTGACAACAGTAGTTTTAGGAAAGGTGACTAACCAAAGTGAACCAGCTTGCAAACGCTAGCCCCCATCGGGCATAACTGCAATGGAGACGCAACCATGTGTTAACGCCTCTGGGGTTTGAATTTACACAGACTGCAAACTACTACCTCAACTAGGTACCGCGTACGGTGGGAAGGTGCTGCTCCGCCGAAGACCAAAGGGAGCACAGACGGCGGTGTGTGTCCTGCCTCAGTAATGAGAATGACATGCGGCGAAGTATAGGGGGAACTGATCACCTGTGAAGTATGCGAGTGGTGTTACAAACAACCAGGCGCCCCATACCATGATGAGATGGCATAATCTTGCATTCATTGCTGCAAGTTAGTCCGTTGGTAATGCATTTGCTTGTCCCTGTGACAGGTTGCTGCCCGTTTTCCCATCTTCCGTCATGTAACACAAGTTTCGAACGTTTGCTTGTGTACCTACCGGTAATTATGGCGTCGTTAAAGTTTAGGTCATGCTTTCAATTTTCTGCAATCTTGACGTTCGTTTGTCCAGCCTTTACCTCTTCATTTAAACTTTGCCTTAGAAAGAAAGACGTCACGGAAGCATGGTACGTTTATGCAGTGCACGGTGTGTCAGCACATGGCAGATGTACTTTCGTGGTGCGGGAGGACCTACATTGTCGCTCCAACCACTAACCCTGGGTTTCTGCACCCTTGCAACGTAACAAAAAGTGTGTAGGGATACTTCATACCCTATCATTTAGAAAAGCGGCCATTAGTGGTGCTCCACAGGGCTCGGTCCCTAGACCGATGCGTTTCCTTGTCCATTTAAACGATAACGCTGTAAAGATGGAGGTACCGTCGGTATTATTTGCTGATTGCCTAACGCCACGAAACCTTGTAGACGTCACTGGTGTTGCTGAGGCCCTTCAAAAAGGTATATTTGGCTGCTGAGACTGGTCAGCTTTGTGGTTGCTTTCAATTAATCAGGTTTACAGTCCCGTTCTTCTTATAGAAGCAATTTTCCCACGTGCGTGGTACGTTTAAAGTGTGACTGTACTTTTCAATTTCTTTAACTAGGTGGACCGAGGAGTTCCGCAATCTACGTTCTTGCATGTGGGAGACAACTAAAAAAAGGCCGCAAGTGTGATTTTTATTATGTCGTGGCTAGTAAGCTCTCCTTTGGGAGTCTTAACTGTTAGCACCGTAGTAAAACTTTTTCACTTTCGTTCGGCTTCACCTAGAACATTGCCTCCCAACTCGCACGCGCTGCCTCGTTCGGGACAAAATGGGATTAGAGCGGTTTTCTAGAGCAGGTTCCATGTGTGTTAGTGGGTTACGGTGAAAAACGTATGTTGAGCTTGGGTATTTATGCAATACACTACCGGCGGCTTTAGGGAAACATAATCCTTACGTACATCATTTTAACAGGGTAGGTTGGACCGGACATGAGCTACATACTTAGTCTGGATAGGCTGCTTCGTCTCCGCAGGCAAACCTTGAAGCTACACAAGCCGCCTTCCGACGGGATCAGCGCAGAAGTTGGATTACGGGTACAGTTCTTGAGTGCTGCAACTTGATTCCAGCAAGGGTTGTCAGTGAACATACGTTAAAAGTTGTCGCTCTTGGACGGACACATGACCGAGTTAATAGGAATAAATAAATAAATAATTCCTTTATTCCTGCAGTGCGGGGCAGGCCTGTGAAGACACGATCATGATAACACAAACAGGTAGGGTCAGTAATTGTATAAAAATATAGCAACTTAAGCAGTAAACTACTGGATTTGCATAGCTGTATTTGTGCAAATGTGGTACTAGTGGGCACGATGCGTAAACTTTTGAAATTTGTTGGAATTCGTGAGTTCGTTGGACGTGTTTTCCATCGTATAAAGGGCTCAATAGATTGTTTTGAATTAGCTAAGGTTCATGAAGTGCTGATCCTCCGAAAGGAAATAAGCTGACTTTATTTAGTGTCGAGTCACATCGGCCACGTCGCACTGTGGTTAAACGGAACTTAGTGACGTTTTACAGAAAGAACTCTTGCCGAGCAAAAACCCCGTACTTACAGGAGCGCTACCGCTGAACTGTTTGCTAGCACGGGATTAACCGGGACACCCAGCTAGCACCGGGTGAAGGTTGGTTGGTAAAGATGCCTTGTGGAAGACGGCCTTTAAGTGGCGGATGACGAACGGACCAGGTCGTCGCGGTTAATGGGATAGTCTGCCAACTTGTACTAATTTCGCCGCACCATGCCGTGGGCTTGGGGCATACCGTTGCGTTAAAGCAAGCAGTAGCTCTAAGTGTGAACAGTGGTTTACAATGAAGGGAGAATCAAGGTTAAAGAGCGGTCTTCCCGTCCCAGTTGCGCGCGAATTGTCTTGTGCTGCTCTGCAGAATTCACAGGACGTGGATCACAGGCATCGCAAGCGCCGGGTTTGCAGTAGTCTTAGTCGCCGTGAATACTTTACCTTTGTTCCATGCCGTTTTATGCGTGGAAATGTCTGGCAATGACGCGGGAAGTGAGAGCCACAAGGAATCAATCAAGCCGATGACGCATTATCTTATAACCATAACAACCTCTGTAACGTGATTAACACCAAAGTAATTCTCCTACTGTACTCACGCTTGAGCCGGATTTATATCTTCTGTATGTGGGTGCGCGGGTGAAATTTCAACATTTTGTGGCTGTTGTCTTTCATGTATCATACTTGTGTATGCAAACAATCGCATTACCCTCGAACGTTGTTTATTGTGCGGGCATGCCCCTACCTACATATTTATCCACTACGGACGCCAGAGGCCAAACCATGCGCCTTGTGTTTGTACATGCTTACATGTGCAATTTTCCTCACTTCTCCTTGTCCTTTTATGGGTAAAAATAAAATAATCCCGCAGGCCGTACGCCGCCACTTGTCAGACGGCTTTTGATACTTCACCCACATCGCCCAACGTGACAGCGCAGTGCCCGGGATGTGTCACATTCCAGACAATTATCACTCAGAGTGTGTGTTCACGCATGTCATCGGTCATGTAATGTATCCAATTTGGCTCATATTCATTTTCGACGGTTGACAAACAAACGATGATACCCTCTTGTCAAGCGTTTTTCAAACGCATTTGTTGCTAATCAAGAACGTAGGCAGTTGTGGTTTGTTGTATTATTTAATTAATCTTATGTTAGTAACACTGTACACTTTGGATCCACCTTGGCTTTTGAACTGTTTGGGATTTATTGGTACTTGTGGCCCAACGACAGACTTATAGTCGGTACAAACCGTCGGAATGGTAGGTGCTTAACTATGTGGTGGCGACTTAACTATGAGTTCCGGTTTTAGGATTGCTGTTTTCCATTGCAGCTCCTATCCCTCCCACTTATGGATTGTTCTTACGTACGCTGTGATGCTTTTGTGACCCGATTTACGGCTTTCAGGAATCTGCTTATCAGTGATATTGACAAAACTTATGTGCAAATATGTTACCGCGTTTTAATTCCTATTACATTCCCTAAGCATTAACACTGCTCTACTTCAACGTCAACCTGCGAGATAAATTCCCAAGTTCCTTAGTCTTGTGTGAATATAAGTTTCTGAGGCTCACCCTCTTTTTAACTTTCCTGTGAAAGTAATCTGTGGTTATACCACTAGGTACATTACGCAAAAGAGCAATGGTGTCTAGTTTCCGTGAACCACGATGCGCCCGCGCTCAGCTGCACCGCCATTTTCCGTATCCTGCTATCTCCATACGGGTCACCATCTCCTCTGCCATTAAATTTTACAGGCCTCTGTGCACTTAGTTGCAAGACGCTGCAGGTACAGTGTACACTTATGCATTTATTACATTGTGGTGAACATGATTAGATACTTCAAACGCGTTATTCTCTATGGTTATTCCTCCTTTCCCCCGCTATTACGTGTGAAGGACCGCAGTAGGAAGGCCAGAAAGCCGGTGCGAGTAAAGTGAACACATCCTGCTTTATCGGATACCAATGTCTATGTTTAGCTGCACCGCCGTAAACCGTCGTCCTACCGTTTCACGCCTTTTCTGAGTCCACGATGCCACATTCATTATCATACCAAGAAATGAACAATTGGTGCCGGCCACAGTCAATTTACACGCTTACTCAATTTTTTATGTTTCAGTGCCCAAGCATATGTGCGCCTCTGTCAGCTGTCATGCTAGCGCTCCACACGCTAGCTCCAGCTACACTGCCAGTACAATTAGGATGCCATAGAACGAACACTTGATACCAGCAATTGGTAACTTATACATTGATTCCTCACTTGGCTTTCAATGCCCATGCATAGGTGCACGGCCGTCAGCCGTCATACCATCGATCCAATCCCTGCCTTGGTACACGCTACCAGGTGTCATGCAGCACATGTTAACCTATATCCCAAAAGTCACAGGTAAAGGCATATAGTAGTCGTGACCTTCTTTTCAGTGACCATGCAGCTGCACGCCACCTTAAGTATTTAAGCTACCATTCCTTCGTCTGTCAGACCGCTGTAAGTCCCGGGACATACAGTTGGGACTAACCACCAGGCCTAGGTAGGCGGTACATGCTATTTGCAATGATTATATAGTGCCCATGCTTACATCAACCTACGCGACGCTGCGCCGTAACGTTGCATTCCTCCATCGGACTACATTCCCTTCAGGCATTGTTACATTTAGTTTCCCCGACCTTGTGCATTGCTCATCCGCCACGTTGCTTAAGTCGAAAACGTCTTTCATATACGCGTTGCGCGCACGCCGGATATAGATAAGCAAACAGATAAGATACCTTCTCCATTATCACGGGCGTTCATGAGTTTTCTGCATTTTATCCTTCATGACTTATTACCAACAACATTCCCTAGCTGATCCATTAGGAAGGTGCATCAGAATGCCGGTTTGTCCTAGAATATCAACTTGCCTTTCAAGTTGCTATGGAAGGTAACAATCTTTTAGTACCCCGTGCGATTAACGTTCACGCTTTACGCACCTATCATGGTATACTTATGTCATCTCATAGAGACCGTGACCCTGGCACTTTTTAGAGCCACAGGCCATTTTTCTTTGTTCTTGCTTTGCCTGTGCAGAGCGATTATTTGAGAATGGTCTAAACATCAGTATCCATCCAGGAACAACATGCAGTCATATACCGTATACATAAATAAATAAATAAAGTTTTATTCTCGACAAGGCGAGGCACGCCTTTACAGGCATGATCATTATGACAACAATGCGCGGTCAAGAATGTGCAAGAATACGTTATGTTTGCCGTACCAGTGTATGTTTATGTAGGGGGTATGTAATTATGTAGCTGTGTGTGTGTGTGTAACTGTGAGGTTCCTGTTTGTAACTGTGCTGCTCTAATTTTCACTCTCATATCGTCGGCAATGCTCGAGTAGAAAATGGATGTCCGTGCGTTGGAAAGGATTATTCGGATACCCACGGGGCAGTGACTTTATTTTGTAGCGAGTCACGACCGCCACGTCACAGTGTTGTTAAGCAGACATTTGTGGCTTTTTATAGGGAGAACGCTTGCCAGGCGAAAACCCACCACGTCTTGGAACACTGCCGCCGAACTATTTGCTGGAACGGGTCAAACCCGAACCACCCAGCTGGCACCACGAGGAGGTTGTTCGGCGAGCCAGCCGAGGTAGTTCTGCGCCCACGTGCAATTTATGCAGACAGTTTAACATTTACAGTAACTTAACCTCAGCCTACTTACACATCTCCACTTTTCACGTTAAATGTGATTAGGGTCAGTATATAAGAAAGCGCATTACGTCTGCCCGTTACGTCTGCCTCATCCGGACGTCACTTTCGAACATAACAGTGTAAATGTTCTCAGACTGTTGTACAACAGCATAGGCCTTTAAATCATCAAGATATGCCCTACCATATACTTCTCCACTAGTCTACAACGTTAGTCCGTTTTTCTGCCTACGCGATGCGGTTGAGAAATATTCCCTATAAAGGCGTGCAAAGCATCCGTCAGCAAGGTGTCTATACAACATAGCTAAATACCTTACATGAAGAGCCATTTTCCACATCATTTGCGGATATACTGGTAAAGGCGAGGACAGCTATCTTGTACGCATCAGCACTGCATCATTAGTTCAACATCTTGACACCAACCGACACATCACATTCGCAAAACAGTTACAAATCCTATCGTGTGCTATGACACCTGCGCCGAATGATACAAGGAGTTACACACATATATCTGTCTACCACCACCTTCGCACTCATATACCTACCTTTCCCGAGCTGGAGCTGTTCCCACTGTCTTGTGGGTAAAACTATTAAGCCAAGGACTCCGGACAGAGTCTCTCAAACAAACCCCAGAAGTGCAACCAGCACCATGCTTACGAACAGCCACCAATGCATTCGTATGCCTGCGCGAAATGCACTCAACGTCGGATGCTAGAATGGGCACACACTACTGAACCAAGCGACGCACTAACCTGGTTGCGATGGAAATGGTGTGCTATAACAGCAATAGTGCAGCGCTTAGAGCGAGCTGGCTTGCTGAGTAACATAGGTTGCATGAAACTGATGCGGACTAAAAGTTCTACTTGGTGGGGACCGCCACTTCAACACCACGCAAACATTGGGTCGGATTTGCAAACCCTTATCGCCCCAATGACCCGTTGGTGGGTTAGCCGACTGACATCAGCGCGCGACCGATGACCGCTCGCCCACAACTCGGGAGAGGTAAGCTTGTTACATAGGTCAGCAGCAGCGGTCTGACTGTGTTATTCGTATGACCCGCGTGCTGAATGCCACACCCACTTGTTTTCCGTGATACGGTCCGTACCGAGAAGTTACCGACTTATGCTGCTGGGTGATTTCAATGCGCGCGTTAAGCGGAATGCATTGGTGTCGACAGAGGTCAACGGTTTGCATGGCATTGGTTCGGCGGAAATGAACGGTGACAGGCTGCTCTCATTGTGTGCAATTCTTAGCCTGACTAACATGAATCCTAGGTTTACCCTGGGTGCATGTGACATACCAAATTAGACTCACACACGGTGGGTCCCTCACCTGTACGTCTATGCATCGTAGGTAAATGTGACATGTATGAAGTGTACGTGACACTATATGCTTGGAGCTGAGTGTGGCTCCGATCGCCAATTGATGCGGGCCAAACTGTACATATATTAGCATATATCTATGTATTGCACTCCTGCGGCGAACCATTGTAATTTTAACTTTCGCTCTCTCGGTACTGTGGAGAGTAATACTGAGATGGGAAGGGTAAAGCTGCACGCCTGTGTGGTGTGAACTGCATGGCTACGGTGGGCAAACTCTGCTACCAGATTTGTAACCAGCTGCTGCCAAGGAGACCGTCGGGCGCGCGAAACGTAAGCGGCCCAATTGGTTTGATGAGAAAAATGCGACGCTAAGCGCATTGGTGGTTGAGAAGAATATGGCAATTGCCCACATCTATATACCGGCAAGTCGACTAGGGTTATATTTTCATATTTCCTTGACAGGTTAAAGAACGTATTTGCTCCGTCTACGTCTACTGTTCTTATACACATATAGCGCCGTCACTGTTTACATTAGAAACAAATGAAAAGAACATGTCGTTTTTCACTGACGAGGATATTCCTCACGATAACTTCTTGAATTTCCGTTGCCTGCACAATGTCCGGCCACTACCAGTTATACATACAGCTGCGCGTCTGTTGCGATACAGAACTGCTTGTAACTTTTATCATGCCTCTTTTGGTTTGCTTCGATATATTAGAGTATACCTTATTTATTTGTTTAGTGCACCATGTCGCAGACCCCAGTGACTTAGGGGAGAATAGTCAGTTCCTCAAAATTCTGTTGCGACTGACTGGAGAGGTTCGTTACGGTAAAAATACATGGTGGACAAAGAAGGAGATGCTGAGAGAATGCACCCTGAACGCCGCCAACACAAGGTATTCCTTGACTAGTTAAAAGCTGTGGATTGACTGAGATTGCACCTGCTGAGGATGATGCTCGTTGGTAGCTCAAGTGCTTCGTGCGCACAGACTTCAGAGATAATGTAAATCTTGCGAAGTAACTTTGACTGTCGCTTGAACAACCATTCGGTGACGGATTGGCCTACAATAAACGACATGAAGCGGCACAATAGAAAGATGTGTCCAGCGGACACGCCGACATCGTATGAGATGCAGTGAGCTCTTGCACATCTGAGTAAAGGCAAGTATTCCGGTACCGACGGTATCCGCTAGAAGTATTAAACCACGGCAGGGCCGTGCTGGTGAAGCGCCGCCCCAATTAGGGCAACGCGTGTGGAATAAAAATGAGGTGCTTCATAAGCTGAAAGATGCCTTTTTTCTGCCACTGTACAGGGGCATAAGGAGCAAGATACGTGCCACGAAGTATCGTGCTCTCAACTTGCCTAGTTGTGTGGGCAAAGTAATATCTCAAAACCTGCGCAACCGCCTCGTCAGCCAAGTTATTGTACCGAAGGTGGTAGAAGAGCAACGTGGATTCAGTTCTGGTCGTAACGCTATAGACACGGGGTTTGTGGCTCGTCAGCTGCAGGCGAATTGTACAGAAGGACACCGGCTGTCGCATTCCCTGTTTGGTTCTTTTATCAAAGCATTTGAAACGAGTGACCCCCAGGCATTGTGGCTGATGTTGGTAAGTTTAGTTGTTCGAGTAAGTTTGTAATTATAACTAAATATCTGCACAGTGATATGTGGGCGAGGATCTTGTTGTGTGGGCAGACCTCGGATGACATTGCATTTGTTTTTGTTGTGAAGTCTGGCTGGGACTTAGCTTCCGCCCATTTACTGCGTACCATAATGTCGTGAAGTCTTGTGCTTTTAACGCGGCCTGTACTTACCATGTTCATGTGAAGAATGGTATTGATGATGAATGGCTGTAGTTCCGTCGTTTTAAATGCGCGCATCATAGTCTGTGAGACAAGTATTCGTATGCTGCTGTTGGCTGACGACTGTGTTAGTTGCACACAGCGCGCAAGATTCGCCGCACATGGCTACTGCTCTGGCTTCGACAGCGACAAAAATCGGGTTAACCATCAATAAATAAATAAACAAGCTTCTCTCCCGGCAATGCGGGGCACTCCGGTGAAGGTACAATAATGCCAATATAAACAGTTATGTTTGCTAATTGTATAAAATTATAGCAGGTTATCCAGTAACACTAGCTTTTTTGTCTATATTTGTAAGTGTGTGTTAGTCGGCATGGTGAGTGAACTTGTAAAGTGTGACTCAACGCATGGGTTTGTTTGCTGTGTTCACGATGGCATGAAGGGAGCAAAAGCCCTCTTCGAATTAGATGACGTTGGTTACGTGGAGAAATTCCGGAAGGGGAAGAAACAGGGACGTTAGTTAGTAACGAGTCGCATCCACCATATCGCAATGTTGTTTACTGGAAATTGTGGTCTTTTATAGTGAGAACGCTCGGCAGATGGAGATCCACCACTTTCTGGAACACTGTCGCTGCACTATTCGCTGGAACGGTATCAAACTAAAATGCCCAGCTGGCACCGCATTAAGGTTATTCGGCTAGCCGGTCGGTGCTGCAAACTGCAATTATGCCGCAAAGCATCATTGGTGATAAACTGTTGGGAAACCCTTCCCGCTTCTACTACCTTTTGCGTGTGTTGTTGACTGACCGTCAGATACACCGTGAGCTGCATAGCCACGTATTATAGACAGTGGCGACAGTTGGGAAGCTAGATTACCTAGTATGGAACGACCAACAGCTTACTGTGGGCACGAAATTGCTGGTCTGCAAAGGATTGGTGCTGTCCGTTCCTATACACGACAGCCAAACCTAGACAACGTGCCGGCAAGGTGTGAGACATCTTGAGCGGTTCCAGCAACCGTGTCTGAGAATGCTTCTGTGCATTGCTTGGAGAGACAGGCTGCGGACGTGGAAGCTTTGCGCCTTAGTAGAATGTAGTTAGTGGACTACATACTTCCGATGATACACATGTGGTGGCTCGGGTATTTGTGGATATGGATTTGAAGCAGACGTCGGAGCAGTTAGTATATAGTCAACTGAGTGTTGGAAAGCGACATGAGAGGCTCAAAAGTGATTGAAGGACGTGCATGGCGTGTATTGTTCACAAAGTACGTTTCCGACTTGCACGGGGTAGCCCTCGTATATACTGAGCAGAAGCGGAAAGTGCAGAAGCATATGTCGCCGATGAGTTGTACTCCACCGACGTCTTGCGCATAGTGTTGTAACACAGACGGTCGCTGTTGGCTGTGTCTGGCGAGCATAGTTGGCTTCAAATGGGGCCATTAATTACCAACATCGAAGGACGGAGGTCCTGCTGGGATCGTAAGGAACACCGGCGCGGCGTTGGTAGGTACGCTGCACACAACTTGCTAACCGCAAGCTTGGGTGCTGAGCTTCTTTATTTCAGGAGATAGGCTTTCTATCTTGTTTACTGTCTAGCTTTTTACATTGTTCCACTTGTAGAGGTATGCTTCCGCTGATAACTTAAGCAAAACCAGCGTTGCCACAAGGTCGCAGCGTCAAGTTTGTACCTGTGCGTTCACAACTTTTCTTGGTTAACTAGGCTTTTCGTCACCATTCATTAGCATAATTTGACTGACTGTTTTGCATCGAGGTACCTTTTGTTATACCGCTACAGACCTAGTCGGATCGTACTTTAAATAGACCTTGCGTACTGACCGAATGCTTTGACCTGCGTCTCTCCGTTTTCACTAGCAGCATACCTTTGCATGTATTGGACCGTTTTTCGCTCGCCAATGTATTTAGCACTATTTTGCTATTTATACACGGTTAAAGGAATTGTGTGCCTAGTTAAGTCTAGTCGCGCTAAGTTTAAGTGCCTACACATAAACGGTACACAGAGGAATGCAGCAGATAACCCCAAGACATCCGCTGCAAAACTATTCGAAATAATATGTAACCTGATAACTTCAGTATGCCCAGTAGAGTTAAGGCAAAGCAATATATTTCTGCCAGATTCACCGATGGAAGCATTAGCCAAAGTACACGCTTTAGAAGACCATGTGTGCTAAACAAAGAACTAGCATCCCTCAACGTACTAATGGCGAAATTCGCACACTCGCCTGCTTGTCAGATAATCAAAACACTAAATCCCAGCTACACTGCAGGCGGCCGGTAAATTGCCATCTACTAGCTTGGCAAAGATAAAAAACAGTGCCCATCGTGCTAATAATGTTTGAATTCAATGTGTCTGTATGCGTTCCCTTAGACAAACTAAAGCATCTAGTATCAAAACATTTTGCGTCCTTGACCGCGCGAAGTTTGAAACTGTTCGTTTTCGACTGTTGTTGGTTATGCTGACGTTTTGTTACTCTTCAGTAGAATATTTGGACTACCTGTCTTGTCATACTATCTTCTTTCTAGGGAGAATTAACGTGGGCAACAGTGTTAGAGTAAACACAGATAACCGAACTTGACTTACCACTCTCCCGTCAGATCCAAGTAAGACAATGCGAGCAAGGCAGTCTGTGCACAGACCTGGTAACAAATTGGCTAAACCAACTAAGCCACATCCTGATAATACTGATGCAGCCCCAACTTCTGACTGCAGAGTAATCCTATCAGATCCACTAAAAGATGCACATGATAAAATTAACTTTCTTGAGATCGAATTGAGCGCACTCAAAAGCAACATCTCTATACTGAGCGAAACTATATCAATACTGACGCCACTAGCTCAGCTCTTGGGAAGCACACAGACCAATGATGTGAATGAGCTCAAACTAGCAGGGGAGCTACCTATACACATTGCTAACGAAGTTTCCGAACGAATTCGCCGTACAAATAACGTAATGATATTCAAATTCCCCGACAAAACCAAGTTAGCGAAGGTGTAGCACTCGCTCACCAATCTCTGTAACATGACTCCCGACTCCATCGAGATCAAACGTCTACGAAAAACACCCAAATGTAAATCGTGCGCTATACTTATCACTTTTAGAGATCAAGTTCTGGCGAAGAATTTAATAGCAAAACGATTCGTTATGCGAGAGTCAGCCAAATTGGAACCTATCGTGATCAAACCGGACAAAAGACCTCTGCAGAGAGCATTTGCCTCAACCAATAAACTTCCTTCTAGGCAAAGGTCGGAAGGTTTTCCCACCGCGACTGGACTTGCTACCTCACTCCCAGTAGACCTTCATCTGTCACAACAGCACGTGGACCCAAATGTGACAAAGGCCTACAGCTCTGAACTAACCGTCCAACAGAGTGAAGATGCTAGCCCTTTCGGTAGTGCAATATTAAGCTGCTGTCGGTCAAGATGAGGCTGAGGCAGATAAACCGAACGATTCCGACATGTGTGACACTGATAACGAACCTCAGACAGATGAAGTTATTGGTGGCAAATCCAATGAACCTATGACAAGCACCCCACTGACTACTAAGGAACTCTCACGCAGCGGCCCAAAACGCAGGCGCATTAAAAAGCCTGCCTCTTGTAACTCCGACGTGCCAAGACATCAACCCGGAGAACGTCCCAAGAAAAACAGGCAACCCCATCCTCCGTGCTACCTAACAAGTGCTCATCTCAGAACAGACAGATGGCGCCCTTAAAGGCAATATATAACAATTATGTACCACTGTTGGAGACCACGGCTACCAACAAACAAGTGCCGTCCTCCAGAAAGCCTTACTTGCTTCCAACTCCAACTGCTCGCCGTATAAAAGCCAATGTCTTCAGCTACAGCCAGAACATGCGCCACCCCCGCCCCGCTCCCAAAAGGGCTAAAGCGAGAAACACCACTGCTCCACTTCACCGCCCCCAGCCCGACCAGTATCTAACCCTAGACTGTCCAATACAACACGGTCCGCTGGTGAATCCACACCCTACTCCCTAAGGCCGCAATTTCCGCGGTGCTATCAAGCGAACAGTAACTATAATCAACTGCAGGTACCCCGCTACAAACCTGCTTCTTATAGAACACTCCGCGAAGTAACGAAACTCACCACCCTAACCTCGCCTGCAAAGATTAATCGCCCGCGCCCTACAAGCCCAATTATTAATGAACTGCCGAACACTTCAGTACGTATCCCCGCTCCTTTTTTATGGAATATGGCGGCTACGGCTCGCCACAACTCACGAGACTGTTAGAAGAGGCTGCACTCTACCATCTATACAGGCTCTTAAACATCCCACCCATGCGCTTGAGCAATCGCTGCCCAGCCCTCCAACGACACATGTAGTCGTCGGCTCATTAAAAGCTAATTCCAGAAACAACATGCATTATCAGTCCCTATCTC
>OX104063.1:104505028-104532073 GCA_944474145.2 Dicrocoelium dendriticum | reverse complement strand
GTGGTCGCGTGCGCGGAGAGCAAAGATGGCAGCGGAGCCGAGGAGCGTCGCGCCCGTTCGAAGGCGGATGCTATGTTGACTCAAACAAACGCGAGCAACGTTCAAACAGGCGAGCGGCTATTTTGCTATGTACATCGAGAAAATATAATTTTGTGATTTTGTAATATTTTACGCAGCATGCGGCAGCCAAACAGGGTAATCTCCCGGTCACTACAATATGGATGGGCAACATAACCAACTACTTGAGGTCCTACGGACAAAATTTCGAGGCTACAATGTAAAATATAAGTTGCTGGAGCATCGAACGTAGGTGATGCCTAAGGGTCATTGAAAGCCAGGGCCAAAGAGAGATAAGTGAAGAAGTAGGATGAGACTTGGGATACGAAATAATGTGAAGAGGGACACTGCAGTGTTGTTAGGGTCAAATATTGGAAGCCTTATCATTATTATCGATGTCCACTTAAGTGCAGGATACAGGAGGGCAGCATAGCCAAGTACTAGATTTCCTAGACATATAAGTGCGGTTACAATGTCAAAGGTGACTCGGTGGAGCGTCGGTGGTAACTGGCGCATAAGCGTAGTGAATAGCTAGATCCAAATAGTCAAGGGAAGGAGTAGGACCATGCGACGTATATAAACGAGGTGAATGGAAACAATTCGTTCTTATGTTTAAATAAAGTAACAATTATAAAAGAAACCGATGTCAGCTTGGCGGTAAGGATATGGGCTTGAAACCTAGTCAGCTGCGTGTAGTCATTGGCTAGAAGGGGTGGAGCTACCACGTCGAGAGTGAGTTAATCGAGTATCAAAGGTAGGTGTTACGTAAGATAACCTAAAACTCAGAGCCACATAGCTGAACGAGGCAGTAGGAATAGACAATGGATATAAAGCGGGTAAAGAGAGAATTTTCCATATGGCTGTGATTCATAGGATAACACTTTTTAGAGATAACGATGTCAGCTAGGGGTGCTGAAATAGGCCGGAACTATAGCAAAATACTTGAGGTTGTGCTGACAGCAGTGCGGAGCTATGTTGTCAAATTTAAGTCGGTGGGTATAGAAGGTTGGTGGTGGGTATGATGGAATGTAAGCCCAGGACAAAAACAAAGGAGAAGGAGTGGGACGAGATAAGAGATGTAAAGCACGTTGTACTGAAATTACGCTGTGTTGTTATGGTTAACTATGGAGACCATTATTGGTAATATTACGGTCAGCTTGAGGGTAAGGATATAAGTGGGCAGCATATCCTATTACTTGAGGTGCTATGCACAAACGTGCAGAAGTGCGGTGTCAAAGGTGAGTCGGTGGAGGTTTTTAGGCTGAGACTGCGTAACAGGAGAGGGAAACAAGAGCCATAGAGATAAGTAAAGGAGTCTGACTAGGCGATGGATATAAAGGGTAAAGAGAAAATACGCAGCATGGTTCTGGTTTGAAAGGCTAAAAATTATAAGCGCTAAAGAGGTCAGGTTGTGGTTAAGGATATAAGCGGGCAACAGCGCCAAATACTTGAGGTCCTAGCCAAAGAACTGTGGAGCTACAGTGTAAAAGGCAAGCCGGTTGAGGTAGGTGTTGCATAAGAGAAGAAGAAAGCCAGAGTCAAGAAGATAAGCGCATGAGTTGGAAGAGACAAATGCTGGGAAGCAAGGGTAAGGCAGACTATGCAGTGTTGTTTGATTAAATATAGGAGCGCTTATTAGCGATATCGATGTTAGCTTGAACCGTACACGCCGGAAACACAGTCATATATGTGCAGTTCTACGCACCGATGTGCAGAGCTACTGTGTCGCACGTCAGTCGGTGGGGCTTTGGAGGTATATAGTGCGTAAGGGGGAACGAAAGCCAGAGCGAAAAAGATAAGAGAAGACGTAGGGCGGGAAAAGAGATAAAAAGCATGTTGGTGCATAAACGGAGAAGTTAGTCAGATCCATAGGGGAAAGATGAAGAGCATGATTTTGCAGAGGATACGAAGCGAATTGAAGAGGGACTATGCAGTATTGCTAATATTACGTAGAGAATATTGCTAGAGATAACAATGTGAACTAGCAGGTAGCAAATATGTAGGCAGAGTAGCCAAATACTTGAGATGCTACGCAAAATAGTGCGGAGCCACATTGCCAAATGTAAGTCCGAGTAGTAGTGTAGATATAGGTTTAAGGAGTATGACGGTAGCCTTATAGGTGGTCTGGTTCTTGTTCCCATAGCTTAGCTTCAGGTAGGTTAATTTGTAGTACCGTAGTCATCTGCTTAAGTTTGAGAAGCCTGAGATGGTTGGAGCGATAATGACCTATGCTAGTAGATACCCTGACAGCTATGGGTAGTTTATTCCACGTACATGCGCACCGGCGAATATAGTAGTTCACACTATATTGATGCGCGCCACAGGCAGGTTGTTGAAGTGTGGTATAGTTCAGAGGGAATGCGGGCTGTTGCCTATTGGTGAGTTGAGGTCTGTCATATACACAGGTGTTCTGATAATCTATTATCTGAAGACGAGGCTGAGGTTCCTCCCTCTTAGCCATTTTGGTCCGAGTGCAAGTAACTTAAGGCGTCTACAGTAATTGAGGCTTGAGTTGTTTAGGTGTTTACTAAATAAACGCCATAAATTTTCAAGAGCGACGCCGTCACCTTGCGCAGGTTGCAGTATACTATTGGGCAGTATTCTAGCAAGCGGCAGAAGAAAGTTTTTAGTGGGTGGTCTGGAATGGGCGATCGTCCTGGTATTGAAGTTGTAGCCCTTGAGGGAACGAGTCTTTGCTGAACAGCAGCTTAATTGCTCAGTAAAGTTAAGCGACTCGGGTCCTGTGCTGTAAAAGATTTAGGTAGCGGTTAGCCGATGATCGAAAGACATTCGGTGGTAGGATGCAAAGCCAAGGGAATCCTGGCTTTAGTAGAAGCGAATACAGTTTCCATTTGTTAATGCAAGCCTCAAGCGTCTTGAAGTCGCTTAAAATCCTAACAAGTTCGTTGTGAAGTTGTGTAGGCGGGCAGGAGTATGCCATTTGCAGAACAAGCGAGCTATAGCTCCGAAAAAGCCGGGGCTATCATTGGGTGGATACTGAAGTCAATGTGCTTGCTTGTCTCGACTCATGCTGTATAAGTTGCGTGCCCGACCTATAGTAGGGTAGGCCTTAATAGCTGTTACTACCTCACGTAAAATTGACAGGTGCTTATTGAGAAAGTTCAGCGTTCGTTCACTTAGCTTATTTTAGGATCACCTGCGCTGCAAGCAGCTTTGCCTGGGAGCACTTTGGCTGAGACGACTTAAACCAACCTTGCTTTCCTAGGTAAGCTAACCAAAATATCTGACTCAAGTGTCGCTATTTTTTCAGCCGTTTGGCAATAACCGCTATGCTGTACGCCAAAAGGCCCACTCATTCTCACTACCAAAAACACGTTGTGCCATACGTCCTAACTTCTGATTCTATAGATATGCGCACGTATGGAATAAGCTACCCGAAGCCCTCAGAGCATTTGATAGTATCACGCAATGCTCCATGCTCATAAATAAAATACTAAAGGGCGGGACAGCCTATGGTGTGCTGACGCTGGTTCTGGCTAGATCCTGACATATGAGCTACTCATTGCTGCTACTGTTGCGTCACTGGCTCATGTCTTGAACGTCTCCTCGTGGCGACCGCTAGTTGGGAGTTGGGTTACCCCTTCTACCAGCTAAGATCCAGGACACCAATCCCCATGCGTCAGTAAACAGACCATGTGCTAGACCCGCTGCCTTTCGGGTGTATATTTAATCGAAGGCTTTGGGTGCGGAGCCCATCCGTTCTCCTGTCAGGTGTGGGCACCCTGCTAGTATCCTAGCCCATCCTCTTCGGAGGTAAGAAACTCGTCGATGGCCCTCCTCCCGTAAAACCTAGTGATGGGAGACAACAGGTCTACGGGTTAGGAGCTCACAACTCGTTTGGCGTAGAGCATGAGCACCGGGCATTGTCTCTGACTGCGGGAGGGCACCTCCGGTGTTTAGTGGTTTGCTACTGTCCGCCTCAAGCCAGACAGCCCCTGGTCAAATTGGCGCAAACCCGCCAAAACCCCCTGGGTCTGGCAGTGGTCGCGGGTGCGTATCCTACCACGGTCGCAAAACATATGTGAATCCTTCCAGTACTTCAAAGGCTGCGTGTGAAGGCCGTTGGCCCTACGACAAGACGCTTATCCGAAAGGGTGAAGAAACACCACCCGGCCTGGCTCTGAAATGGAGGCCGAAAGGTCACCAACTCTGCCATCGCCAGGCATCTTGCGGATACCGGTCACGCCACCAAGTCGACTGACTCGTTCAAAGTAATCTATCAGGCCCCAGAAAATCGATCAAGGTATTTCCGTAAGCGGATATTAGACGCCGCAGAAGCCATTGCCATTCGGTTGTACGAACCAGCACTGTGTACACAGAAACGGTTCACTCACGCGTTGAGACTACCTTGGCCAGGACGGACTGCAGTTGACCAGTACGCACGTACGACTACAACTGTAACGTAACCGAAGGTATGTCACAGCGCACTAAGATCAATTTGGTTAAGTGACGACCCTTTGGGCCTGTATACAAAATGTTTGCATTTCATGTAATTGTACAAGCCTGATGAAGAATTGCCGAAAACATATGTCCGCTTACACAGACTTCTGATAGATCGCAATCTGTCTCTGCAATCATACCTCCGAGCTGGATCTGCTTCCCACTGCTTTGTGGATCAGGCTATTAAGACAAAGGCTCCGGGAGGAGTCCCTTAAGCAAAGCTTCCGAAGCACAACGACAACCTCGCATGCGATTGCCCACCAATGCAATCGTATGCCTGCGCGCAAAGCACGCAACATCGGGTGCTGGAACGTGCGCACACTACTGGACTGGAACTCCAGTGGGTGCACTGAGCGACGCACTGCACTTGTCATGATGGAGCTGGCGTGGTACCACATCGATATTGCGGCGCTCAGTGAAACTCAGCTCGCTGAGCAAGGTAAGTTACACGAAGCTGTTACGGACTACACATTCTACTGGGTGGACAAGGCCGCATCAGCACCAAGTGACCATGGGGTCGGAGTTGCAACATCTGATTGCCTCCATGGCCAACTGGTGGATGAACCGACAGGCATCAGCGCGCGACTGATGTCTGGTTTCCTACGACTCGGGAGATGTAAGTTTGGCACTTTTATATGCACGTACGGTCCGACCATGTGTTATCCTGATGACACAAGTGCTCGATTCTACACTCGTCTATCCTCCGTGATACGGTCTGTAGGGAGGAGCGACCGACTATTTCTGCTGGGTGCTTTCAAAGCGCGCTGGGCGTGCTGCATCGGTGTGGGCAGATGTTATCAGTTCGCATGGCATTGGTTCAGCGAATGCCAACGCTGACAGGCTGCTCTCACTGTGCGCCACTCACGGCCTGACGATCACGAACACTCGATTTGCACTGAGTGCGAGCGATATAGCAACTTGGACGCAACCACGCAGTGGTCGTGCTTACCTGCTCCACTATGTCATCGTACGTCAGCGTGAGATGCGTGAGGTGCGCATGGCACGTGTAACGCGTGGAGCTGAGTTTAGCACTGAGCACAAATTGGTGCGCACCAAACTGTACATATATTTTCGTACATCTATGCATTGCACTCCCGCCGTGAATCGGCGGAAATTTAACATTCTCTCCCTCGGTGCTTTGGCGAAACGTACTGAACTGGAGGAGGCGATGGCTGTACGCCTGTGTGATGTGGACTGCATAGCCACAGTGGGCAACCTGTGGCACCACATTCACGACCAGGAGACAGCTGCTGCAGAGGAGACCATCGGACGCGCAAAATCCAAGCGGCTTGATACGTTTGATGACAATAAGTCGACGATTGGTGCATTGGTGTCGGGGAAAAATGCAGCATTTGCTTCACATGTCGCAGACCCCAGGGACTTGGGGAAGAAGAATCCGTTTCGCAAACTTCGACGGCGGCGGACCCGAGCGTTTCGTCGCATAAAAAATGCATGGTGGACAGAGAAGGCGAAGCAGAATGAGTGTTAAGCCGAACGCTGCCAACACAAGGAATTCTTTGATACCTTAAAGGCTGTGTATAGACGGAGATTGGAGCCGCTGAGGATGCTGATCGATGCTAGCTCAGGCGCTAACTGCACACAGACTGCAGACATACTGGCCTCAAGTAGCACGATGTGAAGACTAGCCTAGTGGACACGTCGACACTGGATGAGATGCAGAGAACAATAGCTCAGCTGCGAAACGGAAAGTGTGCTGAGGCCGACGGGATCCCGCCTAAGTATTGAAACACGGAGGACCCGCGTTGTTGACTGAGCTGCACCACTTGCTGCAACGCGTATGGATGGAGGAGGAGGCAACTCCTGAGCTGAAGGATGCCCTTGTGCTACCACTGTACAAGAGCAAAGGTAGCAAGCAATACCGCAAGAATTATCGTAGCATCAAATTCCGGTTGTGTGGGCAAGGTGGTTGCCCGAATCCTGCTCAACCGCCTCCTCGGTCAGGTTATGAGACCTAACTTGGCGGAAGAGCGGTGTGGATTCCGTTCGGGTCGCAGCACTATACTTATGGTGTTTGCCGCTCCTCAGTTGCAGGAGAAGTGCAGGGTTCGACATCAGTCTTCCTACTCGATTTTGTTGACTTCACCATGGCATTTCCTACGTGAACCACAAGGCGTTTTGGCTGGTTTTGGGTACGTTTGGTTGCCCGCGTGTTTGTAAGGTTACTTGAATATCTGCACAGTGGTGTGCGAGCGATGGTGCAGCTGAGTAAGGAGACCTCGGATGACTTTGCAGTTGTTTCTGGTGTGAACCGAGGCTGTGTCTTATCTCCTGCCCTGTTTAATCTATATCTTCATACAATGATGTCTCACGCCTTGGATGCGGCTTTTGCTTACGATGTTCGCGTGGAGCACCGTACTGATGGTAGGCTGCTGAACATTTGTCGTTTCGGTGCGAGAACTCTAATCTGTGAGACAACTATCCGTACGCTGCTGTTTTCTGACGACTGTGTTGGTTTGCACACAGCGCGGATGAGTTGCATCACATGTCTAATGCTCTGGCTGCGACAGCTGCAAAATTCGGGCTCAGCATCAACATAAGTAAAACTGTCTGTCTCTTTCAACCCTCACCGGAGCTGCAATCTTCAATATTGCCGCGAATGAGCATTAGTGCTGAAGTAGTTAAAACCATCTCGCGCTTCTGTTACCTTGGGAGTATGATGTCGACAGATCAGCAGATACACAGTGAGCTGCGCATCCGCGTGTCGAAGGCAGCGGTGGCATTCGGAATGCTAGAGTACCGAGTGTAGAACAACCATCAGCTTACCATTGGCACGAAGCTGATGGTGTACAAATCCATGATGCTGTCCGTCGAACGTGGACGATGTACGGGCGGGATATGCGATATGTCGAGCGGTTCAATCAGCAGTGTTTTCGACGAAGTTTGCGCAACAATTGGGGAGGCAGAGTTGCTGACACGGAAGTGTTGCGACAAAGTGGGATGTATGCAGTGGACTGCATACTTTTGCTAAAACACCTGGGACGGCTTAGTTACCTGAGCCGGGAGGATTCAACGCGGATACCGAAACAAGTCTTATACGGCCAGCTGAGTATTGGAAAGCGGCATGTGGGGAAACAAAAGTTACGTTACCAGTATATGCTCAAAGGGGGCCTCTCACTTTCTAATCTTGATTGCAGATCATGGGAATCGAAGGCGGTTGATCGGCGTGTATGGCGCGACCTAATCACGAAGGCAGTCACCGAAGTGCGGGATAAAGACCTCCTACATGCAAAGAAGAAGCGGCAAGTGCGGAAGCGGCAAGCACCGATGAATTGTACTCCATCGACATCAAGTGTGTAAAAAGTCGGTCCTTCAGGGACAAAACGTATATTCTGCAAACAACAGGACCAGGCGAAAACGGAGACAGAGGGCGAGGGAAACATATCGGTACATACAGCTAGTTGGATCCATAATTAACGACCTTTGTGAATGCATGACATTTTTCCTTTGATTCAGTCAAACAAACTCACTCCAATGCGTCCAACTGTTTGCCAATCAGCGTGCATGCGAGAAACGTGTGAACGTCCAATCGGCTGCCACCTTTGCTTGCGGCAGCCTAACGGCTTCCTTGCTGGGCTGGCACCGCACGTTCTTTTGAGTGTATACTCCCATCACATCCTTCCTTTTTTCATGTTCCTGCTGCTGTACTTTGCTGAATAGTCCATACACTTTACCACTCCGCGTCCTCTTTGTTGGATCTGCCGATGTCGCCTCATTGCCGCACGCAGTATAACGCTCTCTCCCTGATTCATGCTGTCGCCTCAGACATCTCCTCAGCTGTACTCGGTTTCTTCTCAGCTTCTTCCCTCCAACGTTTACTTCGTATGACCTTTCACCGACTTTCGCAGCCACGACTCCTTTTCTCCACCGCTCCTTTCCATCGGGAATTGGTTCAACCCATACTTCTTCCCCCACTGTCAGCTCAGGTAATTCCCGTGCACCGTTGTCGTAGTACCGTTTCTGAGTAGCCATTCGCCTTTTCAAATTGTTTTGTACTTTCTCAAATTGTGGCGTGACAAAGCGCAGAAGTGTTGCGGATGCAGGCATCACAGTTCTGGTCCTTCGACTGTATAGGCGCTGCACTGGGCTCAGGCCGATATCCGTTGAAGGAGTGTTGCGACTCTCCAGTAGCATGAGGTATGGGTCCTCCCGAGTATCTCTAGCCTTCGCTAATAGTCGCTTGGCTTGCTTCACTGCTGACTCTGCCTTCCCATTTGATTGACTGTGATAGGGACTGGTTTGCCGGTGTGCGAATTCCCATTTGGTTGCGAAAACCTGGAATGCCATGCTGCTGAACTGGGGACCGTTGTCCGAGACCAGCTCCTCCGGTATCCCGTGCCGTGCGAATTGACATTTGAGTTTGTTGATTACCACCTCCGTGGTGGTGGTGGTGAGTAACTCGATTTCAAAGTAATCGCTATAGTAGTCCACCGTGAGTAATTAATCATTTCCGTTGTCCTAGAATAGATCCACTGCTACCTTTTGCCACGGTCGGTCCGGAACATCATGCAGCAACATCGGTTCCTTCGTTTGCCGAATGTCGTGTGAACGGCATGCCTCACAGTTAGACACATGATCCTTGATCTGACCTGTCACTTCTGGCCAGAACATCAGTTCTCTTGCTCGATTAATGGTGTAATTTGCACCCAGGTGAGCGCGATGGACGTGCTCCAGCATCTCCATTCGGAGAGAAGAAGGGATTAGGATTCGACTTCCCTTGAACAACAGACCGTCACAGACAGTGAGTTTGTCCCGAAAATTGAAGTAGGGTGTTAATTCCTTCGGGAGCTGCTTCTTTGTTTCTGGCCACCCATTGAGGATAACGTCTCGCAAAGCTGCAAAAGTTTGGTCTTCCTCCGTGAAACGCCTTATGTCTTTCAAACGGTTTTCTGTCACTGCCAGATGCTGCACCATGCTAACTGTCTCGATCTCTTCTAGATGATGTTCGGCCACTCGCGGATGTGCTCTCGACAGGATGTCCGCGATGAACATCTGTGTGCCAGGTGTGTACACAACGTCAATGTCATACTTTGGAGCCGGATAAGCATACGCTGCAGACGGCGAGGAACGTTATTCAGTGGTTTAGTGGCTATCGACACCAGCGGCTTATGATCAGTGCACACGGTTGTCTTTCTTCCAAAAGTATAATCATTGAAACGCTCCATGGCATAGACCACTGCCAGCATCTCTTTCTCGATCTGTGCGTACCGCTTCTCATCCTCTGTGAGTGCTCGACTGCGGAAATCCAAAGGTCTTCCGTTCTGCAACAGAACAGCACCTATTCCACTCTGGCTACCATCACACTGTACCTCCAATGGTTGTGCTGGATCGTAGTATCCGAGTACGGGCGCATTACTGATAAGGTTCTTAATGGTTTCGAAAGCCAAATCCTGTTCCTTCCCCAGCTTCAATTTACTCCTTTGTGAGTTAACTGCCTAATCGGAGTCATGACATCAGCGAGTCCTGGTAGGAACCGGCTTAAATAGTTTACAATACCGTTTAGGCGATGGACTGCCTTCACATCGTTAGGGGACGGCATCTCTTGTATCGCCTTACTTTTCCCTGGGTCAACTCTGATTCCGTCGGATTTTAACACATGTCCAGGGAAAATCACTTTCTCTTTCCGCAGCTCTACATTCTCGCGTTTTAGCTTGATGTTCTTTTGCACGCAACGATTCAGGAACCGGTGTAGCAAAGTGTCATGCTCTTCTTCGGTAGAACCGTAAATCAGAACTTCATCTGCCACACAGGTTACGCCATCTAAATCATCTATTGCCTGCACCAAACGCTTTTGGAAAATTTCGCTAGACACCTTCAGGCCAAACGGTAATCGCAGCCAACGATAACTTCCGAACGGTGTAGCAAACGTGGTGAGGAAACTGGATTCGTCGTCTAGAACAACGTGCCAGAATGCGGAAGAAAGGGCTACTTTCGTGAAAAACAGCTTTTGTCAAACGCGGTAAAACATCTTCTAACGTCGGTAGCGCATAATGGTCTCTACGCAGGGCCTCATTCAGTGGCTTCGGGTCTATACATACGAGTAGTTCGCCGTTTTTCTTCGTAATGATTGCGACCCGGCTAACCCAGTCTGCTGGCTCATCAACCTTTGCAATCACACCCTGCATAACCACCTTGTGCAATTCCGTTGAAAATCGGTCACGTAGCGCAAACGGGACTCTCCTAGCAGGTAACGCAATCGGGCGTGCCAACGGATCTAACGACAGGTGAGCGGTACCCTCGAATTCCCCTAAACCCGGGCTAAACACCCACGGATACAGGTCACTGCCATCGGCTTCACTCTGACAAGCGTACACAAACTGATCATGGTTAAAAATGACAAGGCCAAGAGATAAAATTGAATCAATGCCGAGAATCGGCGTGAGATCCTCATCCGCGATCACGAACTGCAGACGATGCGAAACACCGTCTCACGCATTGACCACTCTAATTGTCGCTGAGCCCTTTGGCTTGAGTCTGGAACCATTCCACCTGCGCAAATAATCTTGATCCGATTGAATTTGCACGCTGCGGCAGTGCTTTCTGGGCAAAATATTGATCGTCGCGCCTGTGTCTAACTGGAATCGCACAGACCGTCCCTCGAACAAAAGACTTGCATAGATACACTTCTGCGACGCTTTCCGAGACACGTTACCAATCGATTGTTCGGTGTCTTCTTTTGATTTTTCTGGAACGCGTGCACTGACATCTGTCGACTGACAGCAGCGGGCGAAGTGATTGCGCTTCCCACATTTGACACAAATGCGGCCCCACGCCGGACACTGTTCGCGGTTCCTCGGATGTCGTGTTGCACAGAAGTTGCAGGGCTCCTGTCGCGCGGTCGTGGCCCTCGTAGTTTTGCTCCTGGAAACGGCGCACAACACTGAATCACCTGCGATTGTCATCTGCTGGAACTGATAGGCAGTGGAGGACTCACTGTTACAGATGTCGATACATTGCTGCAGAGATAGGTTGCGCTTTCGTAATAGTCGCTTCGTCAAACCTTCGTCATTGATCCCAAGAACAATGCGGTCCCGTATGAGACTGTCCGCCATGCATTTAAGGAACTGCAGGATCGGGCCAAAACCTTTAGCTCAGTGACGTACGTGTCAACGGATTCACCTGGCCGCCTGTTCCGCGAAAAGAAGAGGTAGCGTTGAAATGTCTCGTTTGTTTGGCCTTCGCAGTATTCACTGAACTTCTCAAGAACTGTCACCAGATTGTTGGCATCTTCGCTCTTGTCGTAACACAATGTCGCTAGCACGCGGGGCGCACCATCTCCTGCTGCGTGTCGCAACATGGCCAAGCGGTACGCCATCGGTTATTTGTCCAGACGCGATAAAGTGCAGAAATCCATCCATTTGCTCTTCCATAAACGCCAGTTGCTTGCCAAACTGCGTTCATCCATGTTCAGCGGGGCAGGCATTTGAATAGCCAGTGCAGCTCCAATCATCGTCTGGGTGGTACTAATGTTCTTCTACTTTTCTGACCCCATGTAAAAAGTCGGTCTTTCAGGGACAAAACGTATATTCTGCAAACAACAGGACCAGGCGAAAACGGAGACAGAGGGCGAGGGAAACATATCGGTATATACAGCTAGTTGGATCCATAATTAACGACCTTTGTGGATGCATGACATTTTTCCTTTGATTCAGTCAAACAAACTCACTCCAATGCGTCCAACTGTTTGCCAATCAGCGTGCATGCGAGAAACGTGTGAACGTCCAATCGGCTGCCACCTTTGCTTGCGACGGCCTAACGACTTCCTTGCTGGGCCGGTACCGCACGTTCGTTCGAGTGTATACTCCCATCACAAGTGCATGGTGCTGTAGCACATGCGGTCGCGAGTGCCTGAGTCAGGCAGGCCTAGTGAGCCATGAGCGAGGCCACTCGGGACCACTTCTGAAGCGACGACGGGTCCTGCAGTGAAGGTAGGCAGAAACGGCGCAGCGTTTGTAGGTACGCTGCATTCCATTTGCTAACCGCCTGCTTGCATGTTAAGTCCCTTTATTTCAGGTGGTGGGTTTTCAATTTTGTCCTAATGCTTTTCTTTCTCATGCAAACTTGCACACGTCGCTTAATCCAGTTGTAGTTAATTTCGATAACCTTTTCTTGTTTGTGGCATTTCCTTAAAATTTACTTTCCGACTTTGTGAACTTATCTGGGATTTTTCTGTAGACGACATATTTCATATGCTCATTGTTTTGCGATTTATGTCACCGTTTCCTTACGCCTTACTCGATTTATTTTATTTGTTATGTTTCTCTCAAGTGATTGGCTGTTGCTTGATATCCCCTTGTGGCTGCGCTTAATGTGCATGTTGAAAAGGTACGAACCTGTCTATTACCCACTACCTCGTCCATAAAGGGCTCTAGGAGCCAGTTGGTCGTTGCTGGAGGGGACGGGGCGCACGGTCCTTTTCGCCGTGTTAGGATGGAAGAGTGGTCCCACGCACTCAGTGTGGAGCGGGCTACGGTCCAGCCACCGCCTTGTGTACGCTTGAATCCTCAAATACAGCGTGGTTGTGTTTCCCTTGAAGGAGTGTGGGCCGGCTCCGTTGATGAAATGTGGCTACCATCCACATGCCTCCCGGTCTTAGTCCTTCGGTTTTACACTGGATATGGTGTGCGTGGATGAAGCTGTGGGTGGTGCAGCGCAAGCCAACCATAGTCCCTCTGTAAGTGCAGGCGTGCTGTGGCTGGCCACAGTGACAGGTAAATCCGAAACCGGATGCCGCCAACCAAAGTTCCCCAAAGTAGTAGCGATCCTAGGTACCTGCATTCCTGAGGACGAGCTCTGGGAGAACGGCCCCGATCATAAATAGACTTTCATACCAACCATCTTATTGTGCGGAACGATCTCAACGTGTGTACTGTATTGTCAGATTTTTCAACCAGCATCAATAATGCACACTTCAGCACGAATATGTCCTCTCCTTATTGCGCTCGTTGATTTCATTTCTTCTGCCATCGGACGGCAAACACAGTGCCCTGCATGACCAAGTCTCATTTGAACAGTTTTTGAATGCATCCATGACTACCGAGATGCAAACAGTCTAAGATCTGCAGGATCGATGCTAAGTCTACTACATCTTGACTGCCTGCTGGAATTGCTTACGCATTTTTAAAGTAGTTGCTTCCTGTCAATGTCTGCTGACCAACCCTATTTATCTTCCCACCATAACCATACGCTTCAACCTCAACACGCCGAAAAGCAATCGCATCTGATGGGTCTCCTGCTCTACGACTACCGTGACTTTAACAGCCAATATTCGCAACACCAAAAGCTCTATACCCCTTAACACGAGTGCCTATGTCTTTCCCACACCTAACCAGTAAAACTCTTCCTATCCCAACTTCCGTTCTCTCTTAATCGCCCTCTTTGCTCTTAACATGAAAGCATCGTTGGCTTCTCTGTAAGTAAGCAGTAAGCCTTTCTCCATCTCGACCTGTCATTTGATTGCTGCATCCGCTGTTTTCAATGCTTCTATAATTGCATGGCCAAATCACAGTGCTCTTCCTTAATTTAGTTTTATCCGACCAGTCGGATACTTTGGGACTACTACCAGATTACCGATACGTTAACGGTATAGACTCGGTCGATTAAAAGCAGTGTCTCCCTCGCTGCGACAGCCTGCTGGACTTGTTAGCCCCTAGGTTAATAAAACTACTTCTATCTCTGACTTGTACAATTCAACGGAATCACTCCATTTACCTTCCTAAATAAACTATACGACATTCATAACGCGCCCACTAATCCATTCTCGTCTGAACGGTCTCCTTCTCTTCTACTTTTGTGAAGTTGCCAACTATTGCTCGGTAGACTGAACGCTCTGTCACAATTAGCTCAAGCGCCACGTTAACTATTGTAACGTTACTGACCATTGTTCATAAGATCTAACGCACTGTCCCCACTACCACGACAGCCATCTTCTGTAAATAAACATTTTCTAGCTTGACTCTGTCCTCTCGTTTTCACGCTCTGGCTTTATTTCTCCCTCATTTGGAGATGCAGCTCACAGTGCCCTGCCCTATTCTAAGCTGGTTAGTCTGCTTCGGCTTGACTTCTTCAAGGCTAAAAGAGATATACTCGACCTAGGATCTGTAGACTCAAAGCCATGTCTCCCACACCATGGCAGCCTGCTGAACTGGTTCACCCTTTATTAATATAGCCACTTCCCTCTCTAAATGGTCCATTTTCTGACCAACACCATTTGGCTTCCAACCTTAACTGTACGACCCAATCTTAGTGCGCCGACCAATCCGGTCTCACTTGATCGGCCTCTTGCTTTCCGACTAGTGTGACATTACAGGCTATTGTTCGGAAAACTTAATTCGCTGCATTCAGTCCTTCTTTAATCGGACAAGCAACTCAGTGTTCTGTGCTGACCCAGTCCTAGTTGCCCAGTCTGAATTGCTTTGAGTTCTTCTAAACTATCAAGATACACACAAGCTAGGCACTGTAGACTCAGAGCTTTATCGCCCGCACGTTGTCAGCCTGCTGGAATTGTTCATTGTTTTTTATTATTATGGATACTTCCAACTCTAACGTGCACATCTCTTGACCCACTCCATTTGTATTCCAAAATTAACTGTACTACTCCATCACAGTGGGCCGCCTAGTTCAGTCTCGTCTGACCGGTCTTCTGCTTACCGACGTTTCTCAGACTACCGTGCCATTATCGGCCATTGTTCGGAAGGTTGAACGCTGTATACCACGCCACACCCAGGCCTCGTGGGCTTCCCCACACCTAGGCGGTAAGCTTTTTTCCATCCCGACCTGTCATTTGCTTGCTGCGTTCGCTGTTTCCAATGCTTCTTCAATCAGACTGCCATATCTCCGTGCCCGGCACTAACCTAGTCTCATCTGGCCAATCTGCGTCTCTGCGGCTTTTCCAGCTTACCGGGAAGTCAGCGGCCCACGCCCTGTAGATTCAAAGCAATGCCTCTCGCACCTCGACAGCCTGTTGGACTTGTTAACCATAGTTTGATATATCAACTTCTATCTCTGGCCTGTCTAACTCTACTTTCTCCAAGTACCTTCCCGAATTAACTGTACGAATCAAACACAATGCCCGACCAATCAAGTCTCGTCTGATTGGTCTCCTTCACTCCGACTTTTGTGACGTTGCCGGCCATTCCTTGGAAGGCTGAACGCTCTGTCACAATTATCTCAAAGGCCATGTTAACTTTCGCATTATGTAACTGTACTCCTTTTCTATTTCGAAGCTGACCTCTTTCTATCACGCTCTTTATCTTTATTTGCTCCGCAACCGGAGAGCAAGCTCACAGTGCCCTGCCTTATTCTCCTCTTTGACTGCATCCAGACTACTGAAATGTAAACGATTCAGTCTCCGAATGACCTAAACACAACCTTTTAAGCCGCGAGCCTGCCTGACTTACATATCCTATATACAGACAGCCTCTTCAATTCAAAACCTGTCCATCTCCGCTGACCCTCTTTATTTTTCTTCTCTACTTACCTGTACCATTTAAGCTCAAGCTGCCGAATAAACCAGCCTTGTCTTCCCAGCCTCCTGCTCTCCGACATTTCACAACACTGTAATATTAGCAGCCGTAGTACGGAAGACTGAACGATCCAGACGCCTACGCACGGAAGGAACGTTGGCTTCTCCACACTGTAGCAGTAAACGTTTCCTTCCTTCCGTCTTCGTTGCCGCGCTCTTTGTTTTCAATTCTTCTTTTCCTGGGCAGCCAAACCTCAGTACCTTCCCTAACCTAGCCTTACCTGACCAGTCTGTTTTTCAGTGACTTCTTCCCTAGACCACCGGGATGCTTGTGCTTTAGACTATGCAGACGCAATGCTATGTTGTTATTGCCTCAAAAATCTACTGGTTTTGCTCATCCAGTGTCACAACAGCCACTTTGCTCACTTTCCTACACTTTTCTGCTGATCCTTTCTATCTTCTTTTCATCTTTTCTGTAGGACATAATCACAATGCACCGACTAAGCAAGTGTCGTCTGATCGGTCTTCCTCACTTCGTGAGCCTTGCCGGACCTAATCACCCCTGTACAACATAGTCGCTTTGATATTTAACCTGTCTGTTTCCGTTGACCCCCTTCACACTTTTTCTCACCACAACTGCACGACCCAATCTTAGTGCGCTGACTAAACTAGTCTTATCTGAACGGTCATCTGCCCTCCTACTACTCCCAGACGTCCGTGCCATTTCCCATCATGGTTTTTCAGCTGCTCGGCTCTCTTCCGTTGACCTCTAGATCTCTATTGTTCTTATTTTCTTCTTATCCATGGCTTTCACTGTCAATACGCTTCATTTTTGTTCCCATCTCTATAGTACGGCTTACTCTCATTGCGCCGCACTAGATTATCCTCGCGCTTATGGTCTCCGCCGCTCCGACCTCGCTCCTGCTTACTGGCGTCACTCGGACCATTGCTATTACTTCTCTTAATATGCTCACCTTACTTCTTCATATTCATCTGCACTTTACCTCATGTTTGCTACTGCCTAACGGTCTGACCCTACCCGTGATAACGACTCCCAATGCATGGCAGTTTTGGCCCCCTTTGACCCGTTTCTCTAGATTCTGATGGCTTTATATTTTGGAATTATGAGCGCTTCAGCATAATTCCTTTCACGAATTACTCTCCGTACTGCCGTCCGCATTCCTCCATTCCTTGCCGATTCTCTGCATTCCCTTTTTCGCTTGTATCGCTGCTTTACTTACTGTTGCTCATGCATTCTGTCTCCATCTAGTTGGCTATAGTTTCACCTAAGCTACCACCCGCATTCGGATAGCTGTCATCATCATCGGTTTATCTATGTTTCTCTCCAACAATCGTATGGTTTGCTCAATTTTGTAAACACGCCTTGTTCTATCGAGCTCGACCCTGCGCATGCAGAAACTTCTTCCTACGTAGTAGTTGCAGTCTGGGCCGCACCAGTTGTGTGATGTAAGGAAAGCGCTTACAAAACGTGTGCACTATGCAACCTCACGAAGATTTTAGAGTATCATAAGCACCGTGGCATTCCCCCGGTCTTTTGATAGCGCTTGCTTCACTGATGTCTGTCTGTTTGGCTGCCTCTTGTCCGTTGCCCGTGTTTCCTGAGTTCTCCAGTTACATCGGCCAAAGCATGCAGGTTTATGCACTGGGACTGGCTTACTTATTCCCAATAAGCAGCTGGTTTAAACGCTTGATCCATTCTCCAGGCTAAGAAGAACCCACTTATCGTTCCGGATTGAGCTCTATCCGCCATTCTGGAGACATCACCTTCAAGGGATGTAACAAAATGGGTTCAGCGCGCCTCGTACTCACGCTATCAAAATTTATTCAACAGGAATAATGTATTTACCTGGATCCCCTGTTCCACAACGGAAGACCAACATATCAGTTGTGATTACCTTTACTGCCAAGGATAGCTTTGCGTAGTCTCACCGGCGTGCAAAAATTTGGTTTCGGTGTATTACACTTCCGAAAGAACATTCTAATTCTCCATTCACCTGGAACTTTTCCGATATGGTTTCATAAACAGCTTGTTGCTCCTTAATGGCGCTCGAATAAACGGACCTTTTGATGGCATTTTATGATGGTTTCACATGTCCATGGAGAAAATTACAATTACTTCTTACAGTTGAAGGAATTGTGGTTCTATTTTGCGGAAGAAGAGACTCGTAACTATCCCGCATTGAACAAAGTAATGGCAGGTACGCCTGTTGAACAAAGAATAATGATTTATGACGGGTAAAATACCAGGCGCTTGACTTGTCTCGCAGGGTGTAAATAGTAAAAGCAAATAGCTCAAGTGATAATGGAGTCGTCAGTTCGGGAGATTGCAGGTTTAACTGTACTGCCGTATAAAGGATGTTAGAAATGAGAATGTACGCACAGAAAGCAATAAGGGAAGTGATTATTGATCACATAATAGGTTAGAGAAATTATAAAGCTAGTAAGGACAACGCTTACTCGTGTGCAACTATCTTGGGTCAAAAGGATATGAAAATCCAGATTCCATAGTAGTAGCGTTTGTCAAATTTTGGGCAAGAGGTTTTGAGTGACTAATTCTCGAGTAGGGTTATGGCACTATCCCTTGTCTGTTGTGCATTGGACCAGCATCTGGTGGTCCTGAGCTATAGCACGTAGTGTAAATGTGACAGGGCATCGTCAAGGCGTTTCTTGAAGAGGGATACGGTTGGTGTATTAATTACGTGTTCCGGGAGGGCGTTCCAAGGCTGACACTCGAAGGGAGAAATAGTTTCGCGGACATACCAGGTGGCTGTACTGCTTGACCAACGTAAACTGTTGACCTCTTAGCGAATTGTTTTGACTGAGCATTAGAAGTGAATGGCGTGGGTGGTTGAGGTTTCTCAGGATCTGGTACACCAGTATGAGATCGTCCCTTAGAAGCCAATAACGTCCGCTGTATATTTCGTGGGTCTTCAGCCCTTAGTGGGTAGGGGAGGCTGGTCAAACCTCTGACGCTCTTCGTTGAACTACGTTGTGCAGTATCAATCGCGGTGAGATGGTGCTTGAGCCAGAGTTGCCACGCTTGAATAGCGTATTCCGCGTGCCGCCTCATGTATGAAGTAAGAAGTTTGGAAAGCCTGAAGGATCAAACTTCCCGAAAGCTCTGCGAAGATGGCCGAGGTTCCGGTTTGCTTTCTTAGCTGCCTTTTCAGTCTGCCTCAAACAACCGAGGTCATCTTGAACTATCACGCCGAGATCGCACTCGTGAGAAGCCCGCTGTAGAATTTGTGGACATAGGCGATACTTGTGCATACTCTTGTGCCGTATGCTGAGATCTTTGCACTTGGTGACTTTGAAATGCAGCAGGTTCTCGATGAACCATGTGTACGCTTTGGCTAGGTCCTCCTGTAACACTGTGTGATCCTCCACCTCTGCTTTAGTATGCTATACCTTTAGTTCCCCAGCAAATAGAAACCAGTTAGGAGATAGTACGCTTGCGAGATCATTTAAGAAAATCAGGAACAGGCGGGTTCCAAGTACGAGCATTGAGGTACGCCACACTGAGCTTTGATGGATTCCTACAGCTTGCTTCTAACCCTCACATTCAGGTGACGTTGCACGAGAAAGTATCCTATCCAGCCCAGAGCAGGATCGCCGATTCCATATTTCTGGAATTTGTGGAGGAGAATGCGATGGTCTATACGGTCGAATGCCTTTGAGAAATCCAAGGAGGCCGCGTCGACTCCTACATCAGCGTCCACATATTCCATCCAGCTTGCACGAGCAATCAACGGATTAGTGGTACAGGACCGATTTTGGCGAAATCCGTGCTGCTCCGGAATGCGCATTTTATTGTTCGCCAGGTACCCCATCTAAGCCCCAGCTACAACGGACTGCATAATCTTGGAGATCACAGGAAGTAGTGTTATCGTGCGATAATTTGCCGGTTCAGCACGACTGCCACTTTTGTAGATTGGCGTGGTGATTTCGTGCTTCTACATCGTGGGTAAGTGCATGTCGTTCAGCCGTCGTTAAAAATAGTCCCTAGTGGTCCTGCGAAATTCATGGCAGCAACTTTCAATGCCTTCGGGCGAATGCCGCCTGCACCCGGGGAGCTGAACTCGCGCAGTGACATCAGCCTCTTCAGTACAGCTGCGAGGTGAACGATATGTGGTTGAGCCATGATGGCGGCGTTATCTGCCTAGGCAGGATGTATGACGATTGCACGCTTTGGAAGGTACGGCCAAGTTGTCCAAGAACGTTGGCCGCCTCTTGTGTGGTTTGGGCTAACCCACATGCTGTGCAAAAAGCAGGAATACCGCGCTTAACACGGCGCAAATTGTTTACATGTCTGTATAGCAGTTTGGAATTGAAGCAAAACCTTTTTACTAGACCTTGTTGCTCATTCAGTTTATCCTCCAGGACGAGTATGATACAGTGGTTCCTTCGTATTGTGTAGACATCCCAGGTATGGTCGTTCGGAGAGGCTATGTGGGTGTGCCATGCCAAATCCATTAATGCCGTGCGTTTACGTGTCTTGCTCCTTACGAAAGGCTTCATCCTGTTGTGGATGTATGCAGCCACAAAACGACTGCACTAACCACTTCTAAGAAACGTCCAGCGTGTGTAGCTGGACACGGGCTTCAAAATCGGACAAGTATATACCAGCAGAAGCCAGCCTCTTTTAACAATAAGATTACTCACCTACATCATTTATTATTCTACTCTACGACTCTTTCGCATCCTTGGCCGGTTTCAACGACTACTGCTGGATCATTACCAAGCCAATTGGTCAAGCAACGGAAAAATTTGGCCGGCAACCGACTGCGAATAATAAAATACACAAACGGCCTGTACGATGCATCTCCGGCTTGCACTACTATTCAAGAGAACCTACGGCAGTGTTGCAGGTCGTGGTGGGTTTTCGTCTTCCAATTGTTCGCCCTATAAAAAGCCACAAATGTCTGCTTAACAACACTACAAAGTAGCGGAGGTGATTCGCCACTGAATAAAGTCACAGCTAAACATTTCACCCTGACGCAGTCATCAGACTTCTACCTACCACCTGTGTAACTGATTTTACTATGAAGAATACTTTGATGAAGCAAAGAACATTTTGATTTTTTAATGGACACCGAGTGAACTGAAATACTGTTTTGGCTCCTGTGCTCACATAATAATACATTGCGAAATCACGCCTAACTTTTATATTGACACAACAGTTGTGACTGAATTGTACGCGCCCTAGGGGCGTTATATTCCCTGGTCGGACTATTACCCGACGACATGCACATTCCTATTAACTACAAAATTTCGGTTCAACCTTTCATTAAAACGAAATGGTTTACTATTCCACCGCAGCTATGCTTGTAAGCATATTTGATCTCGGCTTCACAGGTATGCCTCGGGTTACCAAGAATATACCGTATATATATATATTTATTTATTTATTTTCACGTGGTCCGCGAAGAGAAATGTTTAACCATGTTTAAAGATCTGGAACACGTCGTTGAGGCATATCAGAAACAACAGTGGGCCTAGTACCAAACTTAGCGCTTTAGATTTCCATTAAATTCTACAATTAGACTAACAACTGGTTTGTTTCTACTTTCTCTGTTAGCTCAACATTGGTTTGCTAGGGTCACCTGTTAATGGGAGATATTGAATGCGTCTGTTATTTTACAAATTTGGTTAGCACTTTACTTGGCTTTAACAAGCCTACCCTTTGTAAAAATATTTCATACCTCTTTGTTTAAAGAAATAAATAATTATTTTATTCTGGACTATGCGAGGCAAGCCCATGGAAGCGTGATCAGGTAGGTTCAACTGTAGCGACATTTTATGGCCATTAAAAAAGCGACAGTAGGAACTTGTTCATACTTTCCTGCTTGGAACTCTACAGTGGTAGAAATGTAAAAAAGACTTGGGCTGTCGTGAGATCGGGACCCGTTTGCAATGACAATCGGTCTGCCATACACTGCCGTCATAGCACCTCTAATAATAGATTAAGAAACCTGAATGATCAAGTAGAATGTAATTAAAAAGCAAGAACGAGAACGTTGTAAACATATACTGAGTGGTTGCGTACGTAACACCAAGCTCAAAGGTGAGATCGTAGAGAGTAAATAGACGACAATATATGCGTGAAATCGTAGAAAGAAGAAACGACAGTATACGCAGACGTATAAGTTCCAGTGTGACGAACGTAGGTAGAGTGGTGATGCTAGCTGACCTGCCAGTATGAAGTTATGGTCTGTGACTTTATTCGGTGGTGAGTCACATGCAGCATGGTTATACGGAACTTTGTGGCATTTTATATGGAGAACGCTTGCTAGGCGAAAACCCAACAAGTCCTAATACACTGCCGCCGATCCACTGAATGCCATGTTTTAACTGGCCATGCATTTTGTTGAGCGCATATTTGCTCGGTTATTCGAAGTCTACTTGCGCCTTATTTTACCGTTTATTAATGCGTTAGGCCAGAGCCCAGTTCGTTCCTGGGTCCTGTTCTCTCCTGACTGCATGGCTAGGCCTGATTGTTAGGAGGTGAATTGAACGTCTTTTTGTATGTGATTTGTTTATCGTCTGCTGAACAGCGAAACGTTTCCAAGGGATATCCAATGAAATAGGTTAAATGGATTGGATATTGTCCAGAAAAACCAATCGGAGGTCCTCCAGGGGTATTTTTACAAAGGGTTGGAAATGTAGGTAACCAGGACCAAATGGACTGGCAACGCTAGGTAAAGAGCTTCGGATGAGTGGCAAGCAACAGTAAATATCTAGTAGCGAAAAATGTCCGAATCCAATTATTCTGACCTAGCATCGGCAGGAGAATGCGCCTCGCCAAGTCAACGAGAGAGATCCAGGTAAAAAATATGTGAAAGATATATTGTTTAGCGAATTAAACCCAATTGGTTAGGCTTCGGAAAAGTTTTATCCTTGCAACCTAAAGAATTATTTCCCGGTCGATAAATTGTAGGAGCGGCGGATAATCTTTCACTCATTTTCAATTAGGGGAACTTTGTGCATCATGTTGTAGTAGCGTTGCGACAACGGACGAGCTCTTGGGTGTTCGACGCCGTATCTGTGACAATCTCTGGAATAATGGCAACTAACAAAGACAGCCACACAGCTAGATGAAAGAAATGAATCCGGCAGGCATTCGACCAATTTGAACCACGACGGAACTTTTGTTCCTTTATATCATGTATCCGTTACTTAGGTATCTCAAATACACGTGTACCATAAGTGACGCCATACAACGAGATGCGAGCGGCTCACAGATTAGAACAGAATAAATGATTGTTCCACAAAAGGAATAAAGATGGGGCGAAGCAATTTTGCATGGTCCTAAAGCGTGTATGCTCAATCAGTGCGGCGCCCTTGAAAGGAGAACGTGACGTGCGGATTACGGTGCAGAATAGCGCTCAGGAGAAGCGACATGGACGCGTTGCTTCACTCCTACATTGATAGGAATTTAAGCAGTCAGGGAAGACAAACTAATGTAGGTTAAAGTTAAATGAAGAAGGAATGCAACACAAAGCAGGGGAAGAAACGAAAGCGTCAGTAAAAGGGTTTCTATTAAGGAGAAGTAGAAAAACCAACGTCGTTCTTTAGGTGATGATGCAATTTTGTTAATAGAAGGAGACAGAACGCTCAGTCATGCAATAGAGGTAAGGACGGCAGAGCGTTGCGCCGGAATGGGTAGATAACATGCCCAGCAAAGCGCTAGGGATGTGAGCACAGAGCGGTGGGAGTACAGCGCATTAATCGTTTAGGTCTTGGATGTCTGGAGTGGATCAGAAAGCAGGAGGCTGGTCAGAGAGGACAAGATTAGAGCCAGGCCCAAGGAGTCATCCGTCCATTTGAATAAGGAATGCCAACAGGTCGAATAAGGAATGAATTGGGACAGGAAGGAAACGTGTCCACTGAAGGAAGGTGAAAAGGCCTACAAAGAGTTCAGTAACGTAAACTGTCGTTGCTTTACCTACCAGAGCTCAGTAGTCAAAAAGCACGAGACTATTGAGCGGAGACTATAATACCGGGTCAAAAAGAGAATGCGGTATTATTAACGTCGGAATGCTAACAAAAAGCGTGGGCCGAATATGCATGCGAAGGAGGAATAGGGATATACCACTAAGGAAGAATCATGATCAGCAATGCTCCTGAGGTGAGGTTAACGAAAAGTTGCGTCCGCAGTGCCTAGATCATTTAGATCTCAGCAGTCCGAGAAAGATCCGAAAGCAGGAGACCGTTCAGACAAAACCGGAAAAGTCAGCAAGATGAAGCAAGACAACCGCATAAGCGTGGGAAAAAAGGAACGTGTGTCATTAGAAAAGAAGCAGTTTGGAACGAAAGCGGCTCTGTGGAAAGGCAGTTAACTTGCTGAGCGGTGCCCTTAGGCTGAGGGACAGTGTGTTGCAACTAAGAGCCTAGATCCTTTACGCCGGATGTCTGGAAGCAGTCAGAAAGCGGGAAACTGGTCAGAAGAGGATATATGACAGCCGGGCCAGAAGCGTTATTCAACCAATTGCTAAAGGAATGTAAACAGAGAGCGAAAAAGTAAGCATGGGGTCGAAAAGGCAATGTCACTACTGAGTCGCAGTGGAAAAGCCAACGAACTTCTCGATGTGATGAGGACAGATGGTTCGCCCTGAAGCTCCCAGAAAGGATACATCCCGCAAATTAAACTACTAGGTTTGTAACACTGTCACTTTAATATTAAGAGATACAGTACGCGGTGGTTACGTGGATAGGTGTCTGTATTGGTGATCCGGGCCTTGCTGTTAGAACTCGTCTTCGGCAATGCAGCTGCCCAGAATTACCGCTACTTCTGGGAAACTAATAATGGTTTTATGGCCGAGGAAAATTCCACTGCAGTGAAAGGTAGTTTTTAACATTTTCTTACTCCTGATTTCATCGGTATCTTTCCTTTTCCATGAGCCCGCCATAAGTCGGTACGTTGGATTGTGCAGCAATATTCCACTGAAAGTAGACGCAAGTATAGCAAGAGGTCCGATCGAGGGTACTGACCTGTCATATAACGGAATAGATATAATAACGTCCCAGTGTTTTGGATTTAGGGGAATATCACACAATCGCAAGGAAATCGACTGATGAAGTATACATGAATATCAACGGAATGTCCGACGATGCTATCCCAGGAAATCTATGAAAACTTGATAACACACGCTGGCAGTTAGGAAGTGCTTATCCTAATATTTGTTTTCTTATTTATGAGCATAGAGCTATGGTACAAAATGAGCTGGTCCCTGGCGGGTACAGCTTCTGACAGGTGTATAGCAATGATCGCTGAAATTTTAACTTATTTAAACTTGCTTGAAAGACTTCACTTGTTACTGACTTGAGAATGGACACTGAGTTCCTAAACTTTACTGGTTAGTTTTAGGATGTGAGATATAAGCGAAACCATGATAGTAGGTCATTGTAGACCCGCGGGCAGCTAGGTTGATCAGCAGTTCTGGGTCTGGTGCTCGATCAAAGGCCATTTTCATATCAAGGTAGTTAATGATCTATGTCTGTTGGATGTCGAATAATCCCGTCACGTGGTTCAGGTAGCCAAATTGGCAGGTCGGGCATGCGATGGAGGGCAGATATCCATGCTTTAGAAATAAATAAATAAATAAATACTTTATTCTCGACTATGCGAGGCACGCTCATGGAGGCATTATCAGATATATACAACTGTACAAACATTTTATGGCAACTGTGACAGTAACAGTAGAAAATTAATTGTATGTCCATAAAATAAATAAATAGATATTTTATTCTCAGTTTCATAGAGACGCACCAAATTAGGCATGATCAAAGTTTAAAAACTGTTGTGTATCACGATGATACCTCGGGTTCAATCGTGTGTAGTTGAAACGGTGTCGGGAAGAGTTGTTATGTGAATCTAGTCGACTTGTCAGTATGTAGTTGTGGGCTGTGACTTTATTCAGTGGCGAGTCACATCCGCCACGTCGCAGTGTTGTTAAACAGATATTTGTGGCTTTCTATAAGGAGAACGCTTGCCAGGCGAAAACCCACCACGTCCTGCAACACTGCCGTAAAGCATTTTGAACATTTAGGTTGAACTGGCAAAGCCGCTTGACGACTGGTTTCACCTTCGGTTTTTCGCGGAGTAATGGCTTCTAATTCCCTCTGTTAGTTGGACGGGTAATTTGATCGGGGTCGCCATGATTTTTGAGGTCGGTGGAGGAGAGGGACATCGCGATTATTCTTCTTATTGTATGTCCAGGTGAGCAAAAGTTTCAATTTTTCCGCCGTCCAGTGTTTTCAGATGTATAATGTATGGGAGTATGAGGATATGTCCAGTTCTCCATATTGGACAAGAGTTATGGTGATTGTAGGTCGGTCCTTTCGGAGTTCTACTATGCTCCATGTAAGTCCTTGTGGGTTGTTACGTCCGTCTTGGGCCAAAACTGTTCCTCAGTCCAATCCCAGATCTCCAAGAAGTCCCGGACCTCAGAGAAAAGGGAAAGTGATGGACAACCGAGAGAAGACCGCAAGAACAGGCATGGAGTTGAATATTGTTAATGTCTTGTGTTATAACATTTGGGCTTGAGACAAAAGCATGTACACTGTGCAACAGTAATTATACTGAAAATGTCTTTTGAGTATCCTATAGAATCATTAGCCGTATAGGTGGATTGCTATTGCCTGCGTAGAGACAAGAGCGTTGCACCAGTAATTAAGGTACGAGTATCCGTTTGATATGAGTCGATAGTTGCTTGGGGATAGAGCAGAGAGAGTTAGAATGTTGGTAGTGATTGTCAGGTGCATGAACAGCCCGTAGTTAGGGTAATCCGAGGGGGCATAATAAGCGAAAATAAATAGGTTGCTGCGAGAGAGTCTTAAAGATCAATTGGTGGCAGGGCAGCGGAGGGACTGTATGCAGCTATTCTAAAGGAGTAAAGGTTACTGAGATACGAGGTGGCTACTAACAAGCACTGGATCATTGCATATGCATGGGGCCAATGGCCATTAGCTACTTCTGAAGAGAGATGCCGAATTTATGACGACCGACAGATTGTGGCGCTAGG
>OX104063.1:104465871-104504884 GCA_944474145.2 Dicrocoelium dendriticum | reverse complement strand
TGATCCCTCTATGGTTGCCGCATTCCGATAAACAGCAAATATCGATTGAGAGAGTATCCAGAGTACGGGCAAGTGCAGTCTGTTTGCCAACCTGGAGCAAAGCGTGCACGTTGAGGCATGGCAGTCTCAGCGAGGATCGAGGACTCCGAAGGAAAACTGATGAGCTGACGTTGTCCGCTTGATTGAACATGGACTCGTCGACTGGAATGGAGGGACACCCTGCGGTTGTGTGTGAACTGAAACTAGAAGACAAGCACATATTCAAGCAACGTGGGTGCGCGCCAAGAATTTGGGGCTTGAAAACGGGGGATGAAAGCGAAACTGTAACGGAGCGCTAAGGATGAAAAAGCGGGAAGACGGGAATGCTTGAGAAGTGGCATCCGAACCCTTGTCAACCCTTCTCGATGCAGTAGATAGGGCGCCGTTTAGTATCCTCTGCGACGGCCAGAGCATCGAGAGATTGTTAGAAGGAAAGGTCATGGTGTATTGCGTGGGAAGGATATTGTCAGGTTGCCCAGGCCTAGAGAGGAGAACGATTAGGGTTCTCAACCAAAACCTTTGATTCAAAAATCCTACCGCAAGACAGTGGGGTTTTGGCACAGGACTACAGAGAGCCCGTTTTATGGAGCAAGGAGCCACCTTCACCCCAACCCCAAATCTGGAGAGCCAGGAGACTGAGTTTGTCTGGCTTTTAACCATTGACCAATCTGGTATGAGTTGCTCGGAAGGTGCAAAAGCACCACCCAGCATAGCTCAATGGATCACTGAGGCACACAAACAATCGCACCACGTTAAGGTCCCGTCTCATCCCGATGGGTGAAGAAACAGAACCAAACAATGGCGGTGCGTGCACAATATAACGCAGAAATCTGAGATTTTCGCAGCGTTGCATTACGACTGTTGGGAATAACATCATCAGTCACCTGGAAACTGCCTATTTTCATTTTTCCGATAACCCATAATATTTACAACGACCTCTCCGAGTTTTCCATTTCGTTGATAATTCAGCTGAAGTAACTGGCTCAAACGTTTCCATGCAGGAGGAATCATCTTTGGTGTGTCTAACAAATTCCAAACTGAAATGCAACTCTGTTTTTCACAAGCTGCCATAAAAGCTCAGAAGTTGTTGACATCACAGGCTAGCTGGCCGTTATCGAAAGCCATTAGGGTTTTCTACCCCTACCAGCTTTTCACTTCGCCCTGTGATTCATGCAACTATGCTGATGTTCCACGCCTTTTTAGCTCCCCAGCTCTGGCAGGCGGTTGGTTAATATCTCGAAAAGTGGTGGAAGAAATTCAAGGAGAAATATGTGAAGTCACGATGGCTTTATGATGCAGGATACATGAAAGTACTCCATAACTGGTAGACATCGCCGGTAGTCTTCTATGCATCCCCGTGAATTCGGCATGCGATGAACGGAGCTTTAGTTCCTACAAAAATGCTGTATCTGACTAGCGTCACAACTTTTCAGATAATAGCACGAAAAGCCTTGTTGAGATTTAGTTTGATTCCTCTGTTTTGAACCATGACTGACATGCATATAGTGGAGGAAAGTGCCTTGAGTTCTGTTTATGTTCGTTTTTGCGGTGAAATCGCAGAATTTAATGTTTGCGCTGCAGAAGTTTTGCGAAATTTTCGATCTCCATCGCGGAAAACATGTTTCTCCAACGCAAAAATATTCGGATCCTTGGTGACAGTCTTAAGTTTAACCAGCATTTTGGGTATACATATTTGATAATAAAACGTATAGGAGGCAAATACCATCAGTACTGTTACCAGATGGAATGATAAACAAATGATAGGTAGAGTAAACTAGTGATGACTTACCGTTAGTGTGTAATGAGTTACTGCCTCCTACATGCGAAGTCGGGCTTACGGAGCTGCTGGAGTTCGCACAGCGTACGTATCGCCCCTTGCCGCTTAAGAATGAACCGGTCTGAACATTTGTTGCTCGAGTTTCGTGCTGATCCTCAACGAACCCCTTTTGCTCAATCGTAAGCATCGACAAGTGGTAATACCACACATTCACTTATGACTTCTTTGCGCGACCACAACAGTAATACATCAAACAAGTCCCACTGTCCATTGTCAAACATTCGGCTTTCCAAACAGTGATTACACAGTTTAGCAAAATTTCAGTAAACAGCATGGGTGTCATCCAGGCACTCAACCGTTAGCACATACAGCTGTGCAGTCTTCTGTGTCCATAAGCTATGCTGTAGCGATCTGTCAACGTAAGTCTCAGGTGCAGCCATTCGACGCCCCATAGCAATTGTCGCTATGCGCTGATTTCTTTCCGATGTAATATAATAAGACACTGACTCACCATTAGCATTGGCGTTAACTTGTTAGTCTAATGCAGTTTTTAACAGTCGCCTCTGGTCTTCCGTCTTTAATCTGCATAGTACCTGTGTTTTCATAAGCCCAGATAATTTCAGCATGTCTGATGAACAACGGGAAATATACCCATGCTCACTCTCATTACTAACCTGTGAAGCGGAACATGAAGTGTCAACATCATGATAGTCGTTAGTCAGTTAATTGTCAAGATTGTTCTGTTGTCATGGCTTTTCCAGGGCAATTTTTCTCCTGTTGCATGGCCCAACATGATCACACGAGGGAAAATCGTTGAACGCTATGTCCAAATTTCAAACCATACACTTCATGAGCAGACTGTAAGCGGCTAAGCGCATGAAAATGTTGATTCACGCATATTCACTGAACTGGGAACACACACAATAATTTGGAACATTAACATATATCCGTATCAACAACTCAGTTCACTCAGAAACTCCGCAAAATAGCTTCAACTGACACACATGTACGCACGTCAAATGTGAATGCGATCATGGATCAACTGAACCTTTATCCTGCGACACACCGGATCTCTAAGCTTCCTGTTAGTTAGTTGTAGGCAGCTGGTCGAGATAGGGTCATGTAATCTAAAAATCGGTTTCAAGAAGTAGACGGTAGGTAGCAAAAGGCACGGTGACCGCAGCGCATAGTCTGGTGAGCAATACTATGGAGCTTACGTAGTGATGTGAATCGTGGCCGAATAATAACATGAAGTAGAATATGCGGTAGCTCACCGTCTCGGTATGTCACCGTACTTAACTCCACTTGAGAAGGTAGCATAGATCATCATGAGTTCAACAGTGTAGTTGGCAACACGTGAAGTAATCGCGAAATACAACAGAGTTAAGAGTGCCCAATGAAAGACAGCTTAGATGTGGTTCCTCTGTCTTAGACGGCTGCAATAAAGATACTGCATTGCACTCAGTCAGTAGTTAGTCATTCCAGAGTAAAAATATACCAAAGCGTGACTTACATTAAAGATAGATTAAGGATGATACAAAGAAGATGACGGAGATGGAGTAGGCAACTTTTCCAGTTAGCAGGGAAATGCTGCGATTAAGTCACATGATTTTCGTAAACTCGTGAGTAGGGATTTTTGGTATAATTAATTGAGGGTTCGTCGTGACCCGTTCCAAATCAGATGAACGTCCACCTGTCCGGAGAAGCAGTAGACTGCTGTTTCAGCCAGTTGGGCATCGTCAGTAGTGCGCATCCATCGGATCCATCAGGATTCACACCCATGACTACCAGCGGCGTTGCAAGCCGCTGATGATGTCCAACAGGCTGACACTGCAGTCTAATGCTTTTCCGGGCATGTGGACGGCCATCTGATTTGAAATGGTCCGCGACAATCTATCCAAGAATTATACTGAAAATCCCCTACTCCTGCTTATAACAAAATATATGTCATAACAGTTTCTGAATACTATGTCCTACATAGCTGCTGTTAGTGGACGTCGTGCCTTTCGGGGCCAACCCTGTCCTCTGCAACATTCGTAACTTGCATGCCAGTGGAGGATAAGACGCGCTATATCACAGTTAGCTTACAAATCATGACGTTCCGAAGCTGTCCACTGTGGCCCAGTGGCATAAGCTGCTGACTGGAGGCCCAAGCCGCTGGTGGTCTTATGTTCGTATCCTGATGGAAGCGAAATACTGGTGATGCCCAACTGGTTGAAACTGCAGTCTAGTGTTTTCCTGGGCATGTGGACGACCATCTTATTTGGAACTGGCTGCAACGGACCCTCAAGTAAAGATTTTCATAAACTCAGCTAAGTTAAACTCGACGGATGAAGAACGGGAATTGTAGCTCTAGGCACTTTAACGAATGCGAAACCCAACATGAAACATCGACATCCTCATGTTAATCCCTCGTCAGTCACTTGCCGCGACTGTTCACTTTCCACAGAACGGACACTTTCAGTTCATGGAAATCGTTTTGCTGGTGTTTTCTCCAAATGAACAACTCTGGTTTCTTTGTTAGTTGTCGTAATGAATCTGTTAGGTTAGCAAAATTTTACAAATAACACAGAATGTAGGAACACATTCCCAAAAATGACTTCAGTACTGTCACGTCCCTGGGTGTTGACGCTTCTGTGATGGCCAGACATTTAGTTTGTTTGGACGAATATCGTCACGTGATGTGATAAACCATGAACAATGAGTTATCACGGGTAAAATAGCATGTGCTTGACAAGTCCCGTAGGATGGTTGGAGTAAAAATTGACGTTGTAAGGAGCAGCGAATATGTACATCGTCATTTTCATCGTCTGCCGATTTACATCCTCGTGCACATTAATTGAAACAAACTGCGAAAACACTGAAAAACCTTTTTTTCAAAATTGTTATAATGAATTGCACTAATATGGTTGGCGGCATCCGGTTTCGGATTTGCCTGTCACTGTGGCAAGCCACAGGACGCCTGCGCCTACAGAGGGACCATGAATGGCTTGCGCTGCACCACTCACAGCTCCAACCACATACCCCATATCCAGTGTAAACCCGAAGGAATAAGACCGGGAGGCATGCGGATGGGAGCCACGTTGCATCAACGGAGCCGGCCCACACTCCTTCACAGGCAAACACAAGCACACTGTATTTGGGAACCAAGCGCACACAAGGCGGTGGCTGGACCGTAGTCCGCTCCACACTGAGTGCATGGAACCACTCTTCGAGCCTAACACGGCCACAAGGACCGTGCACCACGTCCCCTCCAGCAACGACCAACTGTCTCCTGGAGCCAGTATGGACGAGGTAGTGGGTAATAGACAGGTAGGCACCTTGTCAACGTGCACATCAAGCGCAGCCACACCTGGGATATCAAACAACAGCCAAACACTTGAGAGAGGGAGAAAGAAAAAGAGAAAAACTCGATTAATGCATAAGGAAACGGTGATATAAACCTTAATTAAATAGCATACGTAATAAGTTGTTTACAAACAAATCCTAGCTAAGTGCACGAGGTCAGGAAGTATAGTTCACGGAATGCCACAAACACAAAAATGTTATTGAAATCGAATACAATTGGCTGAAGCGATGTGTGCAAGTTAATGGAATAGAGTACAGGGAGATATTTATATGAGAAAGAGAAGCATTAAGGTAAAAACTGTAAACCCACCACCTGAAATAAAGAGACTTAGCATGCAAGCACGCGGTTAGTAAATCGAATTCAGCGTGCCTACAAACGCTGCGCCGGCTCGTCGTAATTCTCTGCAGGACCCGTCGTCGCTTCTGTAGTGGAACCAAATGGCACAGCGCATGGCCCACTAGACATTTATATGAGAAAGAAAGGCATTAGGAGAGAACCGAAAACCCACCACCTAAAATAAAGAGACTTAGCATGCAAGCATGCGGTTAGTAAATCGAATTCAGCGTGCCTACAAACGCTGCGCCGGTGCTGCCTACGTTCACTGCGGGACCCGTCGTCGCTTCGGCAGTGGTCCCGAGTGACCTCTCTCATGACTCACTAGGCCTGCCTGACTAAGGCACTCGCGACCGCATGTTCTACAGCACCATGCGCTCGATGTCGATGGAGTACAATTCATCGGTGCTTGCCGCTTCCGCAACTGCCGCTTCTTCTCTGCATGCATGAGGGCTTTCTCCCGCACCTCAGCAACTGCCTTCGTGATTAGATCGCGCCACGCACGCCGATCAACCGCCTTCGATTCCCATGATCTGCAATCAAGATTAGAACGTGTGAGGCTCACTTTAATCAAATCCTGGCAACGTAACTTTGGTTTCCCAGCATGCCGCTTCCCAATACTCAGCTGACCGTATAAGAGTTGTTTCGGTATTCGCGTCGAATCCATACGGCTCACATGACCGAGCCATCTCAGGTGTCGCAGGTGTCACACTAATATACTCACATCAATACACAACATGACCTCCTCGACTTTTGAGTAGCATTTTAATACGGTTTGGCATGGAATCCACTAAATTTGAACAAACTTTAGCCCATCTTGGGTCCCTGTACCAAACTTGAATTAAAGCTTGATTAAGTTTCTCCTTTGTCGTACAGCCCATGCCACGAAGGCGTTGCTTGCAAATAGACCACATATTTTCAATGGGGTTTAAATCTGGTGAATTCCCAGGGCAGTCCAAGATGGTTATTTGATTAGTATTGAAAAAAGTCTTGACCATTTTTGATGTGTGGCACGGGGCCAGATCTTGTTGAAATACGCCAGATCCGTCAGGAAATATCTTTTTTAGTTCTGGAATAGCTCTTCTTTGGAGAACTTCTATATATTGTGGAGAGCGCATCGTGCCCTGGACTGGATGCAAGGCGCCGACGCCGTAATAACTAAATCACCCCCAAAACATCTGATTTTGTGGGTGTTTCACAAAGTGGTCAATGTGGGAACCACGAACGTTTTTCTCCCGCTGACCTCCGAACATACTGACTTCTCTGACCATGAACATAGAAATGGTTTTCATCGCTAATTAGGACTTTTCTCCAATCTTCTTTTGTCCAGTTTTTGTATTTTAGTCCCCATTTGTAACGCTTAATTTTCATTACTTTTGTCAGAAGTTGTTTTTTCACAGGCCGTCTGGCTTTCTTACCAACTTCCAGGAGTCGCCTGCGAACCGTTGAAAAACTGATTTCTATTCCTTTCTCCCCCAAATCACGTTTTAACGCGTCACTAGTCTTTCGAGGCTCTTTAAAACTTTCCTGTATTAGGTAATCGTCATCCCTGGCAGTGGTTTTCCTCTTAGGACCACATTTCCCTTTGCGTTTTGGCGAAATGCATCTCGTTTCCTTTTTCATTTTGACCACACGGCTGACGGTTGCCGGACTGATGCCTACTATTTTTGCCATGTCCCTGTAGGTCTTGTCTGTGTGTTCGTGCAAGGTCACGATCTTCATGCGCCTTCTGGGAGTCACGTCCATCTCAAACAATGACTGAATCACAAAAAATGAAGTTGAAAAAAACCTTACTAACCATAAAAGGTAGGATGCAATCTTGGATGATGTGACGACTTGACATGCGCAGTTATTACATCGTCTGATTCACAAACAATGATGAAATATCTATTCCCAAAATAAAATAAAATATAAATGCAAAACGGCAGCTTTCATGTATAAAAACATGATATTCATAGAAAAAGACACACAACCGTAGTTTGTTTCAATTAATATGCACAAGGATGTAAATGCACCACTGCATAACGATAATTTGAAACGGGAGTGGAATGTGCACACACAAAATAGTATATAAAGCTGTTAAAGTTCCGTAAGTGCGGGAGAAATAAAAAAGAAACAAAAACGCTCACTCGTGTGTTGCTTCATTTGATAGATGCGTTATATTAACCCAGTTTAGATACATCAATCGTATTCACAAGGACCTTCTGCATGTATCCTGATCGCCACGTTGCGAAGGGTGCTGTTATGCACATGGTTCGATTCGCGTTATTTCAACCTCCCAGTGAAACAAACTACTGTAAATAATGCAAATTTGATAGCTTTTCATCAAGAGATTTTTTGTATAGAGTTAATGTAGGAGCAAGCATGACGTGAATTGGAACGGCGTTCCAAGCACAGGACACACGGAGGTAGAAAACGTTTCGCCGACAGTCAAGTCGACTGTAGAGCGGAGCCAGTTTCAACTGATGGCATCTCAGGTTGGTGTTTTGGCTCAGCTGCAACAAACTGCGACAGGGGTGAAGGTGGTTACCACTTTTGTAAATAGGAGTGTTTCCACGTAGTGGGAACCTGCATTTCATCAAGACATCGTTAAAAGAAGCGAGCTAATAGTTTGGCAGTGTTTATGGCGGCTGTTTACAATGCTTTCGGTCTTATGTCGTGCACGCTAAGGGAGCTGTGCACGCGCAGGCACAGTGGTCTTTTTATCATATTGGCTGCCGTGAACGACACGTAGTTCAACCCTGGTATCGATGGAGCTGTGTCAAAAACGGGTGAAATGATGGTTCGCTCTGGAAAGTGTGGTTAAAATGTTGGCGAAGCGCGTTGGCCCTCGACTTGTGCAGTTTTGCGCCAGACCATCTGTTGCACTTAAAGCGGGCGTCTCGCACTGCAGTCTGCGGCACTTGTTGACGTTTTGTCCAACAATTAAGGATTTGTACTGAATTTCACCGCAAAGTTCTGTTGGTGTTGGAGTTTGTCTTTGTCGATCAACTTGACGCAGTTGTTTCGTTAAGTTGTGCAAGCATCCCAGGTCTGGTTACTCGGACAGGCTTTGCAAGCGCGCCAGGCTGAATAGCTTAAACCCATGCATTTTCCAAAACGATTCATCAGGAACGAATTTAATTGCTTCGCGCGAAAGACCTTGCTTTGTGACGTATTTGCTACTAGCCCGGTGACTTTTGTGACAATCACCATCCAGGCAACCTCTGGCGGCTTCTCGATCAGAAAGGATTAGTCGGTTTCTTGAACGAGGTTGGACAGCATATCGTAATGTGTAACGGCATAGGTTTCCACGTTGTTCTCACTGATGTACTCCGAGTGACAGAAGTAACGAAAGAGCAACCTTGAGTGATCGATTCGGCCAAGTGGTAAATCTGTGATCACGGTATCGACTATTAGTTCCTAATTGGTGAGCACAAGACACAAAACTGAGGGTGTCACTCGTTCGGAATCGCGTGGGAGAGGTGACATGGTTGTACAGCGGAACTTTGGCAATCACCACTTGCAAGTCAGCCTTGAATTGTTCGCTGTGCGATGCTGAAACTTAGATTGTCTGAATGTTAAGTTCCCCAACCGGAAGCAAGCGACTGTGTGGTCGTGTCAGGACTCGCTTCATCACAGAAGCTAGGCATTGATTCATTTCCTAGGTGGGTGTTGGAGGGCAGTAAACTATTGCTATTAAACACATCACCATTTGATGCGTACTACACCAAAGAAAATCGGCGACTTTCGTTTCTGGGTCCTAAATGATCCCAACATAAAGGTCCGATCTATAATAAAGGAGCACTCCCCCTCCTCTGCTAGGTCGGTCGTTTCGTATGAAAGTCATGCCGGGCAATACAATCTCAATATCCGTGATCTCTGTGTTCAGCCATGTTTTGGTGACCACAACTAGGTTCCAAGGCGTGGAGATCTGACAATTACGAATTTCAGTTAGCTTGCTGAAGGGACCTTGCGCATTGGTATACAAGCAAGTGAGGGCGTCGGTGGTCCGAAGTGTGTTTTTGAATGTTGGTTTCCGGTGAAAGTCTTTACCGACCCTTGCGGGATCGGTTGCCGGTCGTTTCTTTGCAGGATCCTAGGACTAGTTTAGGTTGTTGTATAGATTTCTCAGTGCCAGCAGGTGGGTGGCCATGCTGTCTTCCTTCAGCTTCCGGCGTATTATGGTATGGTGTTTCGTTCTGAGATACACGGTGAAGAAAGTGTATTGCTAACTTGCCTGCACAATGTTACCTTATCTATCTGTTGCCCGGTACCCATAACATTTATAAGTATTTCGGATGACAGCATTTTACGCGTTTTGCGCCACATTTCGATCACAGGTTCTGCCATCGGCTCGGAGTGCACTGATACTCTCATCAATCAGGGACCACACCCTTTGTAGCTAGGTGATAGTGGTAACCTTGATGTCGAATTTGCGATAACCTTTTCGAGTGAGAGTACTTCGTGGATAAAACGCAATTCATCCCAGTCATGCGATTTGACCGCTATATCATTTGATGTCTGGAGCTCGGAGACACCGTGAATATGGATAGATTTTGCGTCTTGTTGTTTAAGGAAGTCATTCGGATTTTAATTGCGTTTCTGACGTTCGCTCCAGGGAACATCTGGAAAAATTCGAACGGTGCATGTGGTGGTACGGAGGTGAATGGTTGACTGGATAACTGCCTCTGCATCACTACTAACTGCAGTGTTACCTGGAGTAACCGCAGTTCATCGTGGTGTACGGAGGTTGGATGACGGACGAGGATTAACTTGGACCCCATTAATTAACACGGGGGTCCGGTTGTTTCCTGTCGTATAGTAGCTTATTTATGATGGAGGTTGCTCCGGATTAAGTTATCATGAGAACAGAGCAGTCACAGAATTATGATATTGTTTCATGTTCTCATTTTTGGATGGAGCTGTGGCTACTTTTTGGTTGGACAGCTAGCTGATGGCGCCGTGAGTCCCGTGGTGGTGTGCGTAGTATTAATTCTTTTGGCAGCTGGCGGGGTTAGGATAGCATGTGCCTCTGTCATATGGGTAGCAACAACGGACACGTAGGTTGTCGGCCCTTTAACAGTGTTCGATGTGGCGAGTGGTTCTGGTGAAAAATGTGTGGCGAAAGCATCTTTATGAGTAGCCGTTAGTATCTGGGTCGACACTTCTGGGTTGTTACGCTTAATTTCGGCAAGGTTACCCCTTTCTGGATTGAAGCTTGCTGTCGAGTATCGGGTTTGAGGCACTGATTTGCCTGGTTCCTGTGGGACAGCTTTCACAGCTGCTTTTTGCCCTATCGCAATACTGTGCCAACACGTTGTACATCTGACCAGTGGCATAGATGTACACTCAGTGCAGAACCAGAGGGAATCAGTCATACTATTAAGTTTTATATCTGGTTGAGAGTAAGACGAGCACATCGAGGAAGAAAACATTTTCGACTATTTATGCTATCTATCCCAAAGCGCACAAGTTTAACATAGTTGTCTCCGCCACAACTAGCGTTTATTTTGGAAGCTTTAGACTTAGCATTCAGTGGGCAAGAAGTACGTGCCATTTTGTCTTCCCCTTCTGCGGATGTCGTTCGTTGCAAGTTCAACACCAGTAGGCTGAATCCAAACGCTGTCGATCAAGCTGGTGAGCTGACTGACACAGGTTAGATTGTTGTAGAACAATCCAAGATATTGGACACAGAAGGTGGTTAGGCCAGTCACTAAGGTTTCTGAAATTACCCAGAGAATATCCACCAAAGTTGAACAGATGGAAAAATACACAAAAGGAAACGTGTTGTTGCACAATGTACACAGAGAAAACACTTATAACAAGGTAATCCTGACGCAAAAGTAGAATCAAACACGGTGAAGTAAAAAACCGCGGCGTTCGTGAGTACAACCGATGTACAACCGAAGTGTCCAAGAAATTTAATCTTAGGTGCATTGAACAGAAAATGTTTGCATTCAGACGTAAATCAAGACCACGGAGACGCTGAAGGGTTTTGTGTAAACTTTCATCATGCTATTCTTGAGAGCGGCCGAAAACATATATTGCATCCATGTGTGATATCTGCTTTCAATAGCCGCCAAACCATGAGTCATGAACTTTCGCCAGGCAGCGGGCGCAGACCTCAAACCCACTGGCAAACTTCGTAATGAAATAACCCATCAGGAGCGAAGAATGCAGTAAGATGTTTCGGATCGTTGGCCAGTGGTATATAGAAGGATATACTATTCAAATCTATCCTGGAAATATCAGTTGCACCAGCTGAACGTATAGTGAGTTCCTCGTTGGACTGCAACATGAATTGTTTTACTACGATGTGCTTATTTAATGCCAGCAAATCTTTGCATATTTTAAGACTGCTATCTTTTTTATGATACTTACCATTGGATGCACCCACTCAAAGCAGCCGATGGGTTCAATCACATCATTTGCTAGCAGCTCCAACTGGGCCGCTGAGACAGCTTCACGTTTTGTTAGCGGAATAGACCGAGGTTGAACAATGGCAACCGGTTTTGCATCCTGCTTAAGGTGAATGCGGTGCACACCACACGGAATACGTCCGAAGAACTGCTGAAAAAATTTAGGATAACGTTCGTGCTAGTACGTCACCTTGAGGGAAGAGACGAGCATTCATTCGAAAGATGGTGCTACTTGCAAAGTCACCATGGCGTTGCATCCGAGTAAGCTTTGTCTGTTGTCCGAAGAAATGTGTACTGCGACATCCGCAGCTAGGGGACGCAGCCGTAAAGGCACGATAATGAATCCCAATCTGGCTAAGATTTTTCCACTATAACTCCGAAATGAATGCACAGTGGACTGGAAAGTATGTTGGGATAGGTAGCGTTCGTACAACTGGAAAGGTACAATGGTAACTGGAGTAGCAGAATCTATTTCCGTTTCCAGTGGAACAGCGGCATTGATGGTTAGGAACGACACAGTACGAGTATTAGTAGATGGAAACTTGAGTTCAGTAACAGATGTTAGGATCCTCAAAGTGTTAGCGTTAGTGGTGATGAAGTAAATGTCCTCCTGAGATGGATCAACAACATGACCGTCAGGTGTAGCATCGTTATTGATAAGTGCGATGGCTTGAGACTGACGTCATCGGGCGTACTGACCAATTTTGTCGCACTTTTTGCTCTCAAGCCTGCGTGCGGGACAAGTAGCAAAATTGGCTTTATGAGAAGCACGTCTACAGTGTTAGCAACAAGGCTTATCGGCCGGTAATTTTCGGAAGGATTGCATCATTGCCACCTCAGCTGTGTTGGTCGAACAGAACTGTTTTGATTATAGAGGAAGTTAAGTTTTCATGCTAGCTAACTAGCAACATCTATCCCACGTTAATGTGCACGAGTATTCTTGCAACAGCGTCCCACGTATACGCTTGTCAACGATACTAAAAAGTAGTTGCTGAGTCAGACTACAGCCTTCGAGGTTTTTCTGGGGAATGAGCAAATAATCACAGAGTCGTAATCCGTGACTTAGCCGAAAGTGGAAAGGTGCAACGGCTTACCTGTCTCCTGATGCATGCGGGAGAAAATGTATCTCGCAGTAAACAAAATCATTTGGTAACGAAGTGTGCGCTCAAGAGCCCTGAAAGTTGCTGAAAGGGATTTACATCATCGAATTCCAGAATCATCAGACTCTCGCTGACCCTCATCTCCAAGTAAATGTCGACGCAGCTTTAATCTGCTTTCCGCCGCCACTTTCTACCGCCGAGTAAATCTAACTCGTTTTGGAAGGAAGTTTTACAAAGGATCCAAGCATCTGCTGTTGGTCTGATATTGCAATTAGTCGAAAAGGAAGATGCGGCTCAATGAAAATATTTAACGTTGGGCTCGCGACGCAAATTGTTGTAGCAAGAAGGAAACAGAAGAAAGCAGGGTGTGTCTCAGTACTCAAGCAAGAGGTACCAGACTCAGCACACATAGTAATCCATTTTAACTCTTGGGATTTTACACAATTAGTGACAAGAGAGTTGCTGTCTTTCAGTGAGCCGACGAAGCATGAGTACGAGAACAACGTGATGAATCGGCCAAAACGCATTATACAAATTTACACAGTGGTGTAAAGGATACCATTCTATGATATGACAGCAACCTTTTAGAGTTAACAAATATTCCTTGAACGGACTCAAGTCTCCCATTGCTGAAGAAGTACAGCTGTTCGCAGCCAACTATTTTATACAGCACATGGAGGCAGAAGAATGGACGAGGAGGCCTGATCCTTTCGATACCGGATCATCTGGTTTTGAGCTAAATGCGCCCATCGATCTTGATTGGGGGACAGAAATCGGACAGGCATTGTAACATCACCAAGGAAACCGGTAACAGTCTTGTTACAATACCTAGTGTCCTCTCCACACCAACTATACCATTTCTCAATTGAATGCATCGTTGCACTAGCTTTCATCCGTAGTGCCGGAGCCTTCAGCCTTAGCGCGAAAACTATAAACCGGTCATCACGAACATTGCATCCACGACGCCCTCAGTGAGTCAGCTGTCCGCTGGCCTCAAACGCACATCTCGTTTGTTCACTTAAACAATCCGCTCATCTAGGTGTGCACCAGCATCATACAACAAGGGGATGGGAGCAGGGCCTTGCTCACCACTGGCAGCAAACACAAGGCCTTGGATGTGAAGGCTAGGAGAAGTCAGCAATATTTAAGAATAACTCAGACGTAGAAAATAACATGTGTGGAACACTGGATCTCACCTCCTGGCTTGATCAAGCGCGTTGTGAATGAAATCAAAAGGGTTTCAGAAAGTGGGCTTGAATGAACTAACGAGGCGAGCGGACAGCTGACTCACTGAGGGCGTCGTGGGTGCATTTTTCGTGATTATCGGATTATAGCATTTGCGCTAAGGATGCGGTCTGCTGCACTAAGGATGAAAGCCATTACCTTAAGGATGCAATAAGTTGAGAAATGCTATAATATTCAAACGCACATCTGCCGTCTATGTGCGGGTTTAAAGTGTTCTGCCGCCGCATTATACCTCTCATTGGCTTGTATCATATGTTGCAACATCGTCTCATTGAAAGCGACAGGCCCTTATTGTATCATAAAACAAGTCTTGGAAAGTAACTCTACCACTCATCATCCTACTCTCGTTAAAAATGTAGCGCAGCTATCAGCCCCACACTTCGGTACTTCTTTACAACAGCCATCGTTACCCGTACCCAGTCACCGGCGAGCGCCTGAGGAGACATTTTCTGCTGTTTCTCACTTTCCCATATTCTATGTTACTGAAACTGATTAAAATGAAACCTCTGCAAAGGTGCATGTTGTCCGATTCATCAGCTGTTTTCCAGTTAGGATGACCTGTCGGATTCGTGAGTTCGCACCGTTTCCCTCATCTATGCACAAACGAGTGCCATCTTGTCCGTTACATACCGCGAGGCGTCATAATGTGGCTATCACAAGCTGTTATTACCTGGACTAATCTCATTGACTAAACAGAAAAGTAGAGCATGGATAGGACTAGTGCTATTGGCTTACCCAATGCACACTTTCTACTCAATAGTGACAAATTTCGATTGTCCATTTGTCACGACCTCCCATATTTCAAGCGCTCAATCACCTTAGCCAATTGATCAAAATCAAGCGTGTGTACAAGGAAATTTTCTCTTCCCACTTCCTGATACCTAATGTGACTATGACTACGATTATTGCCTAGGCTGCGGTGTCATTTTCAGCGATGATATCGAGGCCGAAACTTTATCCGGATTAGTGTTATATTGGGACCTCCATAGTGATTCTGAGCAATTGCAGGGAGCAGATATACACAGCTCCGAGACACCCATTGAATGTGGGAAAATGTTTAGTGTATGTATAGTGCGCGTTACTTTAAATCGGCAATATTGACGAATAGGAAGTTGGCAGTGCATGAAACCACGTTCAGGTTAAGCTTTCGTTCACCTGGTTGGAATATTCAAACATGGGTCAAATGGCTTGCTGGTTAACCGAAAACGCCAAGGAGCAACAACGTTGGCATAGTAAAATTGAGCGAGAACTGCGACGGGATAAATCAACGTGGAGAAAGGAAGTCAAGTTGTTATTGCTTGGTGAGCCGTGTAGTTTCTGTAAATTGTTTGTCCACAATGTTATTGATATACCAGTGGGTTAAAAATTTCCACTCTACTCTGCTCAACTGGACTGACTCGGTTGAGGTGCGCTGCATTCCGGAACTTAGTACAGTTTAAACATTTGAGCTATTAGTACTTCCCACTATTGTTGTTGTTGCTACGGTTGTTGTTGTTGTTGTTGTTGTTGTTGTTGTTGTTGGATGCAACTCAGTAGCTAATTCGCATTCCATTCACATGTAAACTATACGATTTCCAGCAACATGCAAGTAGCAAACTTAACAATGGGGCAACATCCAGTGTAGTAGGAGAGTGCGAAGTCGCAGCTATGTAGCTTCCGCTTCGTTAGCTTCTTGCGTTCCACTGTGGCCCGCAATCCCTCTTGGAGGTAGCTTATATCACAACAGGTTCCGAATCGATCCCACGGACGTCAATTCATTTGTCCCATGGTCACGCTTATACTACATTGCTAGTCGACATCGTACAGAGATCGGGGTAATGAAATTAAATTGTTTTTGCCGGGGGATGTCCAACACACCATAATTTACTTGTTGGGATTATCTGTAGATTTTGTATTTGTAGTGGATGAGGGAGTTGGGTTGCTCCGTTGGCTTAGTGCTTTGGATACACACGTTGTAGTGATAGGTTAAAATTTATCAGCTGTACTAATTCCGGGAGCTGAGAAGCAAATATTCACTGATGTATACAATTACTCAATCTCGGCCAAATATCCTATAGTAGGTTCGGAATCGAACTACAATTCGACTCCAAGCAAGCTCGCCTCGACTCGAAGTAGGAACACCATAATTGGAATTTGAATTTCGCGTATATAAGTTCTAATTCAATTGATGAAAAACAAAAAGAAAAATCAATCATTGAGTATTGTATGTACAGTCATCACATCTTCCGCAACTTGAATGCAACGCCAGGTTTCCGTAAATTTCTTAGGCTTTCTGTTGCAATCTGGTGGATCTTCTTGTAAGCTGACTCTGCTCAAAACACATTTAAACAACTGAAATTGGATTGTCATTGGTATTTTCAGTGCACACAGAATCAAATGACATCTGACCGGAATTCTGGTATCGTACATGATCAACATACAATTTATGTACATAGCGGTAGTCGAGATCCAAACTTTTAACCATAGGACTTCAAAACTTGTCAACAATAATTCTGGCTGAAAGACTTAAATCATTGCCTCTGAACTAACATACTACAACAGTTCTCAAACCAAGCATATTTGACGTTAATGATCTGGATTTACACCATTTAGCAAGTGTATCTCCGGTGATGTAACCTACAGAGTAACGGTATCGAACAAGGAAGTTAGCAAAACAGCGATGAAGTTCCTCAAAAGAAGTAGGAGCACAAGTGGTAACAGAAGATTTTAAAGTTGCAGTAAAGTTTGCAGCTAGGCCATTGGGGCATGGATGTCGTGGAACAGTAAAAAGGTGACGGAACCCAAGACTCTGTAACCAGTTGGTAACAACTGAAGCTGAAACGTATGAGCTATTGTCACACTTACAACAGCCAATGGGACTCCTTCCCTACTAAACACTTTCCTCAAGGCACGGACAGTAAAATCAGCATTTGGCTTAACAGTCAGGAATACTTCCGGCCCCTTTGAATAAGAATCCTGTTGAAATGATTCACCTTAATCCACATGGACGCTTTGTCAGGGCTCGCATGTCATCGGCCATGGTGTCCACTCGGACGGCTGCTGTACAATCATGTTTACATTTCGGGAAGGCAGAAGCAGTTCGTCGAATATCTACATTTAATTCAGGCCACCAGCACAAGCAACGAGCTAAGGACTTCATCTTTTTATCACTAAGATGGTTACAATGTTACTCCGCCAGAATAGCTGATGTCAAAGTCAGTGGAATAACTACACGTTCATTCGCACACAGTCATCCAACGGGTGTAACACACAACTCATCACGACGCACATACAATGGTGGTAACTTCCGTTTTAATGAAACAGACCGTCCTCGTCTCCTTGATAAATGCTGAACGAGAGACTGCAAGTGGCAGGGTGTGTAAAAACTCATTTCAGAACGGGCTTCGAATACCGTTGCATTTCGCGATAAGTACTCGGCGTGTGGAATGAGCTTTGCACTTCTGTGCCCATTCACATAGTTGCACGCCCTTAGTGTACCACTCCACCCATGAACCAAAGCTGCTGAAGATTTAGCTAAAGAACTGGCAGGGTTGTAGATGAACTTTAGAGCTTCATGATCTGTCAAAATAGTAAAGCTGAGAGCAAACGAATATTTCTGAATTCTAGTGACTGCCCAGTATACAGCCAAAGCTTCTCGTTGCGTCTGAGGCTAACTTTCTCAGCGTTGCTGAGTCAAAGAGAGATACACAGAACAAGGTGCCCGTCCTGCTCTAACGTAGCACCTATACCGGTTGAAGGGGCATTTGTGAAATGCACGGTTGGTAATTTTGGAGAAAATATACGAAGAACAAAATCAGACGTAAGCATTTTCAAAATCTTTCGAAGTATATGCTAGTGTTTGTCAAGCCAGATACAATTTGTCCTTAAACAAGGTAAATAATGGATGCGCAATAGATACAAACTTAGGAATGAATTTGGGATAATACAATAAGGCTTCCATCAGTGATCGAAGTTCATGAACATTGGTGGGCGAATTCACATTAACCAATGGATTTATCCGTTCAGGATATGGTCTGAATCCTTCAGACGCAAAATGGTAACCAAAACAACTGATTTCTTGGACACCAATTAAGCACTTCTTTGGGGTGATATTCACATTAGCAAATTTGAAGCGATTGAAAAGTGCAAGTAATCGGAAATCATGAGTGTGTTTGTCGGCAGCATGCAAACACATCGTCTTGATAGACCAAGACACCCTCCAGACCTATCACAATGGAGTTAATCACGTCCTGTAATATGGCTGACGACACACTAAAACCGAAGGGAAGAAATCTATACCGGTACAACCCAAAGGGTATATTGATGGTGGTCAGTTCACTAAAATAAGCACTGAGTGATATCTGCAGATATGCACCTTTTTCTAAGTAACAGAAAATCTTGGATCCATGCGGACGAGAGAATAGAAGTTGGTTCTTTTGTGGCACAACCAGGCTGCAGTAGCTTCGCATTAAGAATGCTGAGGCAATCGCCGCAAACTCTCGGCATTTGTCCATCCGGCTTTAGCAGTGTAACAATAACGATGGTCCATGGCAAATTTCGTACTGACTATAATGCCTGCTTCACAGAGTGACACAAGGATTTTGCAAACTGGTTCCCTTAGTCCAAATGGAAATATACAAAATTTACAGAAAACAGAATCAACGGCTTCTTCCGATTAATCAGGCGGGATTTTCATTCCTCCAGCTGTCACTGAACAACATTGCAATAAACCACGAATTTGACTAGTAGTATTAGTGTGTGACAGAAAAGTGATGTTTATCTTAACCGCCTACATGACTTTAAGACCGAAGATAGACGAGCCTTGACGAATGACAACAAATTTACGTTCGACTGCGTTAGAATATGGATCGAACGGAGGTAAAGTACAACATCCTATCACCGGAAGGGTATGTGCAGTAATACCTTTATAAGTGATGGATATAGAATCAAGCTGAACATCAGGATTTGGATGATTGATACCCATTTTAGAAATGAGAGATTCCGCACTACCAGTAGCAACAACAAAACGGTTTGACGCACCATTTCCGAAGCGTAAATTATTGAATATGTGACCACTTGCATTTACAGCCTGTGTAAACGAATGGTAATCCTTTGGAGAGTTCTCAGAGGTATCATCAGTTTGTTTCATTATATTACAATGTTGAGTTGAGGGCAAACACTGCGGATATGTCCGACATTTTCGCACTGATTGTATTTAGAATTCCGAAGTGGGCAAGTAAACCAAGAATGCAGCTTTTCACAAGAAACACGTTGTCCAATTTTTTTATTGACTTGACCACACTTTTCACTGTTTGCATTTTTCTGTGCGTGTGACTGAGCAGTGCAGGGAGGTTTAAAGGCCTTATATTGCCACTGTTTTCTCGGTTCGACATTAACTCGGCAGTTGTTTGAACCAAACAATACTTGTTGATCAACAACAGTAGTCTGAGATATTGTAATGTCGGAAACATCTTTATAATGAAAACAGATGGAATTCACTTGGTTATAAGTCGGTGCTGGAATTAAGGGCTGATGAGATAAATCGGGATTATTCTTTTCAACAATTAGGCGACCTCTCATGTGTTCATCACGATTTTCCCCAAATGCACAAGATGAAGCTTGAGACTGAAGTTAGAGGATGAACTAGCGAACACATTGATTAGGATGACGCAACAGTAAGTCAAACGTTAGGCTTTCGGCAACCACACAAGTTTCCGTTAATAAACGAGACAAAGTGTCCTTCAACATTTCGTAATACAATTTCGACGGTAGCTGAGGATAAGCCAGATATTTTAAGAGTTAATAGGCCACTCGTCCAACAACAAATAAAATGTAAGCGCCTTAAACGTCTTTGCGAAGCTCACGTTTGGTTAACCACCATGGCTTGAATCCTTCCATGTATTCTTGTAACTCCCGTGGAGATGCGTTTCCGTTCAAGAACTCGATAGTTGTGTTCATATTTTGCTAAACACTGACCACCTTGCCAATTAGAGTAAGTTTTGAATCGTAATAGGACTAGATTCCAACAAAGCTAACCTCGACTCGTAGTGAGAACACCCGAAATAAAATTCGAATTCCGCGGGTATACGTTCTAAGTCAATGGGGGAAAAGGAATAACAATAATCCATCATTGAGTATTGCGTGTATAATCATCACAAATCCATAAGAATATACAGGTAAAATTCAGTAATCCAAACAAGCAAGCTAATATCAGTGCCATGAAAACTAGTGACAATAAATCTTCGGTGAAGTGATAGCAATGTGCAGCTTCGGAATATAATTTCGGTGGCTAGTGACAAGCTATTTTTGATTAATGAGGTAGCACTTCCTTCAGCGTGAGTGGGTTATGTTTTGGCTGATTCATCACGTTGTCCTCTAACTCACGCTTCCTCGGCTCACTGAAAGACAGCAACTCTCTTCTCATTTATTGTGTAAAATCTGAAGAGTTAAAATGGATTACTAAGTGTGCTGAGTCTGGTACCTCTTGCTTGAGTACTTTCCTTCTTGCAACAACAATTTGCGTCGCGAGCCCAACGTGGAATATTTTCCTTGAGCCCCATCTTCCTTTTCGACTAATTGCAGTATCAAACCAACAGCAGATGCCTGGATTCGTTGTAAAACTTCCTTCTAAAACGAGTTATATTTACTCGGCGGCAGAAAGGGGCGATATGAAGCAGATTAAAGCTGTTTCGACATTTACTTGGAGATGAGGGGCAGCGAGAGTCTGATGATTCTGGACTTCGATGATGTAAATCCCACTGTTCCTCTTGTTGGAATATTGTACTGAGCTTTATAAACGGACTGCACAGATACGGCTGTTGACTGGGAACCAGTAAATGGATGCTGCTTCATTACGTGCGCTTAACGCAACTCTTACGCCAGCACAGCCAGTAGTAGCAGCTGTCAATTCCAGATAATCATAAGGGGAGTATGCAAACGGAATTTGATGATTATGAGAGTAAGCGCAACGTTGTAGAAGAGTCCTGTAAACGCGTTTCACTTATTCAGCAAACAATGATGGAAAGGATTTCCAAGGTGCACACAAGAGCAACTTATAATCCAACCTGCATAAATATTCAAACAATAAACGTAACTTGCTTGAATAGCATGCGGGGTAAAATGCAAACCTTGTCGTTGAAATTGGATTGCATTCAGTCGTTTTTCTTAGGCTCATAGATGAGGTCAGAAATATCCCTTTTCAGTTCGTTTCTGTAGACTGGAAGGGAGAAGGGGTTGCATAGAAAAGGAGGGTTGAATAAACCTGGAAGGAAGGCAGTTGTTTGAGATGCGGTAAAGTGAAGGTTAGCACACCGAACGCCAGCACTTCTTCTGAGGAGTGAGAGTCCAGAGAGGCAGAACAGTGAGCAGAGCTGTAAATTCATCATTTCATTTGTTGTGTAGGCCTACAGTTTCCCGGTTGCCCAGGCCGAGGAAGGGGTAGACTTATGGGGCCTCACCCGGAGCCCTGAGTTATTTTGGATATAACTCGCAAGGCAGCGGGGCAAATGTAGGGTTTTGTGCCTATTGGGAAATAGTCATCCAGTTCTCGTTCATGCGCCTTTTGTTTGGCGCGGCTCCAAAACAGTGGTCCAATAGTCCCAGCAAATCAGAGTCCAGCTGAAGGATTACAATACTCCGGTGAGGCGAAGCCAGGCGAAAACTCACACACGTCATTGAGTACCATTGCCAAACTATTTGCTAAAACATGTGCGTCCCGAACCACCCAGTTGGCACTAAGAAGAAGTAGTTCGGCGAGCCAGCCAAGCTTCAGTAATACTGCGTTTCTTTAGTCTGTCTAAGTTACACAAAAGCTAATTGCTTCGCCACACCATTGTGTTGATGTCTGTAGAACAAAATCATGAAATAGCTATGGAAACGGGTAAAACACCAAGCTGAGGGAGAAAAATACTTGGCAAAATCGGTAGAACAGATTATTAAAAAATTCAAACCACAACCGCAGAACGGGACGAAACAAAGTTATCAACTGGTGCAACGGAGTTGTTCAAATAAACCGACATAAAATTGGGGGAAAATAATCTGTCTAATGCCCTCGCAACGGTAACGGGTCTTCTTTTCAAAAAGTTAAAACATTGGGTCCCCTTCAGCCACTTCAACAAAGCAGTAAGTAGGCATAAATTGCGATATGTCAACATTTCAATGGTTCCCATCAGTCGCATACACAATAAAAGCAGAAAACACACAAATTGGTACACTGCTTAGACTGTCAAAATCAAGACCAAGGCAATCTGATTGATTGCCTCGAGTTTCTGTGCACATAGCACAGGTCGATATGCGCTAAGTAGCAATGCTTCACTGATTGCCAACATTAGCGGGTTCCTGTTACGTAATGACACCTTGAAAGCATCCTTCGTGTTCAGATGGTGAGCGGTTGTCAAGAGGTGTTTGGCGATAGATGATGACGGACGCCGATTCGTTCTGTGGGGTGTTCCGTTTTGTTGCGTCATCATTTGATCGACCCACTTTGGCAAGTGCTCAGTCACCCTCTGAGCCAACCGACGGTTGGTCATGCCTACGTAAACGTCACCGCAACTGCAGGTGAACTGGTAAACCATATGAGAGACCGAACTAGCTGAAGGGTAGGTCTGACGATCTGAAAGAACCAGTTTCCGTGTAAAGTGCGTGAGGCACAACTGGGCAGTGTACTTGCGCGTTTGGGCGGATCTGAGCTTGCGTGCGATATCATTTGCCACATGGTCCCCCTTGAACAGCGGAACCGAATAAACAGCTTTTATCTCTGCCGTTTGCATCGGCAGTTTCTTCTTGGCGTGGTCTGCTGTGCACTTGGATGCACTTTTCGGGATACTCCTTCGATAATAAGGTCCTATACAGAAAATTTTTAAAGCGTCCAACAATTCCGGACCACAAATTCGCCTGGCCCGGTAAAAGCGCGTTTTCACTAGGCCGGGTTTGTTTGCAACCGGGGCGAAACTGGAAAATTGAAGGTACGGCCCACTCCAGACCGCCTTGCGATAAACGGTGCGCTGCAGTGGACCTCCATTCCATCTCTTGATGAGGATATCCAAAAATCCATGTTGTTCTACTACGTGAGATACAGATACGTTGTGGTGAATTGAATCCAAAGTGGTCAACAGTCGAGCAAATATCCGCTGCTGGTGAATACGAAAATGTCATCCAGGTGCCGTTTGTACAGTTTCGCCTCAACAATACTGGCAGCAACCTGTCTCTCAATCAAGCCAAGAAAGATATCTGCCAAAACTGGTCCCAATGGGCTGCTCATGGCGACCCGTCGATCTGCTTGTATGCCGTCCCCTCAAACTCACACCGTTCATTTTCTGTGCAGAGTAGAATCATATCTCTCGAATATTCCACAGGGAGTCCCACATGCATGTTTCGGCTCAGAATGACATGACACAAATCGTCAACTGTATCATGAAGGGGCACGCCTGTGAATAGTGAGTCCACGTCTATAGAGTACATGAGCTCCGAGGCCAGTAAAGATTGTTTCAGCGTCTACCCCAGTTCAAAAGTCTTTCAGGCAGTCAGTCAGGAGTTTACGCACTAGATCTAAGAGTTTCGTTAGCTACCGAGCAACATTAGTATAGGGCGAGTTTCTCATGTACATAATCGGACGCAGTGGGTTACCTGGTTTGTGCTACTTGGGCGCGCACCTCATTCTTGGTGTCTGAGTCCGAGTCGGTTTCAGCTGCCTGTACTGCGACTCAATGGTGTATCAATATAGCAAGAGTATCTGGAGTTTCCTTGCTATTTGCTTTTCCACCAAGATGTTATTCTTTGTTGTAGTGTCTCTCAGGAACTTACGTCTATCCCCCAAAATAGACCATTTTTGAAACGTAGCCATCCGTGTTCATTATTACAATGCCTGATCCTTTATCCGGCTGCAAGAAGGTCACGTGTGTCATTTCTTTTAACTATCTGATCACTGTATAGTGTTCAGCCTTCAGGCAACATCACTGCATTATTGGCATATTCAGAAATTGGTTCGCAATATCCACTAATTTTGTCCGAAACCAACCCGCATCTTCCATGGATCTTGGCGAGATGTCACTAAGCTGAGCGACTGCTGAGAACAATCGATTTGATGACATATCGCGATCTATTTCTTACTGCTTTGATGTGACAAATAATGGCCGTCCAGATGGAGGAAAATGCATCAGCTGATACAGTCGGTAAAATCGTAGCCAGACAATTGATGGATTTGCTGGAATTCCGTCCAACAGCACATTTCACATTCAACGGCCAAACTCCAAGCAGTTAGGATGTGCACAATTGGGATCGCCGAACTCTGGATTAGTAGCCGTGGCAGTGATGCAAGCGATGGGACGAATAACACCCAACCGCGAAACCAAAACTGTGGATACCCTATGCTAACCGCAACTTCGTTATCCTCAAGAGTTTCAACCAAGAAGTCATGATGGAGTGAGTGGTCGTCGCTCGTGTAGTCTTACCTTCGAACACATCTGTACTTCGGAATATGCAGTTAAAATTGCCGAAGCAAAGAAAACGATTATACACTACGACATCTTAACTCAGCCAGATGAGACAACCAACTGGATCTTCCTAGCAGACGTGGAACAAGCTAGTGCATGGCAACAGTTCCTCAGCTAGTTTAACACTGGTTGCGGAAAAATAAGAAACTAAAACTGTCCACCTGAGAAAGTTGGCATCATTTGTACAAAGTAGTACACGCGTGCATAGCGGTAGAAACTCAATCTGGCATTCTGGCCTGACGTTCTATAATATATCTCTGAGCATTGAGACCTGCTTGTCCTCTGTAACCGAAGCTAACCACTGTACTCAGCTTGTCCGCAAATATAGGAAGTCATTCCAGTAGAAGTTAGCAATGCGTATGACCTCAAATCACAAACTGCTGTCTCAACATGTAAACAGTCTGCACAAGCTGGAACGGGGAATTCCTCCTCCCTAAACAGCAGAAGGATTGATACGGACCGCGACTGAAGCGCTGAATACTCCGGTCACAATATGCTCCAAACTCCATGTGCGTTCAAGGTTCATCTAATCCTATATCAAGGGTAGTCTCACACTAAAACTCATATGTGCTTTGCAGCCGGAACTTTACTAAAGAAGCTGTGGAGTATGCGTTAGCACAGGTCACCTGGAATTGATTAGATTCATCCAAGTCTTTAGAAGTGGAAAAATAGATTAGCTGCGCCTTTGGCTCGATACTTCCAACACTATTTTGCCAAAATGTAGTTGCTCCACATGTTGATGATTACTTCTATGCACAATGGCATGTCTGGTACATACTGCGCTATTGTCACTGGATAATAAAAATATGTCCATTCGGATGTGGGAACCGTGAACTACTGTTGCGCGATCAATTAGTTTCTGGAGTTCAATTTTGTTGCTATTCTGTTGAAAATTTATTTTACCAGGCACATCAAGTATACTAGGTTTATGGATAATTATTCTTTACTCCCCGCAAACTTCGGTGTTCATCAGTGAGGAATTTTGTCCATATTCTCGTTTTCCACTTCAATCCTCATTACTGAAGAAGCCATCTTGCTGAGGTAAGCGGACGATGTAATCCATGGAGTTCATCATCCAAGTACTGAGTCATTGGCCAAACTACAAACCTTCATGGAAAACTTCACAGCTTGGTTCAAGTACTGTTGCCTATCGTTAAACACATCAAAATGTAGGATGTCCTATTTTCCTTGTTCAAAGGAAGTAGCTACCAGTGAACTCTTAACGCATTTTCAGCAACTTTGCATTGACAGTGAATGCTTAATTTAGTACACTTTGGAAAATGCGTGAAAGCAATGCTGAGCAGTGGGGTTACGTGGTCGCTTCAAGTGAGCGAAACATTGGTTATGGTTAGAAGGCTCTCATTCTATGTTACACGTCTCAAGTTTTCTACCGTACTCCTATTGTTGATTCGGCGTTTTATCACTGTATGTGTGTTACCCTACAGGAATTAATACTCTTCCGTAAGCTTTCCTGCTCTCTTGAGTATGGATCACAAAGTAATTACCAGATCAGTGAAACATTTATCTTGGTGATGTGTCATTTCAAGGCTGAAATTATTAAAATCATTCTAGCTAGACATTAAAATTCATGTAACAAATCTGCATCTTAAATACTGACTGATGTAAGCCACCCCCTCCACTGAGTGTTATCTGAATGAGTATAAACCTCCTCGATCAGACACGCCTACCCACATCCATATACGTCCGCATAAGGTCCTTTGGTACATAGGTAGTTCCTTACCAGTCACGTTTTACGAACCATAAAATTTCACCCATGCAAGAACTGGTTAGTTAATTATCCCAGTAATATTTACTCTATGAAGCGTTTTTAACGATTATGGTTTTATATCTAATCTCATGTACCAATCGTTTTCTTTATTTATCCGTGTATGTGGCGTGTGTGTTAGAGCACAAGGCACAGTCTTGACTTTACTTGCTCTGACTTGAGAAGTGAGTTGCTCAATGAACAATGAATGCAGATTTACCAGGAGTAAAGAAAAGCATATGTTTGAAAAGTCCCGGAGGATGCTTGGAGTGAAAAGTAAAATTAAAAGGATTAAAAGATAAGTAAATAATCTTTTTAAGCGTCTACCGATTTAGCTGCACTGTTGCTGGATGTATTTTGAAATGGGAATCGAATGAGTACACACAAGATATAATGGGGAGCAGTTATAGTTCACGTACTCAGTGCGAAATAAAATAACGGAAATGGAAACGATCACTCGTGTGTCGCTTCAGTTGACCGATGTGATACATTATTCCAGTTTAGGTAGGTCCGAAGTATTCAAAAGGTCACTTATGCATGTATCCACACCGCCACGTTGCGGAGAGGACTGCTAAGCAAATATTTCTGTTCACGTTATTTCGTCATTCGATTGAAGAGGACTATACCAACCAATGCAAGTGGGAAAGTATATCATCAAGGCGCTTTTTTGAAAAGATGTTAGTTGGAAGGGCGAACCAGGTGCGGAAAACCCGGAGGGAGAATGCTCTTTCTCGACAAGATAGTCGACCGTAATGCATGGCCAGCTTGAGCTGGTGGCCTCGCATTTCGATATTTCGGCTCCACTGCAACAGATTGCGACAAGGGTGAATTGGGTTTGTCAGTATTAATGTAACAAATGGGGGTCTCCTCGCTGAAGTCCATATTCACCACTTTGGGCCTGAAGACTGAACTGGTAGGTTAGGTGAAACAATCCTCTAACGAGTTTGTTTGCTCTACGTTGGGTGGCTTAAAGTGTATTAACGTCGCGCTTGCGCCAGGGACACCAGGCCTTGGCCGCGTATTCCACGTGGGGCCTCACGTAGGCGTACAGTATTTGCGAAAGGATTGATGGCTCGAAATTGCTGAAAGCTTACCGTAAGAGTCCAAGATTTTGACTGGATCTTTTTGATACCTTTTCAGTCTGTCTCGAGCGGGCAAGATCATCCTGCACCATCACCTCCTGGTCGCATTCCTGGGAAGCACTTGGCAAAAACTGGGCTCCAAGACGACATTCATTAGTAAGCTGAAGGCGCATGTTTAACAGCTTTGCATTTCGCCAAGTTAAACTGGAGTCGGTTTTTCGGATGACCAAGTATAAGTACTTTCGAAATCGCTCTGCAGTGCCGTGTGATCATCCACTGCCTTAATGTCATGCCAACTTTTGACATCATCCGCAAATAGTAAGAACTTCGACTGCAGTGCACTTAAGACAGTTAACAAATGCTAATAATCAACGGGGCCCCAGGGCCGATCCTTGGGGCACACCACACTGGACGTCAATTCGGTCAGAAATGACATTGCTGATCTTACATTCAGCTGACGCTGAATGAGGAAGTTGCTTATCCAGTGGAGTACAGGGTCACTGATTGCGTAGCTTCAAAGCTTGTGAAGGAGAATGTGGTGGTATAAGAGATCGAATGCTTCGGAGAACTCCATTCGGTTGACCTCAAATCCTGCTCTGGCGTCGGCTGATTCTGTTCAGCTTGCTCGGGCTAGAAGGAAGCTTGTAGTACAAGGCCGATTTCGGCGGAATCCTTACTGCTGTGACATTATGATGTTGTTGCTCTCATGGTAACCCATGATAGCCTCTGCGATCACAGCTTCCATTAGTTTGGACACCACTGGGAGGTAATTGATCTGAAGGTAAATCAAGGGCTCCAAACAATTCCCACTTTTGTAACTAGGAGCGTTTCCACGTAGTGGGAACCCGCATTTCATCAAGACATCGTTGAAAGAAGCGAGTTAATAGTTTGGCAGTGTTTATGGCGGCTGTTTACAATGCTTTCGGTCTTATGTCGTGCACGCTAAGGGAGCTGTGCACGCGCAGGGAGAGTTGTCTCTTTATCATATTGGCTGTCACGTACGACACGTAGTTCAACCCTGGTATTGATGGAGCTGTGTCAAAAACAGGTGAAATGATGGTTCGCTCTGGAAAGTGTGGTTAAAATGTTGGCGAAGCGCGTTGGCCCTCGACTTGTGCAGTTTTGCGCCAGACCATCTGTTGCACTTAAAACGGGCGTCTCGCACTGCAGTCTGCGGCACTTGTTGACGTTTTGTACAACAATTAAGGATTTGTACTGAATTTCACCGCAAAGTTCTGTTGGTGTTGGAGTTTGTCTTCGTCGATCAACTTGACGCAGTTGTTTCGTTAAGTTGTGCAAGCATCCCAGGTCTGGTTACTCGGACAGGCTTTGTAAGCGCGCCAGGTTGTATCCTTTATGGTCAAGCATTTCGTGGTGCGTGTTCTCAAGGAGTTCGGTTGCTTTGGGTGAAAAAGCTTGCTTTCTGATGTATATGCCAATGGCCCGGTGACTTTTGTGACAAACACCATCCAGACGGTATTGGGCGGTTCTACGGATGGGAAGAACCAATCGGTTTCTTGAACATGGTCGGACAGAATATGCTAACGGTTCACGACGCAGGTATTTTTGTTGATCTCACTTATGTACTCCTCGTAGGAGATATAACGAAGAGCAACGTCGCGTGATCACTATGGCCAAGGGGTGCATTAATGATAATTGTATCGGCCATCAGTTCCTCGTTGGTGAGCACGTTGTCCGAAAGTGATAGTGCGTCACTTGTTCTGAATTGCGTGAGATAAGTGACATGGTTGTACAGATGTACGTCGGTGATTAACTGTTGCAAACCAGACTTGAATCGTTCTCTGAGCAAGGCTAGGACTTCGATTGCTTGGAGTTTAAAGTCCCCCAGCAGAAGGACGTGACAGTGTAGTCGTTCCAGAACTTGCTTCATTGCAAAAGCTCGGCAGTGATCCATTTCCAAGTTGGACATTGGAGAGCGGTAAACTAGTGCTAGTAAACGTACATCACTACGTGGTAGGTGCATGCGTCAGCCAAGGGAACCGACGAATTGCGTTCCTGGATTCTCGGTGATATCAACATGCTGAGTGATCAACCAAGAACACCAGTCTGAGGAAAAGATTTGTTTTCAATGATTCATCTACGGGCCGGTACAATCATCCAAGGTTAAATTACAAAGGGATGGATAATGATTCGTTCGAGGGTTTGTCCCGAAATCACTCGGACAATGGTTAGACAGCGAATAGTTCGCCACTGTCACATTCATACAGATCGATTGTGGGTTGCGTAATCACAATGCCTGAGCCGATGTCAAGGTGACGGCTAGGCTGATGGCTGTTCTGCCAGGGCAGGTATAGAGAATGAACAAACGTTTTCTGAAAGCACAGTTGGGGTTGGAATATGCAGATCGCAATGGTCTCTTCAGTGGAGAGCATCCTTAACCGCGTACTTTCCGATTTGCTCATTGGAATCTGATAAATCACAGTAAAGGCATTCGGAAGGTTAATCTGGTGAACAATGAACAATGAATTTTTACGGGTTAGGAAGCGTTGCTTTACAAGTCCCGTTGGATAGTTGGTGGGGATATTAACATAACAATAATGATGATCAGGATAGTAAAGTAATTAATAATTTAAATATGAAAATGAGGACTTATCGTTTGCTACGTTGTACTCCTGCGATCCTCTTAGATTCACAGTACCCACAGTTAACATCAAATAATTCCATCCTAAAGCCAAGGTGTAGGAGGTAGACGTATGTTACGTAACAAAGTGTAAGTGGATGAGTGCATCGTCCAACCGTCTTTTAAATACTATTAGTGTCGGTGCAGAGACGACCGATTCTGGGAGAGCATTCCACGGGTGACAGACACGAATGGAAAAGATATTTCTGCAGCACTCCAGACGACTGTATTGTTCTGCGAGTTTTAATGAGTGGTCCCTCAGGTTTGTATTGCTGCTGAGTTACAGTAAAGGGCGGCACACATGTGTGGGTCTCGCAGAATCAAGTACGCCATAATCAGGTCGCCAAGTAGTCTGCGATAGCCTCCACTGAATACCCCAAATCATTGCAGCCTCTCTTGATATGAAAGATTGCGCAATCCAATTACCTTCTTGGATGCCCGGCGTTGTGGCTGCTCCAGTGCATTAGGGTTACGTTTCAGCCATGGATGCTTGGCTTGTATTGCGTAATCGACAAGGGGACGAACATACGCACTGAGCATTTATCGAAATATGGAGCTGTTTATTTGTCCAAACGCCAGTCGCAATAGCCGGACCCGTTGGTTTCCAGTCTTGGAGGCCTTTTCGGATTGCCTGGAGCAACCCAAGACAACTTGAACTAGGACACCCAAGTCGTGTTCGAGAGCTGATCACTGTAGTATATTCGTTCCTAGCCGGTATGAGTAGCTGCTCTGACGTTGGATGGAAAGCACCTTACATTTACTGATGTTAAACTGCAGCAAGGTTTGTGTTGACCATTGTTACACCGTATCTAGGTCACTCTGAAGCACATGTTGGTCGGCGTTCGCCTTGATCCTGCGTCAGATCTTGATGTCGTCGGCAAACGTTAGGAAGTTTAGAGCGATTCCTTGTGCAAGATAATTAAGAAACACAAAATACAAGTATGGACCTAGAATAGAGCCTTGCGGCACACCACACTCGACTTGTATGCGGTCAGTTAAAGAGCTTCGAGCTCTGACCACTAATTGCCGTTGAAGTAGGAAGTGGGTAATCCAGTTTAAAATAGGGCCGCCGATCCCGTAATGCTGAAGCTTGGAGAGTAGTATCCGATGGTCTAGACGATTGAAAACCTTGGAAAATACAGGCAGCTCATAACAACGATCTCTCCAGCGTCAGCTGCCTCGGTCCAACTACTGCGTGCGACTAGTAAATTCATTGTATATGACCGCTGTCAACGGAAACCGTGCTGCTCAGGCGTGATGATGTTACAGTTTTCCAGATAACACACCAGTGCATCGGCAAACTATGGATTCCATGAACTTAGAAAGTATAAGGAGAAGGGATACTGGGCGGCAGTTTTAGGGATCAGTTCTGCTTTCACCTTTGTGAATCGGGGTTATTATTGCAAGCTTCCACATGGCAGGAACTTGGTTCTGGTCTAAGCGGCGCTGGAAAAGCTGAGCTAAATGTTCTGCCACTTGACTTGCTGCTGCTTCCAATGCCTCTGGACGAATAGTGTCGACACCCAGCGAGCTGTGTCTGCGTAGAGACGTTAGCTTTTGCAATACAGCCTCCGCGGTAAAAGTGATGTGGGTTAATCCTGGCAGAGAGAAAAGAAAGGTTGGTAGATCGATTGGTGGCAAGACCCTTTGAAACGCGGGGGCATATTGTATCCGCAGCGCGTTTGCTGCTTCCATAGCATTTCATGTTGAGCCATCAGCCGTCCTGAGGCGAGGAAATCCTTGCCTCAACTTTCTTAGGCTATTGACGTGCTTGCACAGTATTTGGTGGTTAGCACTAAAGCTTTTTGCGATGTTCTGCTGATAGGCGTCTTTGTCTTCCCTTAACAGTTGAGTGCAGTGGTTACGTTGGGCTACGTAGTTGTCTTAAGTTTCTTGTGCTGGAGCTTCTCTGTACACTCGCCATGCTGCCTTGCGTACTCTCATCCATTTCCGAGTTCTGCTCCTAACGTAAGAAACTGATTTACACTTATACCAAACTTTTATCTCTGAAGCCCCTGCAATCAGCTGACTGAATTTTTTGACTAACTTGAGTCAGGCGACTTCCGGGGGTTCTTCTTCGAGAAACGACCAAGTTGTGGCGCTGACGAGCTGGGCTAATCGATCGTAGCTTGTGATGGTTTGCACAGTCTCATAGTTCTTATTCCGATATTCTGCATAGCAGACAAAGTTAAAACTGATCACAGCGTGATCACTGCGACCCAACGGGCAGTCTACAAATAACACTTCAATCATTTGCTCCTCGTTGGTAAGCGCAAAATCCAGCACAGACGGCCCATTACCAGTTCTGAACCGAGTGGGCAAAGTGATATGATTGTAAAGAGGAACAGCAGTTACTAGATCTTGTAAATCTGTTTTGAATTGTTCTCCGATCGTGGCGGGAGTTTCTAAACAGTGTACGTTGAAATGACCCATGGTAGAATGTGAGTATACTTTTGTTGTAAGATGCATCTTAAAGCAGCCACTAGGTGGTAGTCGGTTTCGGGTGTTGAGTTAGGGGCGCGGTACACCAAGACAATAAGGCAAGCGTCCCTGCCTTTTAACTGCGAACGACACCAAAGAGAGTCGGGGTACTGCGAGTCTGAATCCTCCACGGCTTCGCACTGTAAGTCGTTTCGGTAATACAGTATTACCCCTTCTCCTTTTGTGAGCCTGTCGTTCCGGATCAGTGACATGCCCGGTAGCGAAACTTCGGCGTCCGTCATTCCCGTGTGCAACCACGTCTCGGAGATACCAATGATATCATATGACCCGGAAGCTTGGCGACCTTTCAGTTCGACCAGTTTGTTAGAAAGAACCTGGGCATTCGTATATAAGCAGGTCAGTTTCTCGGACTCTAGAAGCCCACAGAGGGGTGAAGGGGTCACGAGTGAGAGAATGCCGACCGATGGGAAGTCGGCAGTTGCTCGTTTTTTAGATCGAGGCAAAATACCGCTTTTAAGCACTCCGGTGTCCCCGTTCAACAAAGATTTAGGACGATGTTTCTTAACGCGACATGACAGTTGACGAGCAGTCCGACCAATGTATGTTGCCGCACAACTGCACTCAAGTAGGTAGATAACGTAAGAATTGGTCAGCCTTGGCAGACTGTCCCTATTGCACACAGGAATTAGCTGGTTCGTGACAAAGATGCATCATACGTCCGAAGTCAGAAAGGTGTTCCTTATAGATCATGTCAATTTTCTTGTTAAAAGCTCACTAACTGCATCACCTTTAAAACCAAGCCGGATGAAGAGGACCTTTTTCGCGACTACGTCCTTAACGACCGGAGTTATTTTTTAAAGCTACATTTTTTGCTGCATGAATCTTCCTGGATAACCATTTTCACGCAACGTGTTCTGGATGGATTTCATCTCATCTTCCGGATCGTCCTCTGCGCATATCTTTCTCCTCCTTGAGGTGAGACAATGTACTATGTTACGCTTGAATGTAAGCGGTACAAAACTACTGCAGTTTGTATACTGACCGGTACACATGTTATTTTCTGCTTGTCTTCCTCAATATGGGACCGTCAGTACCTCTACTAAAGTGTACATCCAGATATGAAAGTTGACCATCTTGCTCAAGTTCGTAGATGACGTTAATCGCCGGGTGCGCACCATTAAACTCTGTCAATATATCCTCCAAAAAGATATCTTTATCGGTCACACAAAACATGTCATCCATATAACGGCAGTGATGGTCGAACCGATCTATAAGTGGCCACAATGATTCAGTTGCTAGTTCGGAAAGAAAAATATCTGCCAGTACTGGTCCGAGGGGGGGACCCCATTGCGACCCCATCATACTGCCGGTAATATATGCCGTCGAAAAGGAACGGAACCTTGTAAGTGCATTACAGAATTAATTCTTTCAGGCTTGGTAAGTGTGGCATCTATATGAGCAGCTCCTAGTATCGGAGTGGCTAATTCTGGATCGTTGCTTTTATGTGCAGCCTTGTTACAATGTGCTGAATTGGAGTTGGATGTTGAACATCGAATTCAAGTCAATGATCTGTCTGGCTCTTTGGGACAGCTCTGGTCCAGCCAACTACCGTCCTGGTATCTTACTATCGGTACGTTCAAAGATCAAGAAAGGCCTTGTTTCCGATGCGATAATGGCCTACTTGGAAGAAGTTACCAACGTTTCGCCAAAACTGCATAGCTTCCGACGAAATCGATCGTACACTGCAAAACTACTATTAGCCCGATGCAGTTGGCCCAAACCAGCAGACCGTGACCTAGGAGTTGAGGTAGTTTTTTGACTTTGCAGACATTCTACTGTTTAGATCATGCCTTTAGCTTTCCAAAATCCAGCTCACTAGTATTAGTGATCCTTTCTTAGGGTGGAGCAGGGGCTTTCTCCTCCACAGATCCTTAACGAGAAGACTGTGTGAATCACCATCATATACCATCTAAGTTGAATGCGGAGTACCAAAGGGATCGGTACTGGGGTCACGGTTAATTTTGACGTAAATGAAAGATACCGCACGCCACAAAAATTCCAACTGCATGCTCGATGGCGATGACCACACGATGTCGAGTGTGATCAAAGTACCATAGGATATCACACTACTTCCAGATGACCTGGATAGTGTTTGCGCGTGGTCACTTCAGAATCTAGGTCGGTTTAAGGCGCATAAATAATGAGTACTGCACTTATGGCACCAGCTAGCGTGCTACTAGCAACTGGGCAACCAGGAGCTTCAAATGTCTTCTGGTTAAAATGACCTAGGCGCTTTTACTCATGTCGACCTTGAATGTTCCAATCAGGCTGAAACCGCGTCAAGAAGGGGCATCAAACTCGTGGTCCTCCTGGGGTGTGCAGGCGGAAGATTCGATACGGCTGTTTTCAGCAGCTTTTCGGTTCATAAATACCTTCACATGTATAATACAAAATAAAGGTCGGGCAAGCATGGCTAAGTAGATACCTCGTTGTCTTTGAGGCACCCCAAAAACGGACAACGAAGCATGTTAATGGATTCTATCATTTGCCGTATGAACAAAGTTTACGAGTGCTTGGGGTCTTCAGCCGACGAGACCGGCGATTGCTTGCGAATCTTATTTTAACTTACCAGAATTTATGGGTTCCCAACCACAGTTGCAGGCATCTGCTAAAGCTCAATCGTGAGTGTAGTCTGAGAGGCCACCAGCACAAGCTAGCAGAGCAGTACAGTCGCCAGGAATACTGTCGGAATTTCTTTTCCCTACGTTTTTGTCAAGCGCGGATTGCCATGGCAGAGTATGTGCTTCCGCACAGGTAGAGTTCAAAGCCCGTGACCGTAAACTAATTTTGCTGCGCCATATCACATAACTCATTTCCCATGGCAAAACACGAGTGGCTGTTAGATAGTTTACTGACTGTCAGCTCCTAGAATTGGCTCCACCTCAGTTTGTATTAACCAGGAGGTGAAACGGTTTTTACCAGTGTTTTGTTAGTCGTTATTCCTTATGGATATCCAGCCGATTTAACATTTAAAGTCTGTATACTGCGATGAGTCCACTAATGTGAGCATATGTTTGCTGAAATGTTTTGTTCATTTTGCAATTTTCACCATAACCCTCATACGGACCTGTAAGCTTTGACCTTTTAGTTATGTTAAACCATCGTTCAGTTGTCCCCAATTAGAGACACATGAGATAAGCAACAATATGTTCGATAGCATCTACTTTAGCAGGGAAGAGAAGAACAACGGACTGTTGTCAATTTTTATACGTTTTCATGCAACGGACTGGTCGTAGACTACTGGAAACGATGTTCTATTGAAAACCAAGCGCATTCGGAACAGAGCCTTGATCAGAACAGCAGTCATCCAGTTGTCCCCAAATGTAGCTGCGTGCGAACCATTTACAAAAGAACACGAATGCAATGTGGCACACTGTGGATGAGGCAGGTAAAAGAAGACCTTGATTTCATTCACCTCAAACGGAATAGGTAAGCAAAAGGCTTCACTGTACGCTGCCTGTCACTAAAGCCGGTCCGTAGCCTTAAGGATCACAAGTCGGCCTTGTAATCCAAGGGTGTTGTTCTAGCCAGTGAATGGAACGGAGGACCGTTGCAGCATCCTTACTCCAAGTGCGACCGGTGATGGTTGCATAGCACCAAAACCTCGGTACTGTCTACCGACATACAGCTGAGGCATCTTTTTGCCTGTTATTTGAACAGGCAGCGGAACACCTCACAGATCGCAACATAATAAAAAAAATCTACGCTGCATGTAGCAAGATTCCGGATGACCTGTGTTCAATCCATGCTTTCGCTAAACCTCGAGCGTAGACTATTCCGGAGGATTTTATCACCGACGCCCCACTCTGATTCGGAACACGAACCGTGTAAACAAACTTCACAACTTGCCGATTTCATGTCTCCCCACGCACGTCGAATCCCATGTGAGTTCACCCCGCCTTGTAATAAAGTGTTTATACTCTCCCTTTCTCTACGCATAAGACTATCCCTTATCCCAACACGTGCCCGCGCTACTAGTGGTTACTTGTCTCGGCGCACTGACTATGATCACTGTAAACATTCTCCTTTGCACGCTCTTTGCACTCATCCGGTCTTCATTCGGTTTGTGAATAACCAATCGCATCAAGTACACCTTTCCTCTAAAATCCCGTGTCCTGTACTCTGTATCCCATTGACGCTCTGGAACCTATCCTGTTGCTCTCGGACCGAATTGCATTTCATTGAAGCTGCTTTGTGTAGAAGTGATAGTATTGAGGTTCCTATTCTTGCTGCTCCCTACTTGTTCGTAAGTAGTATCGACGTCCATGTCCACTGTTCTTGTCCATTTGAACGGCTGGATGTTCGTTAGCTGAAAGCCCTTCAAAACGAATTGTGGTGTGCACTACCTTTGTCAACGGAGTCTCTGATTTGGCAGTGACTTTCAGAGATTTTGATTCAAGTTTGGTTACTCCCCAACGGAGACTAATCGAAGTAAAGGCTTTAAGTCAAAGGATAAGCGTAGTAAGAAGAAAATAGCTGATGTGATCGACAAGTCCCGCTGTTAAAACTTTGACAGATACTAAATAGGAAGGAGGAAGAAAGCGTGGAACAACGCTTCTTGAATAGAGCCTAGCAGTTCCTCGCCACGACTAGAACCCCCTGATATTTGTACATATGGAGTCGAATACAAACATTTTGAAATAGAGTACTCCGATTTCCTCGGAAGGGCACGAAGCCGACTAGCAGGCGTGTTCGTTGAAGCCTGGCATTCAAAGCAGAAATCGATCATAAAGCACTTGAAGCTAGAATCCGCTTAAGATGATCTAGGAACCAGGCTCCCGAAGTCGCACCTATGATATCGCTTAAACTGGCAACACAACGTATGTCAGCTAATCAATCAGTTTGAAGAATAACGCAATATCCACAAGTAACAATGTTGTCAGAAGAGTATATTATAGCAGTGGTTCAATCAGGTGAGCATCTACACTTATCACTGAAAAACAATTAGCGCTCAGTGCCCCTAATCCACACATTGAATGAAATAATTCATTATGCACATGTTAAGTAAGTAAGGGTGCTCAGTTTGTATGTATTCCAATAAGAAAAACGCAACTTCAAATTTAGCTTTCGGGAAGCACCTACACCTTTTTCACACACTGACCAAGGCAGCAAGAAAGAAATTTATTAGGTGTCACCAAGCATGGTGGCATGCTACTCAGATGCTAGTCGCAGGAGATGGCACCTAAGAGGCGTGCCGAGTAAGGAAGTAGAGAGAACAGTTAGAACGTCAGATCCGCACGTGTATAGACCAAAGTCCCAAAGGATAGAGGGTAGTTAAGCAGTAGCAGACAGCAGAATTGCAACGGGACTAACCAGAGAAGTAAGTGATCTGTACGTACAATCAGTAAAACAAATGGACGGTCGGAAAATATAAACGAGAATAATAGCTAATGTAGCGAAATATTGAATGCGTGAATGCTGCCAGTTCACTACAGGAGTCTCTCCCTGGAAGGCTGAATGAATGAAATCTTCGATAAAGATGTCAGGGAAGGAGACAAATTGAGTACGGAATGAAAAGGTAGCAATTGTATTAGGCGCAAGCGGACAGAGGGCGCTCATGGAGTTCGCTGAATTCGGGCTTCTTTGTTATTTATTATTTGAGTGTAAACTAATGCATCATCGGTGGACTGTCGGGGAGGGCTGGTCCGACTTCGGAAAACTGGCTTGTTTAGAAAATGGGCCGAAACGACACGTCCTCCACTGCAACCCGACGGTGCGCTTGGGAGATGTCGCTCCCCCCACCGCAATCGGTGTCCACGGCCTTGGTCCCACGAAGAATCTCGGACGTGGTCTTTATGGCCAGACCAGTCGTTATCGCACCGGTAGTGGGGAGTCGCGGTGACTTGGAGCCAGGATTATGGGGCCGGAGGCTTCGGGCATATGGGCCAGGGGCTTCCGTAGTTTCTCAGGGGACTTGAGTCATGGAATGCAAAACTCGGCCAAGGTGGGACGTAGTCGGGATAGGCGGCGTGATGCCATATGGATATCAAAACAAGGACACGAAAAAATTATGTAGACTTTCGTTCTTTTTGCAAAGGTAGGTTTTTAGGTTTCCTTCGTCGTTTTGCAAAGCATTTGGAAGTGAAACACACGCTTACAATGAAAGCTGGAAAATAGGCATGTCAATGAATATAACAAACCTTAACAAAATCTGAAAAACGAATCGGACGTTTGGCCTGTCTACCGCGCCGGTCAGTTGCATAGTTTGGAGCTGGGTTGGCGAAGGGGCAATGGTAACTGAGGTATCCAGGGTGCCTGATGCGGAAGATGCAGCTGTGGGTAAACTTCGAGGCGGATCTTCTAAAAGTGC
>OX104063.1:104439236-104465498 GCA_944474145.2 Dicrocoelium dendriticum | reverse complement strand
GCATTGTCCTTGATATCGTTTTTTTAATTTTTCTCGCCTATGATGTGAACAATAACCACTCTCCTGTTGCTTTGTGTGCGTACATTCTCGTTTCGAACACCCTTTATACGAAAATGCAGTTTACATCTTTTTTGTCACGCTCTCCACCCTACGGGACATGTCAAGCGCCTGCTTTTTTACTCGTCATGAATCATTGTTCATTGTTCATAGTTTAAAGCCTGCTTATAAGAGCTAATCGCTAGCCGCCCTCTGTACAACCCCATAACCTCTCCTACGAGATTTCGAACTGCTAACAAGCTGTCGATACTGGATCTTGTGCTCACTAACGAAGAACTCATGGTTGACGAGATAGTTAAAAGCACACCAATGGGTCGTTGTGATCATGTTACTCCACTCTTTGACTATATAAGCTATGCGAAGTACCCTGAAAAGGAGGATGATAAAGTGCATACTGTCACGCACTATAATGTGTTATCTACGCTTGTTAAGGATACGTCTTGGACTTTCTTAACCCAATGCCCCCAGATGTTGCCTGGAAAAGCTTTACAAGGACGTTTAGCACACTGATTGCGCAAGCATCGGAACAGACGTCATTCCAACCCAAAAAAACAAGCATAAGTCATTTCTGAGGAGCAAAACACGTAAATGTATGTCCCGGAGGGATTTAGCATGGCAAGATCACCGGACTGCTCGAATGCAGAAACCTGGACCGCATACATGACACATCGTAACTTCTGTGTGAAACTGATTCGCGAAACCAAAGTCACGCATCAGCAGGAGTTAATGAAAGGATTCTGCACGAACCGCAAAATTCTGTACGGGCACGTTAAAGGCCTTCGAACGGTGAAGCGGGGGATACCAGTACTAGTCACGGCTAATGGGTGTACGCGATCAGCAATGGAAGCAGCTGATCTTCTACGGCTTCATTAATCCCGAAATTTCCAGCAGATAACGAGCCCAAACATTCTCTTCATTTCTATTACTCCACCGTCGTGTTTAGACAACATCACCTTCACTGAGGAAGCTGTGTTGAAGAAGTTGTTATCCTTGCGTATCCACAGTTTCTATGGAGTCGACAACGTCCGACCAAAGGCTCTGCAGGCGGTAGCTAGTGATCTAGCAGAAGCATTGATTGTTTTCTATCAGCGAAGTCTAGCAGAGAACCATATACTACTAGTATGGAAGTGAGGGGTCATCACCCATATCCATAATGGAGGTATCCGCACTGATCCTGTCAACTACCGTCCAATAACACTACTTCCCGTACTATCCAAAGTGATGGAATCAATCATCGCAGGCGCGCTGATGCAATACCTGGAAAGCCACAATTTAATAACCCCAGAGCAACATGACTTTCGTCAAAAGCATTCGTGTAATACTAACCTATTTATCGCACGTAATAGCTGGACTGAAAATGTTTATGATGGAGTGGGAGTCGATGTTATCTACCTGGACTTATCAAAAGCGTTTGATCGTTTAAACCATCGCATTCTTCTTCAGAAACTTCGGAACTACGGCATTGACGATCCAATCCTGAGTTGGATTAGCAATTTTCTGCAAGAACGACGGCTAGTGGTGAGAGTCCGAGAATCATTTTCTCATGCACTCGATGTGACGTGTAGAGTACCACAAGGCTCGGTTCTTGGACCTCCTTTATTCCTGGTGTTCATTAACGATTTGGCGAGATCAATTACTTCCGATTTCCTATTTTTCGCTGATGATATCAAGATATGGCGAAGGGTCAGAGGACCGGACGACCATGAACGGCTCCAGCACGATCAAAACACAGTGTCGAACTGGTCAGTTCAAAACGCCCTACCGTTCAACGTAGACAAATGTCGCGTTGTACACACCTAAATACACACATATACACCTATATAATTGGGACAAACGGATTGCAGAATAGCTCCCATGAACGTGATCATGGTGTGTTCGTATAGACCGATCGCAACTGTTCAAAACAGGCTGAGGTAGCTGCGAAAAGTGGTAACCAGCACGTCAGCATGCTGTGAAGGGCATTCGGGATATTTGACCCATCAATCTTCCCAATGATGCACAATTCCTACATGCGCCCGCATGTTGAATACGCTATCCAAGCTTGGCAAGCTTGGTTGAAGCGCGACTTAGACGCGTTAGAGACACCTCAACGTAGAGCAACAAAGAATGTAAAGGGCTGCGCTATCACCCTTACCACCGAAGGCTGAAGTTGCTTGGAATTTTCAGCGGACGCTATGGAAGCCTGCGTGGTGATCTCATATTGGCTTATCAGATACTGAATGACCCCAACCACGTATGCAGCCATTTGCTGAAACTTAGCCACAACATGCAGCTCAGGGGTAACTGCTTAAAGTTGAAGGAACAATATAGCCGTCTAGAGTGTCGACGGAATTACTTTTCCGTTCGGGTTTTCCAACCCTGGAAGGCACTCACAGACTCAGTTGTATCCTTCCCTAATTTGGACTTTTGCAAAAAAACGATTAGATGTTGCTCTTAGCTCCCAGCATTTTGTTACCTAAACTCCTCTATTGTGGATTACGCCAAGCATGCTTTTCAACTGGATTTATGTATCAAAAGGACCCAAGTGAGCGACCAAAGTTTACTTTTCTCACCACTTATATCAACGATCACTGCACCCCAGTGTATTTCTGAACGTTTGCGCTCGATTTTTAAAACTTTTACACTACTGTAATTTATCAAAGTATTCATCTCGGCAGACTTTCGGTAGATGACCCACATCTAATTTGATTTCATCATATTCACCACCACCATCCTACGGTACGTGTCAAGCACTTGCTTTTATCCCCTGATAAGTCATTGTTCATTGTAATACGTTCCTGTTCAAAGTGTACGGTAGCAGCGAAATCGCCACGGAACTACAAACTGTTTTCCTGCTTGACGCCCACGAAACCATCGTCAAGGGTTTAACTTAATTTTTCTGGCCAATGAAAGGACGGAACTTTTGCAATATTATCGATGCATGCAGCAAGTGGCCCGAGACTTCCTAAATGTCTAACACATCAACATCGGCCACGATTACAATTTTCAGAGAAGCATTCCTTGGGTTCGATTTTCCGGAAACAGTAGTATCCGACAATAGACCTAAGTTTACCTCTTCACACTGCTAAATATTGCGCGTTACGCGGCATGTAGCACGTGGAATCATCCTCTTATCATCCAGAATTAAATGGGCGAGCGGCGAGTTTTGTGGATACTTTCAGGATAGCTCTGCTCCATGCGGAAGGTGATCCAATTCTAGAGGCGCTACAGAATTTTCTGCTAACCTACAGTATCACGCCTAATTCACAAACGCCTGACGGAAAGTCCCCAGCAGAATCGCCTCTGCCCAAAAGGCGCGGAACAAAATTTGATCTCATATGACCGCCGGATCGAGCCTACTTCGAAACCGATTCATCATCATTATACACGTTAGCTAGAAGTGGGAAACACAGCTATTGTCCCGCAATACCTAAAAACTTAAAAATATGCAACAGATGCAAGCCAGCTGAGCGGCCAGTAACGGATGGGCCTCATTCTGGTATGCTCCCAGTCGGCTAAGATGCAGCAACAAAATGTATTATGAACAATTATATTGAACTTAGAAGTGGGATCGTGGTTGGAGGGAGAGGTTAAAGGGGATGGGGTGGGACAACGAAACTCACAGCACGAATACCAATGAGGTCGGCTCCTAGCCATATTAGCAAGTGTATCCAGCCAAACGTGGTTCATCTTCTTTCGGACCCCAACCAGGGAGCCGAAACGCTCCAACCAAGGCCAGCTCTGAAGTGAGGGCCTTCATTCCTCTCGACCAAGTCATCGCTTGTCCAACCCTCCTCTTCTTCCATCCACACCCCAGGCGCGAACAACGCACGTCGCTGGGGTCGGTTGGCTGGCATGCATAACACGTGGCCAAACCATCGGAGCCTGGTGCATGAAATAACGTTGCTGAGCGGTTCATTTCCTTTTCCTGTGCCGTAAACAAGGTGTCGAACAAGCTCCTTGTTCACTCGATCTTCCCAACTGATGTGAGCCAACTTGCGAAGACATCAGTGGTCGAACGTAATTAGCCTCTTAATGTCCGCTGATCTAAGGTGCCAGGATTCACAAGCGTACAGTAGGGTCGAGCGTACCACTGCATTGTATACTGTACACTTCAGGGCGAGAGTGATGTCGCGCCAGCGGGTGCTGTGTAGGAAAATAGTGCTCGCAAGATATAACCCAGCATCCTCACACAAAAGAAGTAACCGCTCACTGTTAGCATTACGGAAGCCTACACCATGTTGGCCGTCCAGATACAGTTAATCAGTGGATAATTTTCCAACTTGAGCGTTCAGATCCCCAGCCAACACTATAGTGTCCGAGCTTCCTCTATGGCGAGGGAGTTTGTTCCGTTGGTGGTAGAAGTCATCTTTTAGCGAATCTTGTCCAGAGTTGTGGGTGCGTAGGCATCGATGACGAATCGACACCTGTTAGTCCCGTGCGCCTTCGAATCTTTGAAGGAGCCAGCCAACGGAACCGCACACATCTGGCTACTGATTGGGAGCCAATGAACCAGAGCAACTTCAGCCCTGGGACTCAGGGCAATAACAACACCGCCTTGGCTGGTACTCGAAGCTGCATCGTCACCGAATAGACGCAATGAGAAAGTGCTGCTAGTGTCAACTGAAGGGGATCGCAGTGTGAGCACAGAGGTCGAGCCTTGCAGGCTGGTCTCCAATAAGCAACAGATATGGATCGAGATGTCTCTAATATTCACGCAAGTTCTGTCTGTTGATCGATCTGAAGCAACGTGCGTAAACTGAGGCATGACAATCTGAAGGAGGATCGTGAGCTACAAATGGCAACTGATAAACTGGGCCTGACAGCTTGCTTGGAGATGGGTTTGTCAACTGGGCAGGAATGGCGGTCCGCGTTCACATATGATTTGAAACTAGAAGATAAACGCCTAACAAAGCATGTTAGGCGAGAGCCACTAATTGGGGGAATGAAAACAGGGGGATAAAAATGAAGCTAGAAAGGGACGATAAGGGTAAAAACGCCTAAGAATTAGAAGATGGAAGGGCTTGTGCAGTAGTATCCAAACCCCGATCCACCCGGCTGTATGCAGCAGATAGACCACCGTTGATTATCCTCTGCGGTGGTTAGAGCATAAGGAAATAGTTTGATGGAAGCTTCATAGTATTGCGTGGGCACGATACTGTCAGGTTGCTCAGGCCTAGACAGGAGAACAATTAGGATTCAGAACCAAAGCCTTGGGTTCAAAATTTTACCTCAAAGCAGCGGATTGGGCTTTGGGCTACATTGTATCCGTTTTAAGGAATAAGGAGCCACTTCATTGCAACCGCTAACCTAGAGGACTAGGATACTGATTTGGACTAACCTCTAAGTGTTGACCAATCTGGTATGCGTGGCTGTGAAGGTGCAACAAAGGACCACCTATCATGTCTCAATGGATCTGAGGCACGCAAACGATCGCATCACGTTAAGGTCCAGCCTCAATGCGATGGTCCAAAGAAATTGGAAAACAGAGCAGCAATCCAAATGAAGACATTGCGCTATACCGCGTCATTTCGACCTTAGACAGAAGGTGTTGCTTAAAACTATCGGAACAACAAAATCTCTTCGACACCTAGATTTGTTGTAAATGACATGGCCATGTCTGCTACGAAGTTGTCGTAAGCGATGCCAAATGAGTTTACCACATCAAACAACGCAGGAGCTACACCGCATTCGACCTAAGAGAAGATGCCCCAACCACGCTCCCTGAAATACTGTCAACGACAGGGCTACTCAGCAAGATAAGCCTCTTACCCCACCAATCTCTCCTGCACTTGATTGTCGGTCCAGAAGATGGACGGATCGTTGCCGAGGCCCTGTCAAGCCGCCCCAGGTCAACCACAGGCTGAAATCATGTAACAGTGAACTGCAAACATGGAAATATTAAGAGGAGCATCTTCCAACGAATGGATCGGTGAACTGTAAACGAATCAAAGTTGGGCCATTTTCCAGAAACCAAGAAGTGTCGTATTGGTTGGTCAAAAAGTTCTCGCACACTCTAATAAATCTATTGGTAAGTGAAAAATGGAAAAGCACCGAAAAGGTTAAAGAAAGTCATTAAGGGCGAATGAATATCGGTACTCTGCGCTGCATGATTATCTCGTGTCTGGCGGCCATTTTACCGTACCTACAACCTTGCTTTTTGATCGACCAGTCGGGGCGGATAGATTTTCTCGAACGGCCAATCAGAGTGGCCCAGTGCGACCTTTGTGTCTATGACTGTTATGACGTGGGATCCTCTGTACTTTCTTTAAGTTAATCTGCTCAACACGTATAGTGGACTAGGGTGCGGCATGATCGCCTCAGCCCAAACTAGTGCACATTTTTATTGATTTGGTAAAAGCGATGTCCACCTTGGGCGGTTTGTTTTCGGCCATGCCACGCGTTGGAGAAGTGAAAAGCTTGTCAGCAGTGGTCCGACGATTGCCTCTTGTAGTTCATCATTGAATTGCTCACCATAAGTGGCCGGAGTTTCCAGGCCTTGTCGGAAGAATGTGGGTGTAAGTTCCTGTCAAAAGATTCTTCATAGCGGAGTCTATAGACTGTTACATTTCTAAACTGGACATTGATCGGCGGTACACGATGGCTATTAGTCGTGCATCTTTCTGGCTTGGGTGTAGCCGGTACCACAATGCGTCCACTGTTTAAACCCCTGGGTCTTTTATGCGGTCAATGAGTAGGTTGGAATGTTAGTACAGAAATCACCGCCTACCGTAGTGTCTCGGTTGTTGCGCAAGAGTGACATCCCAGGAGGTGCTATCTCGGAGTAGGTAATCAGATCGTTCAAACATGTTTCGATTGCCTTGATAAGGGCCCAACACCATGAGACTTGACGCGATCGAAGCTCTACCAAATTATTGCCAAGGCCTTGTGCGTTTGTGAGCAAAAGACACCAAACGTTTTTCTGAACAAACAAACGTTTCCCGCTTAAGTAAGGCCGACCCTTGTGGGACCGGCTGACAATCGTTTTTTGGTTGACTTTATGGTCACCATTCAGGGCCGTTTCATGCTGTTGCACAGAGCACGCACTACCTAATCCTCCAGAGACCATTTGCGGCTGATTGTTTGGTACTTTTTCTCCGGACGGATTAGCAGTTGCATTCCGCTCCGATTCAGAAATGCTGTTAGCTGGGCTGGTAACAAAATTTTGATGGTTTTGTATCCGTTTAGCCAATGGTGGTTTTATTTTGACCGCCTTCACACGTATTTCTGATGGCAGTTTGATACGTAACTGGTGCCAAATTCAAGCACCCATTCAACCGTTAGTTTGAAGTGGGGCGTGACCTTTAGCACTCTTGGACCACATTCTTTATAATTGGGTGATAAGGGTAACGACGTTGAGTTGGCAAACACGTCATGAAGACAGTGGGGTACGCGGATGTAGCGCCACTCTTCCACGTCATGAGCTTGGACTTGCAACTCGTCGGATGGCTGTATTTGAGGTACACTACGAGCAAAAGTTGACCCTACGTCGTTTTGCCTGCGACATTCTCTTAGGTTTTGACTTTGTGCCGACGCTCACTCTAAGGGATGGCAGGGAAAATATGAACTTTTTATGACGAATCACGAAGACGGTGAGTTGACAAGCGGGCGGTCTCCGCTTCGCTACCCGATTGAAGTGTCACCTGAAGTAGTCTTGGTTCGAGATGGTGAACTGAGTTCAGATGTTGGACAATACAAACCAATGTAGCTTATGTGGCGTGTATTCCCTTTGCTTGATATGTAGATTTTCAGTGTTTCAGGTCTTTAAGTAGTTTGCTTTTGGTAGAGGTTACCTTTGTCTCAGCCAGCTTAGAGCATATTATCTCGCTCGAGTTATGCGTCCTCCTAGTGTTCACAATTTTGGATAAGTAGGTGCTTCCTTTTTCTAGAGAGGTCGTAGTCAATGTTCTCGAGAACGCAATGGTATTTCTGTCACTCTTTGGAGTAGTTGCATACTTGCCTCCTCTCTGTGCCTTGGGTCTGCAAGCAGCGACGACTGATGCGTATATTGTCAGGTTTTCGGTCGTGTCGGTTAAACCCAAATGTAGTGGAGGATCATGTTCTCTCTACTCTGTTTCTTTTCTGAGTTCAAAGTTAGGCAACAAGAGTCGAGTTCTGCTGCAGCTGGTTCCGATGCCGCCGCTGTGATTCGAGTGTCACCTCAGAGGGATCATTTCTGTGCCACCACGCTGATGCATCTTACGATTGGGTTAGTCATACGCTGTGTGCAGAACCAAATGAAGTCTGGTGTGTAGTGTCATTATTTCACTTACACTACGCTTAAAGTACCGCACTGGAGATGGAATTTCATGCTACTACTGCTATTGCAATTCGAACAGACTTTGAATGCGAGTTTGGATCCTAAATCACTTCTGTCTGCGGCTACGTGAACGTTGTACATAGTTTTTCCTTGTTACTGTTTTGCGAACCATGCCTAGCGTCAGTCAGGTGTGTACATTGCGATCGCCTTTTCGTTGGCAGCGCTCAGCTCACTGAGCGTTTTGGAACAAGCGCCTGATGTCTGCTGGTGGGACCACCGTTGCGAACCTAGCTGACTGAGGTCAATACGTGAGTTTTAAGTTGTAGGCTGTGGTGCGTGGCTATCGTATGAGCCAAGCTTCGGCGTATTGTATACAGTTGAGGGTTCACCAGCGTGCTAATACTCACGATAGTTTGTCGATGATGATTATGCCTGGTAAACGAGAGTCAGCTTTCAAACGAAATGTCAGATTCTTATGGTGTAGAGCTCGTTAGGTAACCCTAACTAGACTCTCCCGAACGAGCATAAAACCAATGTAAAGCACAAAAAAATAAGCCTGATTTACGAGTGATTTTCCGTGAAAAGCCTGCTGACGTTGCAGTAACGGTTGCAACGAGGTTGTGTGGTAGGCAGTCCTATGGTGCTAAATGTACTGAACTACGTGAATGTTCCGACGTGTGCGCGAAGTTCATCGCAGGCTGATAGCGAGACGGTTGGCAAAACACAAGAGGGTGGACGTTTGGCAGCTGTATAACGTGCAACAACGTACTTATAAACTAGAGCCGGTAAGGTTTACACAGCAGTGAGGAAAAGGAACAAGGGTATAATGCGTATAAAATAGCCAATGCTTGACACTTCATGTGGGATGGTTTGTGTGAATTACATAGGTTCAGAAACGTTACACTAAAATGTAACACGCATTTGTGCAATGATCATCTTATCCACGGTAACACACATGTATGCTCGTCTATGCCGATCTCGTGGGGCTTGGTGAGCACAGTGTTTGTCTGCCTCTTGTCATCATTTGAGGAACGAAATCCAAATCAAGTAATGCAAATACTGTAATTCCTCGTCAGGTCACCCTTTTTAATGGGCACCGTAGGTTCAGAAATAACGGAAGTGCAAATGATATACCACAGTCGGCAACTTCGAAGAGAACATCGATTTCAGTAACGTTCCAGCCAACTGTATTGAGTAACCAGCTTCAGCTGTTGTCCACTCAGTTTGTGTTACAGCTAAGTTTCACTAAATGGCGACACACATGACCGGGGTATTCAAGATCTGGTAGGCCTGAAATTGGTCGCCTCATAGATGTCGATGACTTCCATCGAACGCTCCTGTGTCTTTCAGTCGCAGATGGTATGTTAGGTGGAACAATCCCTTTAGATTTGTGGTTGCCCTTCGCTGTGTAGTCTCCAGTGCAACCAGGTCGCGTTTTGCTTAAGGTTTCCAAGTCTGCAAAAATTGTCCTTGCGCCCTGGAATCTAGTTTCAAGATCCCCGAAATGGAATTACGTATTATAGTCGTAGTTACCGACTTCATCCAAAGTGCGCTAAACCAAAACCAGAGGAAGCTGAAGCAATAGAGCGGCATGACAGATTACAACTGGCCTAGCAAAGCACACAGCATTGCCTCATTCGTTAAAGGTAAACGCACGCAGGTGTAAAAAGGAAAAAACGGGTGATGCTCGTAGGGCAAGAGATGGCGAATAGAATTTTACCAACGCAAGGCCCCTAAAGCATAAATGTAAGCCCATCCTTAGAATAGAGTACCCAACTTCTGCTATACTTAGCGGCGTAGATATAGGCATTGCAACAACAAACTCGCAAACATGCTGGCAACCAAGCTTTGCCTACGTCGCTAATTCAAATCTTGGCTGATGTAGTTCATCCCGGGTTGTATTTGCGACAACTGCTAAACCACTGCATCCAGCTTTGTCCACTACTGCCTAAAGCCTGGCAATATAAGCTTTAGTTGTTGTTACACATAGACCAAAGGCAAAGTTAACAGCTATATCGAAGGCCAGCAAATGGGACGTTGGAAGTGACACCAACACTACTACGGCACCAAGCACTGAGACTCTCTCACCGCCAAGTTAACAACTCACAAGCCCATACAAAATATTTCGCACTACTAAGGAGCATAACTCGCTGAAAATAATACGCTCTAGTCTGCATGAGTCCATCTTATTAAAAATAATTACTAGTTGATCTTAAACAATTGGACTTTGTAGCACAAGAAATGGGTGTCCAGGTTAGATAGTTAAGTTTGTTTCACGGTCAGTTCACTATAGTGAATCAAGAGTCCTTCAGACAACTGTTCATCTTCGGAATACGTCATGCAGTGTCCGTGTTTTTTCTGACGTTCCTTGGAGCGGGAGTAAGCAAAGGGAGTAAAACCCAGGAACACTAACGAAAAAGCGCCGTTAGTCAGTGGTGTCCAGAACAGTAAGACATCCAATGAGTTGCAGGTCCACGCTGATGATTTAGAGTAGTGGAGCCACATCCTTGTAGTACTCTTGCTTAGTGATGTGATTAGCAACTAAACGACAAGGCTGCGATTGTGATTAAAATGCCTTATTTTTAACTAATACTGGAACTGACACTTGGAAGCTCATAAAATTGCGCAATGAGCTACCGTTAGAAAGGTGTCTGAATGCGGTCGATACCATACCACAATTAGCTAAAAAGCACACTTTAACAGGGTTCTTTTAAGGCCTCAGTTAACTAACTTTCAAATCAGAGCGCAATGAACTCTCCCACAAGCCGAAACAGAAACAGATAATTCGTTTCTGCTCATCCAGTCACATTTATACTTTCAAATTGACAATCGGAAGACACTGGTTGTTGACTACCCCGTCATTTCTTGTATTGTCTTCAAGCAAAGGATCCACATACGATGTCACTTGAAACCGATTGTTGGTCAAACTGCACCCGATTGGTGCGCTGCGCACTATAACTTTGACAGCGTCCCTGTCAGCTGATTTGAACAATGTGGCTGGAGGCGTCGATCGGTTACACGACATCGGAGGAATTTAGGATCTGATGACTAATTGCGCATGACGAATGTGAGAGATGCATTGGAACTGACGTGGTGGCTAGGGTTCGGTAAACATTTCATGATTACTGAGGCAACCTTGCTTCTCAATTCACCCGGCTCATTCGTCGTGCGCACCATCCGTCCGCAAACGTGAGCATCTACTTAAGCGCTTGGATTTCGGATAATGTGTAGCCAGAACGACGGAGCAATAAAGCACGATCTGTATTGCACGTCACGATCCGTCTCATACGCGCTCACGCCCACACACATATGGTCACATCTCTACACCACAACGCACCAGAAATGCGATGCGGTCGACGGGCACCTTCGCCCGCCAATTGGCGACAATTCGGCAACTCAGCTTCGACTGTTTTGCTTCGTATCTCCGCTCCTGTACGTCGCTTTCCGACCAGCCTGGATTTGTTCGAAGGCCCTCAACTTGCTTAATCTCCCAGGCGTCACTCGGCTTGGAGTTATTCCTTGGGGCATAACAATCGGCGTCTTTGTCTGAATTCTCGGCCTCTCCTCCAATATCGTTTGAGATCTTCCGGGAGCGGACTTTCTTCCCGTCGTCGCCCACGGTTCCTTTTCCACTCGTCCGGTAGGGCCTGCGTTATGCTGACTGATTCCGGTGCCTCTGTCGGATACTCTTTCTTGATCTTGTCGTTTTCTGCTATTCCATGTTGTCGAAGTCCTCCGCGCCTCTACACCCGCCCCTCCTCGAAGTTGTTGCTCTCTCGTGTGCCATGGTCTCACCAGGTCTGTATTCATCCAGCGTTTCATCATTCCATTGTCAACTTTGGCATTCACTCCTTTTCGGTCAACTACAATGTAGGGACCTTTCCAGCGTTCTTTGAACTTGCTTGCCCCGGGCCCTCTGTGCATTGGATGATCATGCTTGCGCACCTTGACTTGACCTCCGATGTTAAATGATCTCCACTTGTGAGTCGCATATCGGACGTCGTAGTTTAGCTTGTTCCGTTGTTGCCGTGATCTCGTTCCTCTTCTGGCCATATCCCGCAATCATTTGTGATGTGGTGCTGGATGTTGCTGTTCACACACCTCCGCTATACATGTATGGAGTGCAATTCGGGGCTCTCTACCAAACTAGCTCAAATGGCGAAACCTTGGTGGTTGACTGCATGCTGGCCCGATACGACAGCAGAACCTCAGGTAACGCATCCACCCATGCCAACTTTATGCACGTTATCCATTCCTTCATGGTTCGGTTGAATCGCTCCGCCATTCCATTGGTTTGAGGATGGTAGGGTGATGTACGCCGTCTCTCGATGCCCCACTTGTTTAATAACGTTTGAAATGCCTTCGATTCAAAGCATGGACCCCGATCCGTAATAACATATTGTGGTATCCCATACCTCGCCGGCACGTTGAATTCGAATGCATGCGCCACGGTCTCGCCTGTCTGGTCTTTCATTGGTACGGCTTCCACCCATCGCGTAAAGTGGTCGATCATAACCAGAACGTAGCTATTTCCCCATCGACTCACCGGTAACGGTCCAAAGCCGTCCAATCCCCAGCACTATAGTGGTTCGTTGACTTCAACTGATTTCATTGGTGGTCTCGGCGCATCCATCTCGTGACATTTTTGGCAGTTTGGGCATCTCCGGATATACGTCGCTACATCCTTTCTCATGGTTGGCCAAAATACTCTTCTCCGTAGCAAATCATAAACTCGTTCGAAGCCCATATGAGCGTTATCATGGGTCACTTGGATCACACGTTCTCGAAAACTTTGTGCAATATAAGGTACTTTCTTCCCGTTTACTGACACAAGCAAATTGCCATTCACGACATGCAGTTGGTCCCAGATATTGCGGAAGTCATTCATTTCTCCCGATTGCGTGTCTGGCTTGGTGCCTGCTTGCAAATGCTCGCAAAGTAATCGCACCAATTCCTCTGTTTTCTTATTCTCCAGTAGACTGCTATCCTCCGCAGTGACCGCACACACCGGTATGGCAATTTCTGGCATGAGGGCATCCAAAGTTGGCCGCGACAGCATGTCCAGTAGTATGTTCTTCGTCCCATCTACGTGTTCGATTGTAAACGTAAATTCTTGGAGTCTGTATGTCCATCGTGCGAGGCGCCCCCGCGGGTCTTTCGAGGTCATCAACCACGACAGCGGCTTGTGGTCCGTGATGACGCGGAATTCACTAGCTAGGAGATACGTTCTCCATTTTGCCAGAGCCCATACGATAGCGAGGCATACTTTTTCTGTCGTCGAATACTTCTGCTCTGCAGCCGTCAGCACTCTACTGGCATACTCTATCACCCCGGCTAGTTGAGACAGTATTGCTCCAATTGCCACGTTGCTTGCGTCGACCGACACCGTGAACTTTTCGCCAGGACTGGGTATTCATAAACACGCTGGTCCCTCTGTGACGCACGTCTTTAAGTGGCTGAAAGCTTGATCGGCTTCCGGTGTCCAAACGAATGGTTCGTCTTGTGGAGAGGCTTTAATAAAGGACTGATCTCCGCGAAGTGAGGCACGAATCTCGAATCATACGCCACCATTCCCAGGAATGCGATGCGGTCGACGGGCACCTTCGCCCGCCAATTGGCGACAATTCGGCAACTCAGCTTCGACTGTTTTGCTTCGTATCTCCGCTCCTGTACGTCGCTTTCCGACCAGCCTGGATTTGTTCGAAGGCCCTCAACTTGCTTAATCTCCCAGGCGTCACTCGGCTTGGAGTTATTCCTTGGGGCATAACAATCGGCGTCTTTGTCTGAATTCTCGGCCTCTCCTCCAATATCGTTTGAGATCTTCCGGGAGCGGACTTTCTTCCCGTCGTCGCCCACGGTTCCTTTTCCACTCGTCCGGTAGGGCCTGCGTTATGCTGACTGATTCCGGTGCCTCTGTCGGATACTCTTTCTTGATCTTGTCGTTTTCTGCTATTCCATGTTGTCGAAGTCCTCCGCGCCTCTACAAATGCATTCAACATAGCCGTCAACGCAACTGCATATGAAGTTGCATAACCAATAGAATGTACGCTGCTATCACTTAAGCAGAGGTCTTGTTTACGCGAACAGGCGCAGCTCTGCTGCATTGTATGAAGTCATGTGAAGTCAAGAAGTCGGCTTCTGCAACCTGGATGGGTGAATATTCTGCTATGTAAAAGAATGGACTTTTTGCACCCGGTTAGGAGCACTTTTAGCATGTTATACTGTCACAGCGGATGGTGTAGTATTTTGAATTACTGTTAAAGAAAACAATAAAAGGGCTGAACTTGTCTACACACATCACTCAAACAAATAATTTTGCGTTATAGTGTCGGTTTTGGTTGGGTCAACAGGCAAATGGGATAGGTACGGTAGAAAAGGATTACTGTAAGATGAATTATGAGAAAATTGAACCTCAAGTATGGAGCGGCTGGAGGAAATAGTTATGTTTTCGAAAGGTCAACATGTAGTGGATGAAAAGTGTCTAAGAATTTTGGAGGAAAAACTGGTACATGCCTCTGGGGGCTTGTTGAAAATAACATCCACTAGGGAATGCTTGGACAATCGGCTGCATCTAGAAATAAGCTTCATGAACCGTATAATCAGTAGTCTTTTTCTAGTAACCCAAGGAAAATTAAAGGGGAACATTAGAGCCAATACGGCAGTATTCAAACAGTCACAAAGCTAAGAATCGCCTAGTACTGAAGGTACTTTAAATCGAAGAACGGAAAATGACAACCGTCTAACCTTGTAAATGGTTTCCTCAACATAAGTATACCATGATAAGTTTCGGGATAAAAGCTCCCCTAGATACCTAATGCTTGACTATCTGGTTGTGAAGTGGTCACACACTACTAATGGAGAAGTGGCGTTCAAAAGAACTCATAACTTGCCAGGTCGGAGAAAAGCGAATGTTACGTCATGACATTTAGAGGAAATCAACATCAGAGATCAGAAAAATGACCAAAGCACGAGCGCATCGAGATCATTTTGAAAAGTAGCTGTCCCAACGATTAGAGTAAACCAACCCAAAACGGCATTGTCAGCATAATTGCATATATTAAAGGTGGATGGTTTAGGGAGGTTTTCCAATTATACAGAAAGTAATGCCGGTAAGGAGATGGCTGCTGTAAAACGCTATAACTAGAGAGCAACACAGAAGACTTCTCTCTGTAAATCCGGGTAAATTGAGTGCGGTTTTTGAAGTAGTCTTCAGCCACGCTGCAAACACTTGTTATAATCCTATTCGCAGACAGCAGGTTGAACAGAATCGATCTGTCAATGCTACCGAAAGCATCTGTATAGTGGAGAGACAGAAGGCGTACTGCCCCTCTCTTTTCATCCAGTGGAGAAGGCAGAGCATACACAACATTTGACTCAGCATCAAGTGTTGAGTGGTCATGTTGGTAAGCGAACTAGCGTGTATTATCTGCATTTGTGCTTGTAAAAATCTGAGAAACAAGTAGGTTTTCTTAAACCAACATCATCATCGATGTACTGCATATTTGCGGATAATTTTGGGACTCCTTTTTGGACACAGGAGTCATTCTGACAGATCTCTAATGTTAGGGATGATGCCCTCCATAAGACCTGGGTTGAAAATTTCGGTAAGCGGTACCACAAACTAATCTACACAGCGCTTTACGTCGGGGCCCGTAGCCTTAGTTACCTCCAACTTTTGAGTGCTCGACCACCTTTAAAACTGACAAAAGTGACTACCAGATTTGTGTCCCTGAAGTGAGACAAAGAAAAGATTCCTGTTGAGAACAAAACTTAGCGTTGGGTTTTGTTCACATCCACATTATCAATGCTTCTATGGGAACTTTGTACACATAAGTGTTCCAGAAGTCTCCAAAGATCGCGACAATCGTGACAGCCCAGCACAGCGTCAATGTACAAATGGTTCAACCTATTTATCTCGGATTTGATTGCCAAAGAGCCTTATAACTTGCACATTCATTTTGCATTTATAAGTTTGTCCCTTCTTTCCAAGTCACTTCAGTATTTTGGAAGAAAAGCTATCCATCTGTAGGTAGATAGTCTCAACTGGGCGCTGCAAATCCAAGCAGAATGTGGTGCATTCAATTAAACAGACGCACTACAAAGATTATTTTTTGTTCTTGAAAGCTGAAAAGTCAGTTAAAACCAACTTCGCTTGGAGTTTTGCGAAATTTTCTGTAAAGCTATTGTGCCGTCTGATGCTTTCGAATGGTTTTTTAGTCAAAGTGACAAATTTGGTTTTGCAGTACATGACCGGGCACACCTTCAAAACGCAGTGATCTGAGTTTGCGATAGGTGCTCTGTTTAGCCTAGGAAACAAGTGACTTTTATTTTTAAAGACAAAATCCAACTGTGCGCTCAGTATGGTTTCAAAGTTCACCAAACTTGTTAGACTGAGTGATTTGATGAATGCCGTGTCACTCTTTTTGAAACCAACAACAACGATATAGAGGGAGCTCACAATTTTAGGCAGTAACGCTGGGGAAAATACTCGGCAAAATTCTTTAGCTCAGACGTTGGTGTGTCAGGAGCTATATAAACATTTCCAATGATGTTGTGCATGTTGTGTATGTAAGATGTTGTGTATGTAAGAAACGAAGCTACCAATGTACACCAGAGTTTGTTGCTGTAACTGATGACGCTTGCTCCACGATTATGCGGCTTACCACGTCTATCAGTCCTTCTCACACGATAGTCACAGAGTTTGGTAACCTCCTCCTCAACGTCAGAATGGAGCTAACTTTCTTGAAACGACACATCCGTATTTGCAAATTTCTTACGCGTCATACTGGCAGTAAGTTCAGCAATTTTATTCAGGAGAGTATCAGCAAGATTTGATCTCTATTTACAGGACAGTGTCTAAGGCCAGCTTACCAACTAGTTCAATATTTTCCCGTTTTATCAAAATGGCTCTTGAAAATTCGTTTGACGATGTTTCTAGCATTGTTACCGCATTTGGTCTAAGGTGTGTTTCGTGCGTCGCTTAAAAAGGATTTCATGAAAATTCAGCGGTGTAGGAAATCATTGATGACCTTAGAATAATTCAGCTAAATAAGATTCCGACAGAAGGTAGTTCCTCTCCGTCTGGAAGACCGTGTGTACGAGGTCAGAGTGAGGGCCGTCCTGCTCTATGTTAGTGAGACTTGGCCCCTTCGGTCTGAAGATCTGAGGCACCTTTACGTCTTTGAGCATCGTTGTCTGCGAAGCAGTCCTGGTGTCGAACGGTACCAGCGCGTCATCAACGACGATGCGCGTAGGCGAGTACTAATTAGTGGTACTCAAGCTAGTTCCTTAAATACAACAGATTCCACTGAATAAGTTGCGTTGACTTGGGAACGTACTACGTATGCTTAGGTAATGCTTACCTAGGAGGGCCTGGTTTAGTCTTCAGTGTGTTGGATGGCGCAAGGCTCGAGGTGGACAGAAGTTGACTTGGCAGCTTGAACTGAAGCGACTGACGACCAAACTGGGTGCCTTCGGACGACTCGCATTCCGTGCTGGAGTCAAAGTGACTCACCCGTTTTTTTGACTACAGACGTTACAGGGCATGGCTCGTATTCGGCACCAGTAGCGCATCTTCTGATCGGATTACCTTTTTAAATTGTGTTTGGTGCGGAGTTATCTGTGAGGTAGTGGCTGATTATGACACGGGACAGTAAAGGCTGCATGAAAATGGTCTGGCCGACGCCGCTTTATCTTTGCAGGTTAGCTAGCCCTTAGTGATTGTATGTTGAGTACAAGGTGTAGGAGGCTTGGCTCTGGGTGTTTGTTTTGGGTATGAATGTTTTACGTCAGCTCACCGTTTTCTCCCTTCCATTATTCTTTATTCCCTAGGTCAGCGTGGTTGTGCGGCAGCGAAGCATCAGTTCAAATGGCTGATTTATCGCTGTTGATGTTGATGTTGCTGATGAGGATTCGAAAAATCTTGTCTTATTCTAAACTTAACTGGCTTTAGTATGCAGTTCAGCAGCCTAGCAATGCCTTATTGAGGCCGTATAGGTAGTCCTGCCTTATGCAACTTTAGTAGATCTTACAGCTATGGAGCATGGAAGCTCATTGGTTTTAGCCTTTTGTATTCATCCTGTGAGCTAAAACCGGTAAAATCTTTGGTCTGTGATTCACAATACAATTGCACCTCGACTAACCGGGCTGGATCCACAGTTCTATCTGTCTTGGATTTGGTGTTGACAAACAGCCCTTTTTCCACTTTGAGGAGATAATTTGGTCTATTAAGGAGGCACACTCCAAAGGCTCTGTCAGGCTTCAGATAAGCATTTCTTTCAGCATCGCCAATGCATAAAGCGTTGCAAAATTTTCTAAAGTGTGAAGCGGTTGTTGTTTCAGGGTGTTGCAACTTTTGAGCGATATATATACTAAGTTGTTTTTAAATCAAACGTCATCAGTGAGTAGTGATGACGTCAAGGACTAACTTGGCTAACCGAAACCTAAGGTATCTCCTGAGGCGATCTTCTGAAGTCATATTTAAGAGATAAGGCTGGTGCTCAGACCTAATCCCAACAATTGTTGAGTCCCATTAAGAGTCAGATCAGAGTGAATTTAGTTTTTCACAACAAGACCGTGCTAAGTATAAAGTTCTATATGCGCAATTAAGTCTTGGTTGATCTGTCTTACACAGGCCAGATTTGTGTGGTAAATGTGTGAATCTTCCATTTGTCGATTGACTATGTTTTGGCTACTCAATAACTACTTGTTTATTACGAAGGCTCATGCGGTACTACTTGGATAATACACAAGGTAGGTGAGGAACTATCCAACGGACTTTGCGTAGCAGCTGTTTGATGTACCTAAGCGGACAGGGTGTAGTGTAAACACCAAAGTTTGAAACTGGAATGCCATTGTAGTGTGGAAGACCTTCGAGTACCGCTTAGATTGATTCGAATCGACAATTTGCAATGGTTTTTAAATTTGTGAATAGCACAGAGATGAGCCTTCATCAAGGGAATAGCTATAGATAATTTTATTTATGCTGCGTTCCAAGCTGAAACATACACTTGAATTACGAAAATACTTCACTGCTCGCTAGTTATTTTACGATACCAATTGCTCGGTTAGATTCCAGCTCCGAAAAGCTTAAAGCAGTGTATTTGCCGCTATCAGATGATGCACGCTTGCTTCCAAGGATCACCCACCTTATTTACCATGATGCCATGCTGTATTGGAAATACTACCCAGTGCATCCATGATCCCATTGACCAATATTTGAAGTCTTCTCTCCAGACGGCACCTCGGAAGAAACTGGTTATGTATCACACACAGCTCGTTTTCAGTTCAGATGACTATGTTCAAAAAACATAAACACACCCTCCAAGTTAGTTGAAGGTAACAACAAAATAAATCTTCCCTCGCAGTGTGATATGAAACGATTTCCAGTGCCAGTGTATTTAGGTGCCTAGAAATGCTAAGTAAAACTGCTCCCATGCTGGCGCATGGGAGCCTTTTGCCAGCCAGTTTAACCTTCTTGTTGCCTAGGCATCAGACACTAGGACCTTCCACCCGAGAAATGTGGTCTCATTTGTGCAAAGCAGGACGCGCAAGTGTATAACGGTGCGAAGCTCAGCTTGGCTTGGCTATAAACTCTATCCGAACACTGAGACCTGGACGAACTACGCAGCCCAACGCAGCCACTGTACTCAGCTAGTTGGCAAGAATAGAATGGCGTACCAGCAGACGATGGCAATACGTTTGGCCTCAAGCCACAAAATTCTCTAGCAACACTCCAAGGGGCTATTTAATCTGAAACGGGGGGTTCCTCCTCTCAAAACAGCGGACGGACCCACGCAGACACCGAAGGTGGTGACTAATATCTGTGCCTGCAGTATGCTGCAACATTTCGTTGCAGTCACTGGCCACCAAACCTTATGACAAGGGTTATCTCACCTCCAAACTCACTCACATACTCTTCACGGCAGCAGCTGTATTCAAATCGCTGTTGAATATGCGCAAGCCCCATTCTTCTGCAGTCAATAATATACGCCCGATCGGCGGCAAAAGAGAGCTTTGCTGAGCCTTTGTCTCGAATCTTCCAACACTGTTTTGACGGAATGTACTTCCCCGACGTGTTGAAACACGGAATGACTACTGCACCTCACAAGAGAGGTAGTCGTTCTGATCCAACCAGCTACCGTCCCGTAATCTTACTACCGGTGCTTACAAAGCTCATATAAGCCATTAGTTCTGATGCGCTAACGGCCTACTTAGAAGAAATTAAATGCCCTACACCTGAATAGCATGGCCTCCGATGAAGTCGATTGTGCGCTACAAATCTACTACTAGCAAGACCCAGCTGGACAGAGGCAGTAGACTCCGACACAGGTGTGGGTGTGATTTTTCTCGACTTCTCGAGGGCTTTCGACCGGTTTGACCATGGCAGCCTGCTCTACAAACTCCAGACATTTGGTATTGTTGATCCTCTCCTAGGGTGAAGCAGAAGTTTTCATCTTCACCGGCGCCTGGAAGTGTGACTGCGTGAATCGCAGTCAAATCCCCTAGGAGTTGAATGCAGAGTACCACAGGGATCGATATTAGGGACACAGTTATTTTTGATGAATATCAACGTCTTATAAGCTCCAACTGCCTGCTTCACGCCGATGACATCAAGCGTGGAAGGCGAGAAAAACAACTGATAATATCCCAGTATTTTAAGCCTAGTCAATCTAGAATCTATGTATAAAAATGTAGAGTACTGCACATACGGAACCAGATGATGTGTTTCTACAAACTCGGCAACCAGGAGCCCCAAACGGCTTCTGGCTAGAAGGATCTGAGAGGTTTGGTCCAGGCCGACCTTGGATGTTCAAATCAGGCTGAAACGGCCTCAAAAATGGGCATACTACACCCAGGCCTTCTGAAGCAAGCATTTGCACGATTCGACCCATCGATAGTTTCACAGCTTCTCGGCTCATACATATGTCCACAAGTGCAGTACGCAATACATGGCTGACGGACATGGACGAATAGTAATCTCACCGCTTTGGAGATGCCCCAATACATGACAAGGAAAATATCAAAGGTTTGCATAATTTGCTGTATAATCGAAAGATTCGAGTGCTCGGGGTCTACAGCGGCCAATGTCGGCGATTGTGCGGGGAACAATTCTGACTTATCAGATTTTAGGGAATCCGAACCATATGTGTTGCCATTTGCTAGAGCTCAGTCACAACATTAATTTAAGAGGCCACCATCTCAAGCTGTAAGAACTGTACAGCCGTTTGGAATGCCGTCAAAATTTCTCTTCCGTAAGCGTTAACAGAAAGTGGGGTTCACTACCGGAATCTGTCATTCGTGCTCCCACGCTGGCAGAGTTCAAAGCCTGAGTTGAGCGTGCACTCATTTCGCTGCGCCATCGCACATGACTCATTACCCACTGACAAACACAGCTGTCCGGTCAGGTCCCAAAACAGGTTCCACCTTTTTCACCTCCCCTATGTGTTCAGCAGAATATGGTACAATTTGGTACCAACGTCTCATTTGTCGTAACTCCTTTTGAATTGCATCGAAATAACAGTTTGTACTACCTATACTACAGTGAGCTAACCGGTGTAAACCTAATTTCGGTAATCTCACTAGCTTCGCTAATTTTCGCTTCTATATTTTAAAATTTCACCATAACCAGCCTACGGAACCTGTTAAGCCCTAGCTTTTTATCCGTTTATAGCCATTATTCCATTGTTCCATTGTTAAATTATTTGATTTTAAACGAATAACCGGTAAATAATAGATCCACGCAGAATCTGATATATACTAAACAGCTTAGAACGCTGGTAACTAATGATGACGGGTGCTGTCTGACAAAACCAGCTCGGTTATAATGCTGTTGTATACCGAAAAAGCAACAGACCAGAGTAGCACCGGAACGAATGTATGGAGGAAACTGTCCGCACACACGCGCAGTACAATTAAATCGATAGGGGTTTGCCTTGCAACCAATCAAATGCATGATCACATGATAGGCCAACGAGGGCTAAATAGAAGTGTGAGTAGGATATGCGAATCGAGGACAAAAACAAAGCAAAGTATTTGCACAGGACATGCTAGGACTTTTCTTGTTGTATTCCAACGCGGCTGATAGGACAATAGGCAGATCGCCCAGTTCTGTAAAAACACTAACCTGCTGCTTCTAGTGCGGATTGATAGCTTAATTGAGAGTGACAACAACCGTTATTAAGGCTGCTGGTATTACACAGTATTTTTGATCTTCCAACTTCAAAGACAGGTTGCCAATGCACTCCCTACCTCATAATTGCTTCAATTTAGTTACTCACTAGCAGGGAGATTTGCAATAACTTATTCACCAGTATGTGGGCAGTATAAAAAAGTTAATTCAGTGGTCAGTTTTGACTATGTTCGACCATTGAGCTATTATTTATATTCATGATTTTTTGACTCTTCAGATACGGAGAACATACGAATTGTGTTCGCTGCTGTAAAAGATACGATACTTCAAGCAAATTTAAAGGAATATAACATGGTGTAACCCAATCTATTGCATATCATGCAACTTGCTTTCACTGCACGCACGCCGCGCCTTCCAACGGCTATTTTCAATTTCATTTGTGTGCATATCCCTTAATTTGAATAGAGTGAATATTGGGATGCCAAGTTAACACTTTCTTCAATTGATGAAGTGCTCTGCTCTAATTCGTTTACTTAAGATGAGAAAAAGTACTGAATTATCGAGCGTATCAGCAAAATAGGCGAAAAACTACCAAAACAGAGAAATTGGCAGCACAGCAGCGCATTCTGGTGGAAGTTAATGACCAACCGTGCTCCTCACTGAGGAGTCAAATTAAGGCAGCAATATGAGGAGACATGTTGCATGCCCAAAGTATGGATCAGAAATTTGTTCCAGCAACTATCTTTAGCGGGGTGTATCTATTTTAATTTGATCGAACTTACTTGAGATACAAGTGAGCTGTGCCTCCCACCCAGATAAATGAAAGATGCTACAGACAGACGCAATACTCAGTGTGTCAGTTGCAGTGAAAAACTGGAAGTAATTATCAGATGTAACTCGATTCCTATGGTTTTGCTAAATTGCCCGACACAAACCCCCAGCAAACCAGTGAATAGCGATCTCACTGATTGCACGTTGTTGATTATCTACTGGTCTACTTTACAGGGACACTTTCCTTGTAATGAAACCGCTAGCGGTTGTCTGCCAGAGCTGATCGATGCTTAGCGTTCCGAAAATACTGAGATGTAAATGAGGAACGTGTAAGCACTGTGGCGGAGCGCACTGTGGATAAGCACTGGACTGTAAGAGTACAGGTGATGTTTTCTACCGACTGCAATATCTCTGCATAACTAATGAAATAAAAGTGATGATTTCGCCTGGATTTGGATGCACAATGCAGCCTAGGTATAAGTTCCAAAGAGTGACATGCTCTAGCCGGTGTATAGAATTTTGTCTGGATTGTCACTGACCAAACTGGACAATTTGCGTAAGTTCTCCTCATCTTAAGATGGCATAAGCAGGCTACACGCCATCCTAACAGTCGCAGACTTGGTACAACACAAAGTATTGTTAAGGTTATAGACAGTAACTTGTTTGATCTATGCACTGCGGTGCAACGCAGATAGGTATCTGACAGAGTGAAACACTTCATATTGCCTACTAAAGTAGTACTGCACGGCAGTTATGTGCAAGCTAGTGGATACTGAACGGCGCTACATCACATCTAGTAACTCATTCACGACGGTCGTTTCCGTCCCCCGTGGCTCAGTGGTCTCAACCACGGACTGTCAACAGTCGAGTTGCGGGTTCGAACCCTACCAGGGTCTGATGGAATGCGCAATGCTGACGATTTCCCGAAGGATGAAACGCGCGCACAGTGCTTTGCCGGTAATGTGATAGCTGTCTAAGTGGGTCTAGATGTGATAAATTTCTACCCAATGAATTCACACTAGTCGGCTTCTGCTGATTTCTACAAGACGCACACGCACCTCACTACGTTGCAATTCCGCAACCTTATTCAGCGTATCTCGCTGGAAGCAAAGTGCAGTGGAGATCAATAGTGATAACTATTTGAAAATCTGGCTCGTTTGTCACTTGGCTACACTACACCTTGCAAACGTAGCCAGTAAGGTTGCGCGTTAAACTTTTCGAATCAGGAACGTTTCACTTCCACCTGATGTGAACTGCAACATGCGTCCTTAACTTGTGTACACGTTGATGATGCTGCAAAACTGTTAGAAGTTCTGGTTTCTGACCAAGAAATTTGACCGTAAGATACGCCTGTGCAGGAATAATGTATTGCAGAAGGACCATGGATTCGACCTCACCGTCCATTTTGTGATCCCAAGAGTAGTTTTTGATAAACTACTCAATCCATACATAGCTGGCATTAAGAATCCGCTAAGTACATCAGTGTACAGTAAATGTCAACCGACGATAAAGCAGTCAAAGCTATTTCTGTTATGTTTCCAAAGTTCACTCTAGTCGCTTCATTGGTTGATAAGGATGTGGCCTTCGAGTACCAGCTTATTCGACAGAAGAGGCAAGGCGATCGCATGGTGCCTACTAGTGGTACTTATGTGGTGCGGTTTAAGTTCCTGAAGGTTCTTTGTTCTGCTTCATCCTTTGCTCATGAATAATAGTCAGTTATTGTTCTGGAACAACTTTGTAATCCAACAATGAGCTTTTCTGTAGATTTTTAGGTTAAGGACCTGATTTTAGAGGTGTGTGTCACCCAGTTCGAATCCTTTGATGGTCCTCCTCCCACCACTTCCCACTTTGTAGTGCACTGTTACATAAGTTCAGCATGGGTTAGCTTGTAACCGCTTGGCCGGGGTTTTTCAGCGATCCGTCCAGGTGCTGAGCCAAAAATCTGGAGCAGGATTTGGCGGGGCGGTGGGCTTAACTTACTGGGTGACCTTGGTCTTAGACAGATTGAACTAGTCCAGGGGTATTTCAAGTGCTGTGGTCAAAGAATCTTCTTCCGGGTTGAATGGGGTGTACTTCCTGAGTTTCTTGATGTGGCGCACCGACCTGTCCTCGCTTACAGCCACTGCATAGAAAACATAACTATATCCTTTTTTGACCAGTCCAGGTGTCCAGGAGATTTTGTCCTTCTGATAGTCATTACTATCACTCGTGTGTCCAGCATTGAAATGCCGCGGTATAGTGTGGATGTCTTCGGTTATACTGATGCTCCATTTTCGCATTCCTTTCGGAGTTGTGACCGTCAAGCGGCTTTACCAGATCAAAGTTCCTTCGAGGGTTCCTGAGTAGTAGCGATGCGGCCGGGGATTTTCCGCCGGGGGTATGTAGATACTTCATAATCCTATTTGATAACAGTAAACTCTGTAGAGCCTCCTGAATTGGTCCATCTCTTTCGGCTTTTAGCAGTGCACTTGTGATGGTATCCACAAATCTTTCAGTTTGCGCATTATACTTAGGATGTGATAGATGTGATGATACGTGACGAAGGCCCTGTAGCGTAAAAAATTCCACAAAGTGCGAAGTGGTGAACCGAGGTCCATTGTCGGATTCCAGGGCTTTTGGTAACCAGAAGTGACTGAATACTTCCCCATGAATGATGATCATGGCCGATGATGAGCTGTTTGAGCTTTGCAACATTTCCGGCTACTACTGTATACAGCGTATTGAGTAAGAAGTTCCGTCCTTTGACTAGTTCTACATCATCAACGTGAACACTTGACGTTGGTTTTATGGGTAGCGGTCGGGAGAATAGTTCGCGTTTTCTCAGTGGTTTCGCAGCTCGAGCACACTTTGAACATGAACGCGTTAATTCCTATGTTTGTGAACGTATGAACAGCCAGTATACGTAGCTCCTTGTCAGAGGCTTCATTTTGTTGGAGCCGAGATGTTCAGAAGGAGACTGCAGTAGGATTTCAGATCGGAGATCAGCTAGAATATGGCGCGTTCAACCTCACAGAATGCAGTCATGGACGATGGATAATGCACTTCGCCTCGGTAATACGGTTGT
>OX104063.1:104321736-104438736 GCA_944474145.2 Dicrocoelium dendriticum | reverse complement strand
CGTAGATTAGCTGTTCCGTGTTGCCGTGATCTCGTTCCTCTTCTGGCCATATCCCGCAATCATTTGTGATGTGGTGCTGGATGTTGCTGTTCACACACCTCCGCAATACATGTAAGGAGTTGCAAATTCGGGGCTCTCTACCAAACTAGCTCAAATGGCGAAACCTTGGTGGTTGACTGCATGCTGGCCCGATACGACAGCAGAACCTCAGGATAACGCATCCACCCATGCCAACTTTATGCACGTTATCCATTCCCTTCAGGTTCGGTTGAATCGCTCCGCCAGTCCAATTGGTTTGAGGATGGTAGGGTGATGTACCGTCGTCTACTCGATGCCCCACTTAGTTTAAAATAACGTTTGAAATGCCTTCGATTCAAAGCATGGACCCCGATCCGTAATAACATATTGTGGTATCCCATACCTACGCCGGCACGTTGAATTCGAATGCATGCGCCACGGTCTCGCCTGTCTGGTCTTTCATTGGTACGGTATTCCACCCATGCGTAAAGTGGTCGATCATAACCAACGTAGCTATTTCCCCATCGACTCACCGGTAACGGTCCAAACCGTCCAATTATCCCCACACTATAGTGGTTCGTTTGACTTCAACTGAATTTCATTGTGTGGTCTCGGCGCAATCCATCTCGTGACAATTTTTGGCAGTTTGGGCTTATCTCCGGATATACGTCGCTTACATCCTTTCTCATGTGTGGCCAAAATACTCTTCTCCGTAGCAAAATCATAAACTCGTTCGAAGCCCATATGTGCGTTATCATGGGTCACTTGGTATCACACGTTACTACGAAAACTTTGTGCAATATAAGGTACTTTCTTCCGTTTACTGACACAAGCAAATTGCCATTCACGACATGCAGGTTGGTCCCAGAATATTGCGGAAGTCATTCATTTCTCCCGATTGCGGTCTGGCTTGGTGCTGCTTGCAAATGCTACGCAAAGTAATCGCACCAATTCCTCTGTTTTCTTATACTCCAGTAGACTGCCTATCCTCCGCAGTGACCGCACACAACCGGTATGGCAATATTCTGGCATGAGGGCATCCAAAGTTGGCCGCGTACAGCATGTCCCTAGTAAGTATGTTCTTCGTCCCCATCTACGTGTTCGATGTAAACGTAAATTCTTGGAGTCTGTTATGTCCATCGTGCGAGGGCGCCCCACGCGGGTCTTTCGAGGTCATCAACCACGACAGCGGCTTGTGGTTCCGTGATGACGCGGAATTCACTAGCTAGAGATACGTTCTCCATTTTCCAGAGCCCTATTACGATAGCGAGGCATACTTTTTCTGTCGTCGAATACTTCTGCACTGCAGCCGTCAGCACCTACTGGCATACTCTATCACCCCGGCTAGTTGAGACAGTATGCTCCAATTGCCACGTTGCTTGCGTCGACCGACACCGTGAACTTTTCGCCAGACTGGGTATTCATAAACACGCTGGTCCCTCTGTGACGCACGTCTTTAAGTGGCCTGAAAGCTTGATCGGCTCCGTGTTACCAACGAATGGTTCGTCTTGTGGAGAGGCTTTAAATAAAGGACTGATCTCCGCGTAAGTGAGGCACGAATCTCGAATCATACGCCACCATTCCCATGGATGCGATGGTCGGTGAACGGGCACCTTCTGCCCGCCAATTGGCGTACAATCTCGGCAACTCAGCTTCGACTGTTTTGCTACGTATCTCCGCTCCTGTACGACTCCGCTTTCCGACCAGCCTGGATTTGTTCGAAGGCCCTCAACTATGCTAAATCTCCCTTCTCACTCGGCTTGGAGTATTCCTTGGGGCATAACAATCGGCGTCTTTGTCTGAATTCTCGGCCTCTCCATCCAATATCGTTTGAGATCATCCCGGGAGCGGACTTTCTTCCCGTCGTCAGCCCACGGTTTCCCTTTTCCACTCGTCCGGTAGGGCCTGCGTTATGCTGACTGATTCCGGTGCCTCTGTCGGATACTCTTTCTTGATCATTGTCGTGTTCTGCTTTCCATGTTGTCGAAGTACCTCCGCGCCTCTACAAATGCACTCAACATAGCCGTCCACGCAACTGCATGTGAAGTTGCATAAACAATGGAACGTGCACTGCTACCACTTAAGCAGAGGTCTTGTTTACACGAACAGGAACAGCTCTGCTGCATTGTATGAAGTCAAGTGAAGTCAGGAAGTCGGCTTCTGCAACCTGGGTGGGTGAATATTCAGCAATGTAACAAAAGTTAACTCCAATCAAAATGGACTTTTTGCACCCGGTTAAGAGCACTTTCAGCATGTTATACTGTCACAGCGGATGGTGAAGTACATTGAATTACTGTCAAAGAAAACAATAAAAGTGCTGAAATTGTCTACACACATCACTCAAACAAATAATTTTGCGTTATTGTGTCGATTTTGGTTGGGTCAACAGGCAAATGGGATAGGTAGGGTAGAACAGAATTGCTGTAAGATGAATTACGAGAAAATTGAACCTTAAGTATGGAACGGCTGGAGGAAATAGTTAGGTTTCCGCTAGGTCAACATGTAGTGGATTAAGTGTGTTTTAGTATTTTGGAGGAAAAACTGGTACATGCCTCTGGGGGCTTGTTGAAAATAACATCCACTAGGGAATGTTTGGACAATCGGCTGCATCTAGAAATAAACTTCATGAACCGTATAATCAGTAGTCTTTTTCTAGTAACCCAATAAAAATTAAAGGGAAACATTAGAGCCAATAAGGCAGTATTCATACAGTCACAAAGCTAAGAATCACCTAGTACTGAAGGTACTTTAAATCGGAGAACGTAAAATGACAACTGTCTAACCTTGTAAATGGTTTCCTCAACATAAGTAGACCATGATAAATTTCGGGATAAAAGGGCCTCTAGATACTTAATGCTTGACTATCTGAGTGTGAAGTGGTCACACACCACCAATGGAGAAGTGGCGTTCAAAAGAACTCATAACTTGCCAGGTCGGAGAAAAGCGAATGTTACGTCATGACATTTAGAGGAAATCAAAATCAGAGATCAGAAAAATGACCAAAGCACGAGCGCATCGAGACCATTTTAAAAAGTAGATGTCCCAACGATTGAAGTAAACCAACCCAAAACGACATTGTCAGCATAATTGCATATATTAAAGGTAAATGGTTTCGGGAGGTTTTCCAATTATACAGAAAGTAATGTCGGTAAGGGGATGGCTGCTGTAAAACGCTATAACTAGAGAGCAACGCAGAAGTCTTTGCTCTGTAAATCCTGGTAAATTGAGTGCAATTTGTGAAGTAGTCTTTAGCCACGTTGCAAACACTGGTTATAATCCTATTCGCAGACATTTGGTTGAACAGAATCGATCTGTCAATGCTACCGAAAGCATCTGTATAGTGGAGAGACAGAAGGCGTACTGCCCCTCACTTTTCATCCAGTGGAGAAGGTAGAGCATGCACAACATTTAACTCAGCATCAAGTGTTGAGCGGTCATGTTTGCAAGCGAAATAGCGTGTATTGCCTGCATTTGTGCTTGTAAAAATCTGAGAAGCAAGTAGGTTTTCTTAAACCAAAAACATCATCGATGTACTTCCTATTTGCGGATAATTTTGGGACTCTTTCTTGGACACAGGTGTCATCCTGCCAGATCTGTAATGTTAGGGATGATGTCATCCATAAGACCTGGGTTGAAAATTTCGGTAAGGGGTACCGCAAATTAATCCGCACTGTGCTTTACGACATGTGGTTATAATGCATCGGGGCCAGTAGCCTTAGTTACCTCCAACTTTTGAGTGCTCGACAACCTTTAAAACTGTCAAAAGTGACTACCAGATCTGTGTCTCTGAGGTGGGGCAAACAAAAGATCTCCTGTTGGGAACAAAACTTAGCGTTGAGTTTGTTCACATCCACACTATCAATGCTTCTATGGGAACTTTGTACACATAAGTGTTTCAGAAATCTCCAAAGATCACGACAATCGTGAGAGCCCCGCACAGGGTCAATGTATAAATGGTTCAACCTATTTATCTCGGACTTGACTGCCAAAGAGTCTTATAACTTGCGCATTCATTATGCATTTATAGCTATGTTCCTTCTTTCTCCTAAGTTACTTCAGTATCGTGGAAAGAAAAGCTATCCATCTGTAGGTAGATAGTCTCAACAGGGCAGTGCCAATCCAAGCAGAATGTGATGCATTCAGTTAAACAGACGCACTACAAAGATTTATTTTTGTTCTTGAAAACGAAAAAGTCACTTAAAACTAACGTCGCTTGGAGTTTTGCGATATTTTCTGTACAGCTATCTTGCCGTCTGATGCTTTCGAATAATTTTTTAGTCAAAGTGACAAATTATTTTTGCAATACATGACTGGGCACACCTTCAAAACGCAGTGATCTGAGTTTGCGAGAGGTGCTTTCTTTAGCATAGAAAACAACTGACTAGTATTTTTAGAGACAAAATCCAATTGTGCTCTCAGTATGAGTTCAAAGTTCACCATACTTGTTTGACTGAGTGATTTGATGAATGCCGTGTCATTCTTGTTGAAACCAACAAAAACGATATAGAGGGAGCTCACAATCTTAGGCAGTAACGCTAGAGAAAATATTCGGCAAAATTCTGTAACTCAGACGGTGGTCTGTCAGGAGCTATATAAACGTTTCCAATGACTACAGGAAAAATTCCGCTCAAAAGCTTTGGTTTAAATTCAAGTAAATGGCAGCTAACTTTTGATGTTGTGTATGTAAGAAACGAGGCTACCAATGTGCACCAGAGTTGGTTGCCGTAAGTGATGACGCTTGCTCCACGATTATGCGGCTTGCCACGTCTATCAGTCCTTATCACACGATAGTCACTGAGTTTGATAACCTCCTCCTCAACCTCAGAATGGAGCTAACTCTGTTGAAGCGTCACATCCGTATTTGCAAATTTCTTACGCGTCATACTGGCAGTAAGGCCAGCAATTTTATTCAGGAGAGTATCAGCGGGATTGGATCTCTATTTACAGGACAGTGTCTAAGGCCAGCTTACCAAATAGTTCAATATTTTCCCATTTTAGCAAAATGGTTCTTGAAAATTCGTGTAACGATGTTTCTAGCCTTGTTACCGCACTTGGTTTAAGGTGTGTTGCGTGCGTCGCTTAAAAACGATTTCATAAAAGTTCAGCGGTGTGGGATAACATTGATGACGTTAGAATGATTCAGCTAAACAAGATTCCGACAGAAGGTAGTTCCTGTCCGTCTGGAAGACCGTGTATACGAGGTCAGAGTGAGAGCCATGCTGCACCATGTTAGTGAAACTTGACCCCTTCAGTCTGAAGATCTGAGGCGCCTTCACATCTTTGAGCATCGTTGTCTCCGAAGCAGTCCTGGTGTCGGACGGTACCAGCGCGTCAGCAACGACGATGTGCGTAGGCGAGTACTAATTAGTGGTACTCAAGCTGGTTCCTTAAATACAACAGATTCCACTGAATAAGTTGTGTAGGCTTGGGAACGTACTATAAATAAATAAATAAATAGTTTATTCTCAAATTCATAGAGATACACCAAATCACGTATGCTTAGGCAATGCTTACCTAGAAGGGCCTGGTTTAGTCTGCAGTGTGTTGGATGGCGCAAAGCTCGAGGTGGACAGAAGTTGACTTAGCAGCGTGAACTGAAGCCACTGACGACCAAACTGGGTGCCGTTGGTCTGACTCGCATTCCGCGCTATAGTTAAAGTGACTCACCCGTTGTTTGACTACAGACTTTACAGGGCATGGCTCGCATTCGCACCAGTGACGCATCTTCTGGTCGGATTACCTCTTTAAAGTGTGTTTGGTGCTGAGTTATCTGTGAGGTAATGGCTGATTATGACACGGGACAGTAAAGGCTGCATGAAAATTGTCTGGCCGACGCCGCTTTATCTTTGCACGATAGCTAGCTTTTGGTGATTGTATGTTGATTACAAGGTGTAGGAGGCTTGGCTCTGGGTGTTTGTTTTGGGTATGAATCTTTTACGTCAGCTCGCCGTTTTCTCCCTTCTATTATTCTTCATTCCGTAGGTCAGCGTGGTTGTACGGCAGCGAAGCATCAGTTCAAATGGCTGATTTATCGCTGTTGATGTTGATCTTGCTGATGAGGATTCGAAAAATCTTGTCTTATTCCTGACTTAACTGGCTTTAGTATGCAGTTCAGCAGCTTAGCAATGCCTTATTGAGGCCGTATAAGTAGTCCTGCCTTATGCAACTTTAGTAGATCTTACAGCTACGGAGCATGGAAGCTCATTGGTTTTAGCCTTTTATATTCATACTGTGAGCTAAAACGGGTAAAATCTTTGGTCTGTGATACACAATACAATTGCACCTCGACTAACCGGACTGGATCGACAGTTCTATCTGTCTTGGATTTGGAGTTGACAAACAGCCCTTTTTCCACTTTGAGGAAATAATTTGGTCTATTAAGAAGGCCCACTCCAAAGGCTCTGTCAGGCTTCAGATAAGCATTTCTTTCAGCATCTCCATTGCATAAAGCGTTGCGAAATTTTCTAAAGTGTGAAGCGGTTGTTGTATCAGGGAGTTGCAACTTTTGCGCGATATATATACTAAGTTGTTTTTAAATCACGCGTCATCAGTGAGTAAAAATGACGTCAAGGACTAACTTAGCTAACCGTAACTTAATGTATCTTCTGAGGCGATCTTCTGAAGCCATATTTAAGAGATAAGGCTGGTGCGACATGTATAGTGCTCAGACTTAATCCCAACAATTGTTGAGTCCCATTAAGAGTCAGATCAGAGTGAATTTAGTTTTTCACTACAAGACAGTGCTAAGTAGAAAGTTCCATATGCACAATTAAGTCTGGGTTGATCTGTCTTGCACAGGCCAGATTTGTGTGGCAAATGTGTGAATCTTCCATTTGTCGAATGACTATGTTTTGGCTACTCAATAACTACTTGTTTATTACGAAGGCTCATGCGGTACTATTTGGATAATACACAAGGTAGGTGGGGAACTATCCAACGGACTTTGTGTAGCAGCTGTTTGATGTACCTAAGCGGACAGGGTGTAGTGTAACCACCAAAGTTTGAAACTGGAATGCCATTGTAGTGTGGAAGACCTTCGAGTACCGCTTGGATTGATTAGAATCGACAATTTGCAATGGTCTTTAAATTTGTGAATAGCACAGAGATGAGCCTTCATCATGGGGATGGCTATAGAGAACTTTATTTATGCTGCGTTCCAAGCTGAAGCATACACTTGAATTACGAAAATACTTCACTGCTCTCTAGTTATTTTACGATACCAATTGCTCGGTTAGATTCCAGCTCCGAATAGGCTTAAACCAGTGTATTTGCCGCTATCAGCTGATGCACGCTTGACTCCAAGGATCACCCACCTTATTTACCATGATGCCATGCTGTATTGGAAATACTACCCAGTTCATCCATGATCCCATTGACCAACATTTGAAGTCTTCTCTCCAGACGGCACCTCGGAAGAAACTGATTATATGTCACACACAGCTCGTTTTCAGTTCAGATGACTATGTTCAAAAAACATAAACACACCCTCCAAGTTAGTTGAAGGAAACAACAAAATAAATCTTCCCTCGCAGTGTGATATGAAACGACTTCCAGTGCTAGTGTATTTGGGTGCCTAGAAATGCTAAGTGAAACTGCTCCCATGCGCTAGCATGGGAGCATTTTGCCAGCCAGTTTAACATTCTGGTTGCCCAGACATCAGAGACTAGGACCTTCCACTCGAGAAACGTGGTCTCATTTGTGCGAAACAGGACGCGCAAGTGTATAACGGTGCGAAGCTCAGCTTGGCTTGGCTATAAACTCTATCCGAACACGGAGACCTGGACGAACTACGCAGCCCAACGCAGTCACTGTATTCAGCTAGTTGGCAAGAATAGAATGGCGTACCAGCAGACGATGGCAATACGTTTGGCCTTAAGCCACAAAATTCTCTATCAACACACCAAGGGTCCATTTAATCTGAAACGGGGGTTCCTCCTCTCCAAAAAGCGGACGGACACACGCAGACACCGAAGGTGGTGCCTAATATCTGTGCCTGCAGTATGCTGCAACATTTCGGTGCAGTCACTGGCCACCAAACCTTATGACAAGGGTTATCTCACCTCCAAACTCACTCACATACTCTTCACGGCAGTAGCTGTATTCAAATCGCTGTTGAAGATGCGCAAGCCCCACTCTTCTGGAGTGGATAATATACGCCCGATCGGCGGTAAAAGAGAGCTTTGCTGAGCCTTTGTCTCGAATCTTCCAACGCTGTATTGACGAAATGTACGTCCCCGATGTGTGGAAACACGGAATGATTACTCCACCTCACAAGAGAGGTAGTCGTTCTGATCCAACCAGCTACCGTCCCGTAATCTTACTACCGGTGCTTACATAGCTCATATAAGCCAATAGTTCTGATGCGCTAACGGCATACTTAGAAGAAATTAACTGCCCTACACCTGAATAGCATGGCCTCCGATGCAGTCGATCGTGCACTACAATTCTACTACTAGCAAGACCCAGCTGGACAGAGGCAGTAGACTCCGACACAGGTGTGGGTGTGATTTTTCTCGACTTCTCGAGGGCTTTCGACCGGTTTGACCATGGCAGCCTGCTCTACAAACTCCAGACATTTGGTATTGTTGATCCTCTCCTAGGGTGAAGCAGAAGTTTTCATCTTCACCGGCGCCTGGAAGTGTGAGTGCGTGAATGCGGAGTACCACAGGGATCGATATTAAGGACGCAGTTATTTTTGATGAATATCAACGTCTCATAAGCTCCAGCTGCCTGCTTCACGCCGATGACATCAAGTGTGGAAGGCGAGAAAAACAACTGATAATATCCCAGTATTTCAAGCCTAGTCAATCTAGAATCTATGTAGAAAAATGTAGAATACTGCACATACGGAACCAGATGATGTGTTTCTACAAACTCGGCAACCAGGAGCCTCAAACGGCTTCTGGCAAGAAGGATCTGAGAGGTTTTGTCCAGGCCGACCTTGGATGTTCAAATCAGGCTGAAACGGCGTCAAGAAGGGGCATACTACACCCAGGCCTTCTGAAGCAAGCATTTGCACGATTCGACCCATCGATAGTTTCACAGCTTCTCGGCTCATACATATGTCCACAAGTGCAGTACGCAATACATGTCTGACGGACATGGACGAATAGTGATCTCACCGCTTTGGAGATGCCCCAATACATGACAAGGAAAATATCAAAGGTTTGCATAATTTGCTGTATGATGGAAAGATTCGAGTGCTCGGGGTCTACAGCGGCCAATCTCGGCGATTGTGCAGGGAACAATTTTGACTTATCAGATTGTAGGGAATCCGAACCATATGTGTTGCCATTTGCTAGAGCTCAGTCATAACATTAATTTAAGAGGCCACAATCTCAAGCTGTCAGAACTGTACAGCCGTTTGGAATGCCGTCGAAATTTCTCTTCCGTAGGCGTTAACAGAAAGTGGGATTCACTACCGGAATCTGTCATTCGTGCTCCCACGCTGGCAGAGTTCAAGGCCTGAGTTGAGCATGCTCTCATTTCGCTGCACCATCGCACATGACTCATTACCCACGGAAAAACACAGCTGTCCGGTCAGGTCCCAAAATAGGTTGCACCTTTTTCACCTCCCCTATGTGTTCAGCAGAATATGATACAATTTGGTACCAACGTCTCATTTGTCGTCACTCTTTTTGAATTGCATCGAATTAACAGTTTATACTACCTATACTACAGTGAGCTAACCCGTTTAACCCGTGATTTCACTAGCTCCGCTAATTTTCGCTTCTATATTTTAAAGTTTCACCATAACCAGCCTACGGAACCTGTTGAGCCCTAGCTTTTTATCCGTTTATAGCCATTATTCCATTGTTAAATTATTTGAGTTTAAACGAAAAACCGGTAAATAATGGATCCACGCAGAAACTAGTATATACTAAACAGCTTAGAACAATGGTAACTGATGATGACGGGTGCTGTCTGACAAAACCAGCTCGGTTATAATGCTGTTGTATACCGAAAAAGCAACAGACCAGAGTAGCACCGGAACGAATGTATGGAGGAAACTGTCCGCACACACGCGCAATACAATTAAATCGATAGGGGTTCGCCTTGCAACCAATCAAATGCATGATCACATGATAGGCCAACGAGGGCTAAATAGAAGTGTGAGTAGGATAAGCGAATCGAGGACAAAAACAAAGCAAAGTATTTGCACAGGACATGCTAGGACGTTTCTTGTTGTATTCCAACGCGGCTGATAGGACAATAGGCAGATCGCCCAGTTCTGTAAAAACACTAACCTGCTGCTTCTAGTGCGGATTGATAGCTTAATTGAGAGTGACAACAACCGTTCTTAAGGCTGCTGGTATTACACAGTACTTTTGATCTTCCAATTTCAAAGACAGGTTGCCAATGCACTCCCTACCTCATAATTGCTTCAATTTAGTTACTCACTAGCAGGGAGATTTGCAATAACCTATCCACCAGTATGTGGGCAGTATAAAAAAGTTAATTCAGTGGTCAGTTTTTACTATGTTCGACCACCGATTTATTATTTATATTCATGATTTTTGACTCTTCAGATACGGAGAACGTACGAATTGTGTTCGCTGCTGTAAAAGATACGATACTTCAAGCAAATTTAAAGGAATATAACATGGTGTAACCCAATCTATTGCATATCATGCAACTTGCTTTCACTGTACGCACGCCGCGCCTTCCAACGGCCACTTTCAATTTCATTTGTGTGCATATCCATTAATTTGAATAGAGTGAATATTGGGATGCCCAGTTAACACTTTCTTCAAGTGATGAAGTACTCTGCTCTAATTCGTTTACTTAAGATGAGAAAAAGTACTGAAACATCGAGCGTATCAGCAAAATAGGCGAAAAACTACCAAAACAGAGAAATTGGCAGCACAGCAGCGCATTCTGGTGGAACTTAATGACCAACCGTGCTCCTCACTGAGGAGTCAAATTAAGGCAGCACTATGAGGAGAAATGTTGCATGTCCAAAGTATGTGTCAGAAATTTGTTCCAGCAACTATCTGTAGCGGGGTGTATCTATTTTAATTTGATCTAACTTACTTGAGTTACAAGTGAGCTGTGCCTCCCACCCAGATAAATGAAAGATGCTACAGACAGACGCAATACCCAGTGTGTCAATTGCAGTGAAAAACTGGAAGTAATTATCAGATGTAACTCGATTCCTATGGTTTTGCTAAATTGCCCGACACAAACCCCCAGCAAACCAGTGAATAGCGATCTCACTGATTGCACGTTGTTGATTATCTACTGGTCTACTTTACAGGGACACTTTCCTTGTAATGAAACCGCTAGCGGTTGTCTGCCAGAGCTGATCGATGCTTAGCGTTCTGAGAATACTGAGATGTAAATGAGGATCGTGTAAGCACTGTGGCGGAGCGCACTGTGGATAAGCACTGGACTGTAAGAGTACAGGTGATGTTTTCTACCGACTGCAATATCTCTGCATAAGTAATGAAATAAAAGTGATGCTTTCGCCTGGATTTGGATGCACAATGCAGTCTAGGTGTAAGTTCCAAAGAGTGGCATGCTCTAGCCGGTGTGTAGAATTTTGTCTGGGGTGTCACTGATCAAACTGGACAATTTGCGTAAGTTCTCCTCATCTTAAGATGGCATAAGCAGGCTACACGCCATCCTAACATTCGCAGACTTGGTACAACACAAAGTATTGTTAAGGTTATAGACAGTAACTTGTTTGATCTATGCACTGCGGTGCAACGCAGCTAGGTATTTGACAGAGTGAAACACTTCATATTGCCTACTAAAGTAGTACTGCACGGCAGTTACGTGCAAGCTAGTGGATACTGAACGGCGCTACATCACATCTAGTAACTCATTCACGATGGTCGTTTCCGTCCCCCGTAGCTCAGTGGTCTCAACCACGGACTGGCAACAGTCGAGTTGCGGGTTCGAACTCTACCAGGGTCAGATGGAATGCGCACTGCTGACGATTTCCGGAAGGATGAAACGCGCGCACGGTGCTTTGCCGGTAATGTGATAGCTGTCTAAGTGGGTCTAGATGTGATAAATTTCTACCCAATGAATCCACACTAGTCCGCTTCTGCTGATTTTTACAAGACGCACACGCACCTCACTACGTTGCAATTCCGCAACCTTATTCAGCGTATCTCGTTGGAAGCAAGGTGCAATGGAGATCAATAGTGATAACTATTTGAAAATCTGGCTCGTTTGTCACTTGGCTACACTACACCTCGCAAACGTAGCCAGTAAGGTTGCGCGTTAAACTTTTCGAACCAGGAACGTTTCACTTCCACCTGATGTGAACTGCAACATGCGTCCTTAACTTGTGTACACGTTGATGATGCTGCAAAACTGTTAGAGATTCTGGTTTCTGACCAAGAAATTTGACCATAAGATACGCCTTGCAGGAATAATGTATTGCAGAAGGACCATGGATTCGACCTCGCCGTCCATTTTTGATCTAAAGAGTAGTTTTTGATAAACTAATCAATCCACACATAGCTGGCATTAAGAATCCGCCAGGTACATCAGTGTACAGTAAATGTCAACCGACGATAAAGCAGTCAAAGCTATTTCTGTTATGTTTCCAAAGGTCACTCTAGTCGCTTCATTGGTTGATAAGAATGTGACCTTCGAGTACCAGCTTATTCGCCAGAAGAGGCAAGGCGATCGCATGGTGCCTACTAGTGGTACTTATATGGTGCGGTTTAAGTTCCTGAAGGTTCTTTGTTCTACTTCATCCTTTCCTCATGAATAATAGTCAGTTATTGTTCTGGAACAACTTTGTAATCCAACAATGAGATTTTCTGTAGATTTTTAGGTTAAGGACCTGATTTTAGAGGTGTGTGTCACCCAGTTCGAATCCTTTGGTGGTCCTCCTCCCACCACTTCCCACTTTGTAGTGCCCTGTTACATAAGTTCAGCATGGGTTAGCTTGTAACCGCTTGGCCGGGGTTTTTTCAGCGATCCATCCAGGTGCTGGGCCAAAAATCTGGAGCAGGATTTGTTGGGGCGGTGGGCTTAACTTACTGAGTGACCTTGGTCTTTGACAGATTGAACTAGTCCAGGGTATTTCAAGTGCTGTGGTCAAAGAATCTTCTTCCGTGTTGAATGGGGTGTACTTCCTGAGTTTCTTGATGTGGCGCACCGACCTGTCCTCTCTTACAGCCACTGCATAGAAAACATAACTATATCCTTTTTTGACCAGTCCAGGTGTCCAGGAGATTTTGTCCTTCTGATAGTCATTACTAACACTCGTTGTCCAGCATTGAAATGCCGCGGTATAGTGTGATGTCTTCGGTTATACTGATGCTCCATTATCGCATTCCTTTCGGAGTTGTGACCGTCAAGCGGCTTTACCAGATCAAAGTTCCTTCGAGGGTTCCTGAGTAGTAGCGATGCGGCCGGGGATTTTCCGTCGGGGGTATGTAGATACTTCATAATCCTATATGATAACAGGAAACTCTGTAGGGCCTCCTGAATTGGTCCATCTCTTTCGGCTTTTAGCAGTGCACTTGTGATGGTATCCACAAATCTTTCAGTTTGCCCATTATACTTAGGATGTGATAGATGTGATGATACGTGACGCAGGCCCTGTAGCGTAAAAAATTCCACAAAGTGCGAAGTGGTGAACTGAGGTCCATTGTCGGATTCCAGGGCTTTTGGTAACCAGAAGCGACTGAATACTTCCCCATGAATGATGATCATGGCCGATGATGAGCTGTTTGACCTTTGCAACATTTCCGGCTACTTACTGTATACAGCGTATTGAGTAAGAAGTTCCGTCCTTTGACTGGTTCTACATCATCAACGTGAACACTTGACGTTGCTTTTATGGGTAGCGGTCGGGAGAATAGTTCGCGTTTCCTCAGTGGTTTCGCAGCTCGAGCACACTTTGAACATGAACGCGTTAATTCCTATGTTTGTGAACGTATGAACAGCCAGTATACGTAGCTCCTTGTCAGAGGCTTCATTTTGTTGGAGCCGAGATGTTCAGAAGGAGACTGCAGTAGGATTTCAGATCGGAGATCAGCCAGAATAACGGCGCGTTCACCTAACAGAATGCAGTCATGGACGATGGATAATGCACTTCGCCTCGGTAATACGGTTGTAGCTGTGTACCCAGAATGTTTTGTTGCCATTGTGAATACTAAATCTTGCTCACTTATTTCAGCAACATGTCCCGAATGTTGGTTTCTCCGCTCCAGTTGAAAGATAATTGTAGCTGGATGGAGACATTAGCAACAACAGCGTTTTTCGGCAGAAGCTGTTCATGCAACAGTCGTGACAGTGCGTCGGCCTGACAGATGTCATTTGTCAATCAGCATTTGCTGGTAAAATCATACCCCAGCAACGTTGTCGACCATTTTCGTCGACGATTGAAGGTATACACTGGGATTCCTTTCTTCGAAAGGAATGTAGCAAGAAGTGGTTTGTGGTTCGTTATTAATGTAGAGTGGCAGCCACATAGCATCTTGTAGAATTACTTTACTGCAAAGATGATGACCAGAGCCTGCTTCACAATTTGATTATAATTTCTTACTGTTGCAGTCAACGGAAGAACGGCATGAGCGACCGGTTTCTCCGATCCGTAGGGAACAATATGCCATATGGATGCACCGACTCCGTATCTGGATGCTTCAGATGTTACAACCTACTTAGCTATGGGTGATAGTGCGTCAGCATCAGTTTTGAACTTAACAGCGACTCGATTGTGTTGATAGCTTCTTGACATTCCGTGGTCCAGACTCATGGGACATGCTTCATCGTCTGTTGGTCCAATAGTCCGCGTAGGTTGTGCACAGACTATAGGTAGGTATTGTAGTCACTCACCATAATAAGGAATGATTTCAATGTCCCTCGTCCTTATGTGCTGGCATGCTTATGATCGCACTGATGTTTGACGGATGGGGTTGTCATCCATTTTCATCAACGATAAAACAAAGATATGTAGCGGAAGTCATAAAGAACTCACACTTATCCATTCTCAGCCGGAATCCATACTCCTTTATTTTGTCACGCACGTTTTATGTCCGTTGTCTCAGTTCTGTCGGGTTGGAAAGCATAGTGATGATATCGTCCAGGTATGCGTATGATATTCTTCGTAACATCTTGTCCATGATCTGCTGCAAAATTGCTGCAACCGATCTAAGACCAACTGTTAAGCGCGTACATTAGAAAAACACACGAGGAATTCATATTGTTAACAGATTCGGCGGTTCTTCATACATTTAAATTTCGAGGTATGCATCGGAGAAGTCCAGTTTGGCAAAATATTGGCCGTCATTTAAAAGCGCATGAGTTATTCAGGAAGGCATATCAGGTACTGATAGTCTTCTTACGCAGCATTAAGACCTGTAGATAACTTTCCCTAAAGGCGAATCTTTCTGTTCTGCTTTTCGACAATTATGAGGGGGCTTCCTGTGACGAGTAGTTGACCGGCTTGATGATTCCGGTTGAGCGTAACATCTCTACTTCTTGCTCAACGATTGAAACTGATTGGCGACATCCGATTCCGGATTTACCTGACACTGTGGCCTTCATAGGACAGCCACAGGACGTCTGCGTCTACAAAGAGACCAAGGGTGGCATGCGCTGCAACACCCACAGCTCCAACCACACATTCCATATCCGGTGTAAGGAATAAAAAATGTGGAATAAGACTGGGTAGCATGCGGATGGGAGCCACGTTTCATCAAAGGAGCCGGCCCACACTCCTTCACAGGAAATCACAAGCAATTTGTATTTGGGGTGATTAGGCCGTAGCTCGCTCCACACATAAACCATGTGCCTAGAAAAACTCTTTGAAATTAAGGCGGTCACAAGGACCGTGCACTCCGTCCTCTCCAGTAACGACCAACTGTCTCTTACAGCCAGTACAAATGAAGTATTGGATAATAGACAGGTGGGCACCTTGTAAGCATACACAACAAGTGCAGCCACCTGGGGGATATCAAACGACAGCCAATCATTTGAAATGACCATCAAATAAGTGTTATCAAATAAAGCAAACGGAGAGGCCGAATTAACCCTTCACTAAATTAGCATAGAAAGTAAGTGAGTTAGTAACATATCCGCGCTAAATTTAACATGGAAGTAAATAAAATCAAGAATGAACAGCAAATACGAATAAAATTAACGAACTTAACCAACCTTCGTTAAGCGACGTGTGCAAGCAAAAAACTGATTCAGGCAGACATTAAAGTGAGGTAACAAAGTAAGTATTTCCAAACACTGCGCCGGTTCTGCCTGCGTTATCATCAGCATCCGTCGTCTTTTTGATGCAGGTCTCGAGATGCCTCGCTTGTACGTCACTAGGCCTGCCTGACTCAGGCATTCGCGACCGTATGTGCAGCAGGGGACCGAAGGAACACGCACCACCAACGAGTCCAAATAGGAAGAAACGAGCATCTGGTGCTTTTCCGGTCTGTTAGCTCACATTTGCGGCTTGGAATCCAACTGCGACGAACCAAATAAAATCTAAGTAATCTCGTCTACAAGTTATTAAATGCATCAGTCTATATTTTACAGAGGTTTGGAGACGTATAGATAATCAAGGTTTGTTAATGATAACAACACAAACAACAACAACAGCAGTGCTTCAGCCATTTGAACTGATGTTTCGCTGCCATACAACCATGATGACCTATGAAATAAAGAGTAATAAGAAGGAGAGAAAGAAGACTAACTTGAAAAGCTTAATACCCTAAGCAAACATTCAGGGCCAAGGCGCCTACACCTTGTGTAGACAACATACCCTCACAAACAGCTGGCTATCGTGCAAATATAAGGCGGCATCTGCGAGACAGCTTTTTGAGGCTGTTACTGCCACGCGTCATAATCAGCCATTACTCCACAGATAACTCAAGAGCAAACACACTTTAAACAGGCAATCCGATTAGGAGACGGCAGCTAACGCGCCACTGTTGTCTAGTGCGAGCCATGTCCTGTAAAGTCTCGAGCCAGGCACAAGACGAGTCAAGTGGACTCCAGCCCGGAAGACGAGACGGACCAATGGCACCCGGTTTCGTCGTCAATAACTTCATTTCCCGTTGCCAAGTCAACTTCTGTCCACCCCGAGCTTTGCGCTACCCTACACCTGGCAGACTAAACAAAACCCTCCTAGGTAAGCGTTGATCAGGCATACGTAGCACGTGCATGAGCCAAAGCAAATTATTCAGTGCTATCTGTTGTTCTAAGGAGCTAGCATGATTATCACCACCTAGTACTCGCCTACGCACATCATCGTTACGGACACGCTGGTGCCATCCGACACCAGCAGTGCTTCGCAGACAACGATGATCAAAGACTTGAAGGCGTCTCAGATCTTCAGACCGGAGGGGCCAGGTCCCACCATCAGAGAGCAGAACGGTCCTCACTGTGGCCTTGTATACACGGCCTTTCAGACGAAGGGGAAACTTCCTTCTGTCGCCAAAGATGCTGCAGGTTCAAGAACGCAGCTCTGGTCTTTGTAATGAGTGAGCTGACGTCAGTTTCTACGCGCCTAACGTTGCTGATGCAGCCGCCAAGATAAGTGAAATAATCACCCAACTCAAATTCTTCTTTAGAAAGAGTCAAGGGGTCATAAAGCGGCTGATAGGTCCTGAAGCAACACTTTGCACTTTGAAGTTGCGAAGTGCATACCAAATAATGGGACCACTCTGGACAGGCTATTCAGGGTTGATTGTGCCGCCGCAACATCGTCGAAATGCAGGACGATATCGTCCGCATAATCAAGATCAACTAATCTTTCACCAGACAGCACTTCAATGCTTATATCACGAGATTCCGCAAGGGATCACTCCATGATAGAATCCACGACGAAGTTGAACACAAAAAGGGAAATTGAACAACCCTGACGAACGCCACTTGTGGTCGGAAAGCTATCCGATAGGCCACCGTAGACCTTGAAGCGGCATGTAGTGTTCGAGTATAGAGCACGTAGGATGTTCATATATTTCGTGGGAACACCTTACCGCGCCAGTATATGGAACAGAACCGATCGATCGACTGAATTGAACGCACCCTTGAAATCAAGGAACACAGCTATTGACGGTCTGCGGTATGCGTGGCGCTGCTCTAGCACCTGCCGCAATGTGAATATATGGTCTATACAGCCACGTCCTGGGCGGAAGCCGGCCTGCTCATCCCTTATCCGAGATACCCGTTCCGCAGTGATGCGACGGGCAAGAATCGACGCCAGTAATTTTTTCGCAAATGGCGTTAGGCTAATATCCCTGTGGTTAAAACAGTCTGTGCGACTGCACTTCTTGTATATTGCCACTATAACCGATCCGTTCCAATTAGCCGGGACATTCTCTTCCTTCCAGATACCTTCGAATTGGTAGGACAGTGTTCAGCAGAGGACCTCACCTCCATCCTTAAATAGTTCAGGTGGGAGGGAATCCGTGTCAGCGGTACGAAAACGATTGAGAGCTGGGATCACATTTAGGATTTCGGTCTCCGAAGGAGGCACCAAACTAACCATCCTCCTGAGTTGGAAGAGGCCCGAGAGCAGGGGGCTAGTTGAACTGATCTCTAAAGTGTTCCGCCCAACGAGCCGTACGGCGCTCCTTATTGTGTATCCGTGCACCCGCGCAGTCTCTGATTGTCTCACTGACGCTTGGTTTCCTGGGATCAGTGGTTCGGATCAGCTGGAAGAGCTTGCGGTAATTGCTGACTGCTCCTGCCACTTCCATTTCTGGAGCCCTACTGGTCCACCAGCCTTCCTTGTCAGCCCGTAAACCCAGCTTTAATTCGCGCCTAATAGCCCGTCTGGTCACACTGTGCTCAGAGCCAGCCGGGAAGTTGCTTCTAGATTCCAACAGGTTCACCGACCTCTCGGATCTCCAGTGACTGGTACGTTAACCAGTGATAGTGCCACAAGCAGGTGCTCCTGCGTCGTGCATGGCGGCCGAGATCCTATTCCACTGAAGCACGGTGTCATTAGAACAAGACAGTTCGGTATGTAATGCGTCTTGATAGGCTTGCCTGACCGAGGGCTGAGACAATTTCTCAGTTGCCAATCGGAGGGGACGCTTGGTGCGCCTCCCGGTAAAGTTCATGGAGAAACGACAGCGTACTAAGGCATGATCAGAGTCGACGCAATTATTCCAGTACGAGCGACAATCCAGGATGAAACCGCGCCATCTGTAACTTATGGCTATATGGTCAAGTTGGGTCCATCGCTGGCCAGATACAGGAGGACGCCAAGTGGCACTTCGGCGCCCACTGTGTCTAAAAGCAGTGCTACTAAGAAACAACTGGTGCTCCGCACACAGTTGTAGCAGGCTGTCGCCGTTGTCAGTCTGTTCGGAGTTAAGCCCATAATTACCAACCGGCTGAGCTTCTGAAGAGCTCAGTTGCCCTACTTGTGCTTTCATAACTACAACCAATACTCTAATATCAGAACTAGTAGCACTGCGTAGTAGCGCGTTCAGTTCGTGATAGAACTTGTCCTTGACATCATCTGAACTGCAGACGGTAGGGGCATAAGCGGAAATCACAAGCAAACAGTGTTTGGTAATACTTCGTGAAACAACCTTGGCTGATGTCATCAAACGGGCTGCACATAAACGGCTGGTCACCGGAATCCAATCTACCAAATATGGCTTAGCCTTGGAGCTTAGAATGATACCTACACCAGCTTGACCCGTCAGTGCTGCATCGGCGTCTCCTGATGCGTGCAACCAATAACGAGGGGACAAGCCGGGTGAAGTAAATTCAACAACCACATTAGAGCCATTGATCCTAGTTTCGGACACAACACACATCAATACCCAGTGCGTCCAAGGTGCGTGCGAGTGCAGCCTGTTGTCCAGTTGGTCTTAGAGTGCGAACGTTGAATGTCGCCATGGAAACGGGACAATGCAGCATTATAAGGGGCAGTTCCCGATAGGCGTCTGGTGGGTTTCGCGAGAAGGTGGCTGCAGATGGTTCTACTTCAGTAGTACTTCGGTTGCTGTCAATTAAGCTGGGAATTATAGAAGGATGGTTAGTGTTACACTCAATCGAAATCAGAACAACAGTATTGCAAATGGAAGTTTAGTAGAAGCAATGGCAATAGTACATCGGCAGTCCACACTGGGTACAGAGCAGCTGTTTAGTTTTACGCAGTTCACATGTTTTAGCTAAGCACTCGCTTATGAACCAATCAATAAGCATCGCTGGTTAGTCGGGAGATGGACACTCACGCACTAGCGCGCACAATGCAGCTCCACAGGCTAGGTAGTGTAGCATGATCTTGACGTGCTCAACGTCTGTATCACTATTCCTCCCCTTAGTTGGGGCTATCCAGCTTGGAAACTATCGATCGGTCTGTGTCGGCGCGCAGAGCGCCGCAATTGTGACTCAGCCACCGGTTCGGCGTCACACACGTGCACGTCGCTCGATGCTAGAGCTGGCTGCTCTGTCTCGGCAACTGTTTCTGTGTCGGACAATCACTGTCGCACATGATCTAAATGACGTCGAACGATCCTGCCGCCCTCAGTCTCCGCTTCTATTATCTGTCCGTTAGTTGTTTTATCGACGGCTGGCTCCCACCCCGAGCCTGTAGGTAAGCGGATGTAGATGGGATCTGAATCTGTCACATGCTTGTCTCTGCTACAAGTATCAACACGCTCTTTCACTCGTTGTTGTTTTTCCAAACTTGGGGCTCAATAGGTCCATGCAATAAATCCAATCGTGTACGCAGTCGACGACCAAACATTAACTCTGCGGGGCTTCTGCCTGTGGTCTCGTTTGGCATGTTTCGATATGCGAACAATGAACGATCCAAACGCACACGCAATGGAGCATTTGGTTGTTTTATTAGCAGCTTCTTCACTGTTTGTACGGCTCTCTTCGCCAACCCATTAGAAGAAGGATGATAGGGTGCAGTTGTTATGTGTTTAATGCCGTTCGAATTGGGGAAGGTAGAAATTTCAACACTGGCGAATGCTGTTCCATTGTCAGATACTAATGTCTCGGGAAGGCCAAATGTTGTGAACGTTGTGTGTAGTTTCTCTATAGTACCAACTGAATTTGCTGAGACAAGAATATGGGCATCAATCCAGTTAGAATGAGCATCGATGATTAGCAAAATCATCCGACCTTCGCAGGGACCGAAATAGTCTACATGGACTCGTTTCCAAAGTGTTTCTGGCCACTTACAAGGCTGCATTGGAGCCTGAGGAGCGGCGTTTCGGGTCTCCTGGCAAGGTCTGCAACTTCCAACCTTCGCCACAATTTCGCGGTCTAAGTCAGGCCACTACACACAAAAACGAGCTAACGACTTCGTCTATGCGACACCTGGATGCGCATCATGTAGTTCGTCAAGGATACGTGACCGAAATTTCTTGGGGACAATAACTCGTGCGCCCCACAGCAAGCATCCATTCTGGAGGCTGAGTTCAAACTTTCTGTTACGGATGGGCATGAGTTCTTTGGGGGTGTTGTCCGGCCACCCAACTTGGACATAGCGTTTGACCAACGAAAGAACAGGGTCTCTGTCAGTTTCCTGACGTATGTCTATACATGTGACTGGGGAATCATTAAAATGCTGGACCAGGTTTACGAGCTCTTGTGGGATAAATTCTTTCGATGGTGTCTCTGGTAAAGGAACCCGGCTAAGAACAACAGCGAAGGTATTCTGTTTGCCTGGAATGTACTGAAGTTCGTATGTATACGCAGAAAGAATAACCGACCAACCTACCATTCTAGGTGAAGCCATTTGTTGAATACCTTTCTCGTGGCCGAGGAGGAAAACAAGAGGTTTATGATCCGTATGGATCACGCAAGGTCGCCCGAGTAAATATTGGTGAAATCCAGTGGTGCCGAAGATGACAGCGGCTGCTTCTCGATCAAGTTGAGAGTAGTTCCGTTCTGCTGGTGTCAGGGTTCTTGAAGCATAAGCAATGGGACGTTAAGAACCGTTCGGCAATTTGTGCATTAAAACAGCTCCGAGACCGTAAGGAGAGGCGTCACAAGAAAGAACAACATGCTTCTGCGGATCATAATGCACAAGAACATCTGTAGATGCTAAGAGCTTCTCAACCACTTTGAATGCATTTTAATGAGTATTGTTCCAATGCCAGCTTTGGTTTTTACGTAGCAGCTAGTGAAGCGGATGCAGATGAGTTGCTGCCGACGGTACAAACCTGGAAAACTGACTGACAAAACCGAGGAACGACCGTAATTCGTGAACATTTTTGGTGCTGGCGCTGCAAGTAGCGCATTTGTCTTTTCTTCCATTGGGGACAATCCTTCACGTGACAACCGATAGCCAAGATACTGTACACTCGGAACAAGGAACTCACACTTTTCTCTTTTTAGAACCAAACCGGCATCCGCTACTCACTTCAGGACGACGCCCACTGCATGTAAGTGCTCGGCGGTAGTTCGCCCAGTAATTAAAATGTCATCTAAGTACGCACATGTGTTTGGTATATCTTTCACGAGTGAGTCAGTAATACGTTGAAAAATAGATGGAGCCGAGCTTATTCCAAAATGCATGCGTATGTAGCGGAATAATCCGAGATGAGTACTAATGTTGGTGTACGTGCTTGATTCCTCATCGAGTTCAATTTGTTGGTAGGCATGACTCAGATCTGGTTTTGTAAATAGATCACCACAGGAAAAGGAAGCGTAAATGTCTTCAATTTTGGTAGCGGATATCGGTCTAATTCCAGCGCTTGGTTAATCGTAACCTTGTAACCCCCGCAGATTCTTATCGTACCATCGCTCTTTAATACTGGCGCAAAGGGGGCTGCCCAGTCTGAGTACTGGACGGGGTCTAATGGTACTTTCCAACTGGAGTCGGCGCAGTTCTCTTTCGACCTTATCACGGAGGGCATAGGGAACAGTGCGAGCTTTCCAGAACCGCGGTTTTGTCTGTGGTTTCAATACCAGATATGCACTGTAATTCTTTATAAGTCCTGATCTTGACTGATCAAATAAGACTGCATGCTTCTGCAAAATCTCGGATAACTGCGGATTGTCTTTCACTAGGTTGAAGTTCGACATTATGCCAGGAAGGCGCTTACTTCCATCGCGGCCCAGGATGTTTGGACCCGATCCTCCAGAAACGTACGCACACATATGACTTGTTGAATTAGAGTAAGAAATGCGTGCATTGAAGGTACCAAGCACATTCACCATCTGTCCCGTGTAAGATCGCAAATGTAGGTTCGATGGACACATCTTCGGAAGTTGGGATAAGGCGTCTGGTCGGATCAACGTGACTACGGAACCGGTATCAATTTCAAACTCTACCGGTTGTTCGTTTACTTAGACGGATACGACAAACGGTTTTTCTGCTGTAATGGTGCGATTAAAAATGCTTGTGGTGTTAATCCAATTCTGGTGAAATTCATCAGTAATACAGCTTGTAGCCTTAGATTGTTCCTGGACGAGTGATTTCCGCTTGGAGGTACACACTTTCTGAATTTTACCCATTTTTCCACAAAATCTGCATAATGAATGAGTGTGCGGACAGTGAGTCGAGGACAAGTCATTCTCCCCCCATCGGTAACAGCGGAACTCCTTGCGCTGTACGGGGCGAGGTAAGGCATGTCCACGGTTAGTCTGGTAGACCTTGTTTACGTCATGTGAGATTGATTGATTTGGAGAGGGAAATGTGGCTAGTTCCTGGACGATGTTGGCATGCTGCCGGACTATATCACATGCTTTCTCCCACGTCAGTAACGTTTCATCTTCGGAGAGCAGACGTTCCCGTGCCTTCTCATCGAAAACACATACGATTAATGCCTGTAACAGCATCGCTTCTTCGAACTAGGCTGGAAGGATCTGATCATAGGCGCAGTCAGGGAGAGCAGTAAGGAGACGAGAGATAAACTCATTTACAGTCGCATTTGGTTGTTGTCGCATGGTGCTGAATTAATACCGAGCAGTAAACATATGAGGCTTTTCCCCCCAAATTCGATCCATGGAATAGAAGAGAGTTTTGAGGTCTCGCTTCGTATGTAATTGTAAACTGTCGAAATGTCGCTGGCTCTCGATGCCTAGATGCTGGCGTAGTAATTTAATTTTCGCTGCATCATCAATCATGCAATTTTCGCCAAGGAGCAAAAGCAAATCAACGTAGTTAGTAAATGTAGTTTTCCACTGCAACCATTGTTGCGCAGTAGGCCTTTCAGTAGAAGAATTCCAAAAGGGTTGGGGTGCCGTTTTTGAATTTTCCATGAGCAATCAGAATAACCTCCGTCGCCAAATTGTTACACTCAACCGAAATCAGAACCACAGTATTGCAAATGGGAGTTTAGTAGAAGCAATGGCAATAGTACATCGGCAGTCCACACTGGGTACAGAGCAACTGTTTTGTTTTACGCAGTTCACATGTTTTAGCTAAGCACTCGCTTTTGAACCAATGAATAAGCATCGCTAGTTAGTCGGGGGATGGACACTCACGCACTAGCGCGCACAATGCAGCTCCACAGGCTAGGTAGTGTAGCATGACCTTGACGCGCTCAACTTCTGTGTCAGTTAGTAATGGGGATCGGGATGGGAGTAAGAGAAACAGGTAGAAAAATATGAGAGGCGCCAGCAGTAGCATGTTTTCGCTTTTCCGCCCTGCTGTATGCAGCAGATAAGGCGACTCTTGATAAACTGCCCGACAGCCGATGCAGGATGCAGTTTCTGTTAGAAGAAAGTCGTGGTTGTATGTGGACTGGGATACTGCCAGGGCGCCCAGACCTAAACTTGAGGACGATTAGTGTCCTCATCCAAAGCCTTTGGCTCAAACACCTGTCCGCTATGTAGCCGGGAGATGGCAAGGTTTTAGTTTTACAGAAATGGACGCCATCCCATTTCAAACCCCCAAGCTGGACGACCAGGAGTGTGAGTTTGTCTGACCTCTCACCATTGCCCAACCTGGTAGGAGTAGCTCTCAAGCTGCCCGAAGGCACCACCCAATACAGTTCAATTGGTCAAGGAGGTACACAAACCGTCGCACCCCGTTAAGGTCCAGTCTCATTGCGACGGACTGCCCTATAAAGGGAGTTTGAAATTAGAATGTGCGCACAAAAGGCAATAATGGGTGCGGCTACTGATCACATAATAAGCGAGAAAAAATATAAAGAATAGCAAGGACAACACTTACCCGTGTGCAGCTTTTTCGGGTCGACGGGATACGGAAAATCCAGTTTCTAAATTAGTAGCGTTTATCAACTTGTGTACAAGGGGTTTGGAGCGACTTATTCAAGAGTAGGGTTATGGCACCGTCCACTGTCTGTTGTGCATTAGTGCCAGCATCCGGTGGTCATGGGCCATAGCACGTAGTGTACATGTGACAGAGGATCGTCAAGGTGTTTATTGAAAACGGATAGGGTGAGAGCATTAATAACATGTGCCGGGAGGGCGTTCCAAGGCCGTGACACTCAAAGGGAGAAAAGTTTCGCCGACATTCCAATCCGCAGTACTGCGTGACCACCTTAAACTGATGACGTCTTAGGGGGTGTTTGACTGTGTTTCATAATTGAATGGCATGGGTCGTTGGGAAGTCTCAGGATCTGGTACACTATAATGAGATCGTCCCTTAGACGCCGATAACGTCCACTGTATGTTTTGAGAGTCTTCAGCCTGAGTGGGTAGGGGAGGCTGATCAAACCTCGGACGCTCTTCGTTGCCCTACGTCGTGCAGTATCGAGCGCGGTGAGATGGTGCTTGAGCCACGGTTGCCAGGCTTGAATAGGGTATTCCGCGTGCGGCCTCACGTACGCACTAAGCATTTTTGGAAAGACTGAAGGGTCAAACTTCCCGAAGGCTCTGCTAAGAAGGTCGAGGTACCGGTTTGCTTTCTTAGATGCCTTTTCAGTCTACCTCAAACAACCGAGGTCATCTTGAACTATCACGCCGAGATCACACTCGTAAGTAGCCCGCTGTAGAATATGTGGTCCTAGGTGGTACTTGTGCATACTCTTGTGCCGTATGCTGAGAACTTGGCACGTGGTGATAATTAAATGCAAAAGGTTCTCGATGGACCATGTGTACACTTTGTCCAAGTCCTCCTATAACACTTTGTGATCATCCGCTGCAGCTATAATACACCACACCTTTAGATCATCAGCAAATAGCGAACAGTTAGAAGATAGCACGTTCGCGTGATCATTTATGAAGACCAAGAACAGGCGGGGTCAAAGTACCGAGCCCTGAGGTATGCCGCACTGAACTTCGATGGATTCCGATAGGTTGCTTCGAACCCTCACATTCAGGTGACGTTGCACGAGAAAGTCTCCTATCCAGCCCAGAATAGGATCGCAAATTCCATAGTTCTGGAGTTTGTGGAGTAGAATGCGATGGTTTAATGGTCAAATGCCTCTGAGAAATCCAGGTAGGCCGCGTCGACACCTACACCAGCGTCCGCAGATTCCGTCCAGCTTGCACGAGAAATCAACAGATTAGTGGTACACGACCGATTTTGGCGAAATCACTGCTGCTCCGGAATGAGATTTTTGTTCTTCTCCAGGTACCCCATCAAAGCCTCAGCTACAATGGACTCCATAACCTTGGAGATCACAGAAGTAGTGTTATCGGGCGATAAGTTGCTGGTTCAGCACGACTACCACTTTTGTAGATTGGTTTGATGATTCTGTGCTTCCACGTCGTGGGGATGTGCATCTTCTTCAGACATCGATGAAAGAAAATTGCTAGTGATCCTGCTAAAGTCATGGCAGCAAATTTCAACGCCTTTGGGCGAATGCCGCCTGCACCCGGGAAGCTGAACTCGCGCAGAGACATCAGCCTCTTCCGTACAGCTGCGGAGGTGAACGATATGTGATTTAGCCCTGATGACGGCGTTATCTGCTTAGGCAGAATATATGTTGATTGCACGTTCTGGAAGGTACAGCCAAATTGTTGTCCAAGGACGTTGGCCGCCTCTTGTGCGGTTTGGGCTAATCCGCATGCTGTATGCAGAGCAGGAATACCGCGCTTAACACGGCGCAAATAGTTTATGTGTCTGTATAGCCGTTTGGGATTGGAGCAAACCTTTTCCACTAGAGTTTGTTAGTTCTTCAGTTTATCCTCCCGGACGAGTTTGACACAGTGATTCCTTTGTATTGTGTAGAAATCCCAGGTATCGTCGTTCGGGGAGGTTATGTAGGTGCGTCACGCCAAGTCCCTTAATGCCATGCACTTACGTGCCCTGCTCCTTACGAAAGACTTCATCCTTTTAAGCCGGTAGAGTTTGGTTTCAGATGTGCTTGCCACGAGCTTGTTAAATATATTGACGAATTATCCGCAGGCCGCTTCAGGGGTCAATTCGGCTAAGAACGACCAGCTTGTTGCATCAATGAGGTCGGATAGGTCGTCATAGTTGGTTACGACATGATATTCCTCGGCATGTTATTTAGGATGATGAGCGAAGCACATTGAATGAAACACTAACGTCGCATGATCGCTACGGCCCAGAGGAGTATCGGTTATCACTCTCGCGACCATCAGTTCTTCATTAGTGAATATTCGGTCTAATATGGATGGCCTGTCAGTTCCCCTTAATCTGTTGGGCGTGGTGACGTGGTCATAAAGCATGAAGTCTGAAGCCATATATATATATATATATATATATATATATATATATATATATATATATATATATATATATATATATATATATATATTTACATTGTTGCATTCTTGATGCTTCTTCATCGCAGTTGGGCCAAACGAAGTTACACTTAAACTAGGTCTTTTTAATGTGGATAAAGTTCATTACATTTTATTTGGTTTGTTCTGCGTACTTGATAATCTTCTCTCAACGTCCACACGTCGCTCATGCAAATTGTGATAAACTTGCGTAATTTTGTCCCTTGGTATTTTTTAAGCAACTTTCGGACATTTTGTACTTAATGCGGATTCACTTATGGCCAACTTCTTCCATATGCTCATTTAGCTAGTATTTATGTCTTCATATGCGTTTACTTTATTCGATATCGGCATTTCGAATGATTGGCTGTTGTTTGATATCCCAGGTGTGGCTGCGCTTGATGTACATGTTGACAAGGTGCTTACCTGTCTATTACCCACTACCTCGTCCGTCTGGTTCCAGGAGACAGTTGGTCGTTGCTGGAGGGGACGGGGTGCACGGTCCTCGTGGCCGTGCTAGGCTCGAAGAGCGGTTCCATGCACTCAGTGTGGAGCGGACTACGGCCCAGCCACCGCCTTGTGTGCGCTTGATTTCCCAAATACAGCGAGCTTGTGTGTGCCTGTGAAGGAGTGTGGGCCGGCTCCGTTGCTGAAACGTGACTGCCATCCACAGGCCTCCCGGTCTTATTCCTTCGGGTTTACACTGGATATGGGGTGTGTGTTTGGAGCTGTGGGTGATGCAGCGCAAGCCACCCGTGGTCCCTCTCTAGGCGCAGGCGTCCTGTGGCTGTGCACAGTGACAGGCAAATCCGAAACCGGATGCCGCCAACCATATATATATATATATATATATATATATATATATATATATATATATATATCGTGTTTCACTCAGAAATATATTACCTGATGACATCGATTTAGGTGCCACTTCAGTACCGGGTTTTGATTCAAATGAGATCAAATATGGCGCATCCTAACCCGTGCTGCGAGTAAAGGGTTGCTTAATGTACTGTTACCATCGCATTGATTTATTGCGTCAAGCCTACGCCATTATACACATTCGCAGGCTGTCAAACTCATTCCGATTGTTGTCAGCTAATATAAACATTAACTTCATTCCCGCCCACCACCAAGACTGTGTCCCGTACGTTTGTCATTTTGGTGTACAATGTATTGTGCTAGTTCACAGTAGCTAACTTAAGATGTTCACTAGTGCGCGAAAGTAATCAAGGCACAGAACTAAGCCTGTATATTCACGCATTGATGTGAAATTTTCGTACTAGGCAAGTATGTGGGTGGAATGTGACTGCCACCGCGGCAGCGTGGCGTAAGTGTATGATTGTTGCTAAGTCAGCTTGCTAGATTAATCCATTTGCTAGCTATTTATTAGAAACTAAAGTTTGCACTCACCTTTTCTTTGGTGTCGTTTTCTCTTACTCTATCGCATTCTTTTGGTCTCCCCACTGTCAGCCCTTTAGTCTATCTATCGTTTTCTGGAACCGCTACATTTCGGTTATTGTTGATCCGACCACCCTCTATCAAAGTGTGAATTGGGCTGTCAGTATTTGTTTAGTTGACTGGATTACACTTTCTCTCGGAGGTCTGTTTTATTCGCTGTTCGTGTTTGAGGCTCTAATGCACCAATTGATCCGACTGAATATCCAAAACGATTTCGATCAGTAACCATGGTAGACATCACAACAGAAAACAACTGCTCAGTTTCTTTACTTCTGGCTTTGACAAATGCTTCGTATTTTCTCAACGGCGCATGTAAGTACTACAACTAAATGTTTCAATGCGTACCCAAATCCATTGAGGAAGTGGAAGCTAGTAAAACATTATTTTTAGGAGCTAGTTAATTTGTACTCACTAAAATAATAGGGTGTTGCTCGCCAGCTAGCACTACGGGCAACATCCAAGTTCAAGCTGCTTCGGTCCCGGTGATCGCGATGACCAGGGTTCACTTCAGTGTAAATCACAGTACAGACCGAGGTTGCGCGTCGCGAACTATTCACACAATGACTACTTCAAACCGAACACCCAGTCAATAAAATAAACGCTAGTTATTTGAGTTATGGTGATTTATAAGTCACGAGTTAACTCATACCTGTAAAGAAACCTTAATCGTTGCAAGCCTGTCTATTGCCTGGAAATCTGGGAGCACGGTTCGGCCGTTCACGCAGGGGTATTATGCTGTCGTGTGGCGGCTAAAAATTTGGCGTTTTGTTGCATTTATTATTAACAAAAATATCTAATTTTTACCCTCCTTGAACTTTGATTCCGCAAAACCTATTATTAGCTTTCTTAGTGTCCGGGAGCCAGTTTATAGGAGCCATCGAAACCAGCTTCCATGCTAACAGTTTGAGCGGAAGCCTTTTGCGGGGTCATCGAGTAGATAAGCAACACGCCGTTTGCTGGATCTTGCAACTTGTTAATTACACTGTTCTCCGACGAATCCACCTGTGATTCTGTGGCGTCTAAAGAGACTCTAATCGGTTGTCCTGACAGTGTGGTCACATTGCCCTGGTCCCTGAGGAAACCGTGATTCTCGGTACGTACGGAGCTGATCATGTCGCCGTAGTGTTGTGGAACGTTTCGCATCGAGATGAAGCCTAACTCTTCTTCACTTGAACACAGTAAGTCGTCCAAAGAAAATATGATGCAGGTACGATCATTGAAAATCGCTCGGCGTACGCCATAGATGGGGGCCAACAGAAGAAGTTGGATTAAAGTATGATGCGTGGGGATTCTTACCTTCCGTCGAACGGTTGCCTGTAAGTAACATGTTTGCAGCAATTTGTGACAGCCGTGTCCATAAAATCAGATATCGCCGACACCAAGTGTAGAGGGGCCGCTGCCAAGAATGCCTCGGGGGAGCTCGTTGGAGCTAGCTGAAAGCGGATCGAGAAGGACGGCTAGCGATGAGCCTGGGCCCGGAACTACGGAGCGGGAATATGTGGACAGCGCAATAAATCAGACATATACGCCGCTAGCGCAGCCCACAGGACCGAGGCCAAGCCGATTGACACAGCCCAGAACAAGCAAGTCGAGAGCTCTCGAACGACTCCTGGCCGATCCAAATCGGATACAGAGAAGTGGAGATCGAGGCGAAAACATGAAGGCGGGTCTTCCAAGTCAGAGCTCTCGAGGCGAAAGGACTGGCTCGTCTCTAACATCCGTACCTGTGTTGCGTTGTGGGACGGAAATCTAGTCGATATTCGATGGCGCGCGTGAGACCCCGTTGTGCCTATTTTCGGTGTGCAATAAACGTCTACCCCCCTGTCGTGTCGTTTTCGCTACACAAGGGGCAAATTGAGTACTGCAGAGCTTGCCATATCATCAATAATTTTTCTGGTGCCAGGTTCTGTTAGATCACAGCCGACATCCGTTGGGCTGGCGCTCGGTCTTTTGTGAGATTTGACGTCGACGGATGTGCACCGTTTATCACCGTGGATCGATGAGGAGCCGAAGTCTGACAAGAATGTTCCGTCCAACCACAAGCGCACTAGAACCATTGTGTCGTACCACACACGCCGTCCGTCAGGTTCATAGCGAATAGCTTAAGAACAAAGCATCGGAGAATCCTCAACACACAGGCCAAGATGTGGACATCTTACTCTGTGGCAGTGTACCACCGAGGCAAGCACAGGACATAACTCTGCCACACAGAGAGCTGTAGCAAAGATCTTCGATTTTCACCGATGCCATGACATAAAAACAACAGAGGTCGGAGAAAATGCTGATTGATGAGCAACGATTCTGAAATAGTTTTTGAGCGGCACAGCAATGTCGATATCACGGTGTTTGTGCCTGGGTTGACAATCTGCACACCGGGATGAATGGAGCTGACAGAATAAGGTTGGGATTTCGGGGTGATCTTCTTTATAAACATCTTGCACAGAGCATTGTACTTGCTTATAGTGACGTGATTGGTGGACTGTCCGATCATGCTCTTCAACAAGGAGAATAAATGATAACGATTCACTAGATCCTCCAGTTTCAGTAAGCAAACCTGATGCGCTATAAGCCCTAAGGAACCCAAAGAACACCGAGCAAATCAAACAGATATCACCGCCCATTGATATTGTGACTGCTGAGCCACTACAGCTCGTTCCTACCGCAAATTCACGGTTTGCAAGGTCTCCTAAACGAGCTAGTAAACAATGATAAACGCTGGACCTGGCTAATAGCATGCCAGAGATCATTAGAAGAGGTGAAATAATGCGGTGTTCTGACCACCTGTAGGATAATTATGAATTTAGAAAATCGACGTAACCGTGGAAGTGTCGAATTATGGCATCGGTGCAGTAATTGTTTCCTATCTCGCGGACGGTTCAGAAAAGGCAACTACACAATCAGTCAGCTGGTTGTCACCTGCATTAAGAGCTTACAGTCAGATAAAGAAGGAAGCGTTGGCGATAGTCTTTGTGGTCAAGAAGTTCTACCAAATGCTTAATGTAAGATATTCCACACTTCTTACTGACCATAAGCGGCTACTGATGATTAGGGTACCAAAAGCAGTTATCCCCATCCACACGGTGAGCAGCCTGTAGCGATGTGCCACCACATTACTCGGTTCCGACTCCGTGTTAAAACTACCTTTCAGTAACTATGGGTTGATTTCCTACCTCGGTTTTTTCAAAATCAATGTCCACAGTAAGAAGGATCTATCATCGTAGCGACTTCTGTCGTGTCAAAAATAAATCAACTGCTGCTAGAATGCATAAAAAGATTCTGATCACTTTAGCAATGGTCGTAACGGATGAAGCGAAAATCGAATCGTTCGTCAAGCTAGCAAATGCTACACTACCAGGTGGCTGGAATATAAACTGACGGGTGAGTTTTGTAAACTGTCCCAACGAAAGTATGAACTATTAGTCGTCAATGCTGAGGAAAATTGCTTATTTGCCTTCAGTAAACACTATACTCCATGATGCGTTTATATGTCGTTTATTTTCATTAGATGGATATAGTAAGCGTCGAACCCTTGACCCTTGACCATGCCTGATTTGGTGTGTCTTTATAAATTTGAGAATAAACCATTTATTTATTTATTTATTTATTTATTGGCATATTAAGCGAGATTTCTACCTTTTTGGCTACCGGGTCAAGACTGGCTACCTCTACCAGACGACATCAAAGTATCTCGAACCCCTCGTGGTATACAATGCTTTCAGACAAGCAACACCCAATTTCCACCAGCTTTGACTTCGGTCTCAGTGATCGAATTAAGCAAGGTGCACTTCAAATTGGACCACGGTGTAATTGAGATTGCACCTCGTAATCCAAGCACACAATGTGTACTTAATAAAGGCCCTCCAATCAGTCATTGACCGTTGAGCCAAGCGTTGCTCATCGTGACCTCGCAGCCATAGGGGTAGAGGTTTGGTCACTATTCTAATGGTCGCAGGTTCGAGGCCTGCTGTCTCTACCCGATGAGATCAAATCATACTAAAGCGCGTCGTGGTGTGCAGTGTTTTCGGATGGGCAACCCCCAAATTCCAGCAGCTTCGAATTTGGTCCCAGTGACCGTAGTGACCAATGTTCACTTCAGTGTGAATCGCCGTTTAATTTGTGATTGCACATCGCCATCCATTCACACATCGTGTACTCCAAACGACTCTGCAATCAATGAATAAATTATGCTTCTTGCTGGCCGAAGGAGTTATCGTCCCCATGGAGCTACACCGGAGGATTATACTGCAGTTCCATGGAGGTCAACCGGCTATGACCGGAGGAAAATGATTGCTCTTGATTTCGGTTGCCGGTAATGTATCGAATCGTAGCTGGAATAGCTGACGAAACACGTCAAAGGTGCGCACATGTAAGTAACGCACCTGAAACAAGTGTACAAGAAAACAGTGTTGTAGTACGGTTTAAAATACATTGATCATCTCTCTTCCCGGCAGTTGAGAAGAAAACCGTGCCAGCGCGTATATAGCAATTTCTTTGATCAGATGAAATGTTCACAATCTCTTGTCGTTGTTAATGCCTTAGAGTTTCTGCATGGAGTATGCGATCAACAGCACAACGATCAACATCCTGTAGATGTCTTTCAATTGGCATGATATACTAAAGATGCTAACCATAGACAGCTGGCTGGAACTGCTCCTTTTTCCTATTATCAAGCCCCGTGCTCAGTACCTATAGTCTTGTCACGGTTCAATTCCCAATCTAGTGAGCAAACAAAACGATTTGTTGACACTGTTAAGTGAAAGCTGCTTAACTGATAGGGTAGGGAACTACGTAGTGGTTCGTGGACGCCTTCCCTTTTATGTACAGAGCGACACTGAATCCATAAATACCTAGGCAGCTTCCAGACGCGGAACAGCTAACGGGACGGAAACGTCTAACCTGGGAGATATTATGACTTGCTACTCATTATGCCCCGCAAGAGAGGAACGCGATAAAGTAAAAATGTCGTCCATTTCGGGTTGGTCTCATCATGATGCACCGGATAATATTTCTTGGTAATTACCTTAGGTTGGGGCCGCTGCTGATTATGTGCGCAACAAGCAGCACACGAAGACATCTGTACAAACGTGTAGTATCGGTTTGAAGCGGCTCGCCCGCCAACACTGTTTAGAATGGAGAGTGGTGAATATATGGAACAACTTGCTGTCGCAAGTAGTCGAGACACGGTCGGAGACGATATTCTGATATTCCTGGACGAAGACTTTGCCGATATGAAGCATTTGTATGCTCACCTACGTAAATGGTCAATATACTTGAGCGATTTTATATGCAACTACACGGAGATATCTCTTCTTACTGCTTCCATCCAGTAAGCAGTGATCTACGACACCGCACGCATTTACATCTAGTTCGCCAAGCATGAATGTTTTGGTCAAAGCCTATCGCACTGGAAGACGACAGTGGGCAACAGGCTCGAGTGGGAATGGACTTGGACAAGTATTATGGATAAGACACGCAGACTAACTGTGGTCAACCAGCATTCTTATAAGTACTAGGGGTGATCGCTCTCACTGGGTAGTCTGTCAGAAAATTTCGTGAACCTAGAACGCAGGAAGGACAGAAGGCACCTTGCCCAATGGTCACGAAGATAAATTGTTCACATACGGTGATCCGTATGAGAATGCGGCTGGATCCTAGAACCAAGTCTTGTAGTAATTTTTTATGGAATGCAATAAGGGCTTCCGTGCATAGCAACCGTTCAGTCTGGTTTTCTATGCCAGTAGTACCAACGGAAATGCAAAGTAAATTGGCTAGAAGCTCATTGGTCAGGGGCCAAACAATGAGAGCTTCATTTCCTTCGGAGTTGGATAATGTGAGTCCTTACGGCTTTGAACCAGACAACTAGAACGCTTTCTTGAATCCGGTATTTGCTGGTAGCTCGTTAATCTTGAGTTATCTGATGGCAGGCCATGATGCCCTGAGGCGTGTGGTGGTGAGTTCCTAACAGATCGTTGGCCAGCTGTTTTTAAGCTTGTGCCATGGGCTCATGTCCTGGACGCCTCCTCTTGGCGTTCGCTGTGTGGAAGTTGGGCTGCACCGTTCTTATAGCCAAGGTCCAGGACACACAATTGCGCATGATTGTGTTCCCTGAGTCATGGCTCACGGCCCGCCTCCTTTCGTGTGTATACTGTATCCTGGGCTTTGGCTGTGGACCCGAGACGTTCTTCTGTCAGGTAAGAACGCCCTGGCAGTATCTTATTCCAACCCTGCAACTATGAATCGCGCTAATAATAATAAATCCATTCTACATCGTCCGTCGCACAGTGCCCTTAGGAAAAGGGCTGGCCTATCTGCTACATACACTGTGGTGAACAAGCGAAAACGTGCTACTGCTCCTCCCTTCTTTCTTATTCCCCTGCACATACTCTCCCCCTCCCTGTTTTACCCAACAAATTGCTTCTTCCAATCCAAGTCGTCACTACCCATATGTTTGCCCGTCAAAAGAATCGTAGGCAACCGCGCAAAGCGCTCACCATCGGATGCTAGAAGGTGCGCACACTGCTCGACAAGAAATTGAGCGACCCGATGGATGCACTTCACTGCTAACAATGGTGCTCGCGCTACGGGATCGATATTGCTGCACTCAGTGTGGCTCGGCTTGCTGACCAAGTCAACCTGCCTGAGGCTGGTGCTGGTTACACCATTTACTGTGTGGGAACCCCGCCACGGCACCACCTAAACATATGGTCGGAGTTGCACTATCCGACCGTCTAAATGACCAGTTGATGGTAGAGCTGACTGGCATCAACTCACGACGGATAACGCTCGTCTGCGACTTGGAGGTAAGTTTGCCACTTTTATTAGCACTTATGGTCCTACCATGTGTTACCCTGAGGATACGAGAGATTGGTTTTAAGCTCGGTTAACCTCCTTGATACGGTCTGTGCCGAGGAGCGATCGAGTATTCTTATGGGGTAACTTCAACGCGCGCGTTGAGCATGATGCTTCGGTGCGGACAGCCGTAATCTATCTTGTGGTATTTGAACAACCAATGGTAATGGTGACTGGCTGCTCACACTTTCGCTACTCATGACCTAACGATCCCGAATACAAAGTTTGCAGTGTGCGTGATTGACATAGCTACTTGGAAGCACACAATGAATGATCACGCTCAGCTGCTCAACTCTGTCGTCATACGCCAACGTGACATGTGTGACATGCGCATGGCAAGTGTACTGGGTGGAGCAGTGTGGCATTGATCACTAGTTGGTGCAGACCAAATTCTTCATATATTTACCTAAATCTGTATTGCACACCTGCCGTGGACCAGCGGAAATATAAGTTCTTTCCATGGGTAGTGTATAAGAGAATGGAACTGGAGAATGCAACGGTTACCTGCCTTGTTGATGTCGAATCTCTCGCCTCAGTGAGGTGCCTAGGGAACCACATCCGTGAACAGGTGACTGCCGCGGAATAAACGATCGGGCGCGGATTTTGAGCGGTTCTCCGAGCTGAGTGATTATTGTGCAGACGTTTCGTTGCCTGACTAGGCAACATCATCAGTGCGGTTTCAGGGGCCTGGTTCGCAGTGCCTCGTAAGCGACTTCAATGTCCAAGTGCTTATTGATCGAGTTCTGCTTTGAATGCCAGGCTTCAATGAACTCACGTGCTTGCCGGCTTTTGGCCCTTCCGAGATCGCCTAAACCCTAGGTGGCGATTGCGACAAGTAGCGCATTGGTGTCGGCGAAGAAGTTAACATTCGCTACATATGTGAATGGTCCTGAAGAAGATGATAAGGCGAGTCATTTTTGCCTAATTCGATGGCCATTGATCCGACAGCTCTGTCGTATCAAGGACGTATGGTGGACAGAGAAGGTGAAGCAGATGGAATGTCACGCCGAACAACGTCAGGACAAACAATTATTTGACCCTTTGTAGACAGTGTATGTACCCACGTTGCAGCCGCTGTGGTGGCTGCTGGACACAAGTTCAGGCGCTGCCTCTACACAGACTGTCGAGAACATGCAGCTCTGGTGAAAGTACACTGCATGTTCTTGAACATCCGTTCAAAGATGGACTTGGCTGTGTTGTACGGGCTGAGTAGCAAGAGACGGAGTTGTGTCTTACCGACACGCCGTCACTGGATGAGACGCAGCGAGCACTAGCTTAACTGCGAAACGGCAAGTGTACTGGTTTCGACGGAATTCCGCCTGAAATATTGAAACTCGACGGACCCGAGTCGGTACATGCGCTGCACCACTTGGTGCAACGCATATGGACGGAAGTAGTAACACCAGCCGAGCTAAAGGATACCCTAGTACCACCACTGAACAAGTGCAAAGGGAGCAAGCAATGTCGAACGAATTATCGTGGCATCAGCTTACTGTGTAGGCAAGGTGTTTGCTGGAATCCTGCTCAACCGCCTCGTCATTCAGATAGTTAAACCGAACGTGGTGGAATAACAATACAGATTCCGTTCGGGCCGCAGAACCATATATATAGTGTTCGTGGCTCGTCAGTTGCAGGACAAATGCCAACAGCGACGTCAGCCAGTGTACTCGCTGTTTGTTCACTTTAGTAATTCATATGATACAGTGAACCGCGAGGCACTGTGGCTTGTGTTGGGTAAGTTTGGTTGTCCGAGTAAGTTTATAAGTTTAATTGAATATCCGCAAAGTGGTATTCCGGCGGTGTGTAGCTGAGTCGACAAACCTCGGATGACTTTGCAGCTGTCTCTGTTGTGAAGTAAGGCTGTCTTAGTCCCTGCCCCGTGTAATATTTACCTTCAGGCAATGATGTCTTGTGCTTTTGCTACTGCCTGTGGTTACGGTTTGTGTGTGTATGTGTGTGGGGTTGCTGAAATTTCGTCGTTTCGTGGACAGCCTCTAGTATGCGAGACAAATATGCGTATGTTTCTGTTTGCCGACGACTGTGGGTTGTTTGCGCACAGCGCGGATGAGTTGCGGCACATGACTTCGGTTCCCACCCCGACAGCGGAAAAATTCGGACTGACCAACAACGCAGGACTATTTGACTTTTTCTGCCTTCTCTAGAAGCGGAATACTTAGCCTGCCGCAAATCCACATTGGCAACGACGATTTAGAATCCACTAAGAGATTTTGTTATCTAGGCGGCGTGACGTCTACCGACCGCCGGGTGACGAAGCAGACGGGCATACGTGTTTTCTAAGGCGAATGCTGCGTTTGGCAAATTGGAGCAACGTGTGTGGAACAACTGTCTGAACGAAGCTGTTGGTATACAAATCTACGGGGCTGTCCGTTTTATTTTACGATTACGAAACCTGGACGCTTTACCGGAAGGATATTTGTTATCTTCTTCGTCTTCGTCATATTCTGCGTATCGGCTGCGGTGATCGAAGTGCGGGCACGTAGGTGCTCATACGCAGTTGCACGTGTGCCGAGGACTGCATACTTCTACTGACGCACCTGAGGTGGCGCGCACATGTTCGCTGCATGGATTAGGTCTGCATATGTAAATGAATGCTTTATGATCAAGTGCCTGCGGGGAAGGGACACGTTTGAAAACCGAAGTTAATTTATCAGGACATGATGAACTTTTGTTTCTATCACGAACTAATGTTGATTTCAGGTGTTGGGAACCAATGGCAGTGGATCTTCGCGAATGACGAGAGTATATCAAAAGGGCGGTTACTTAGGTGCGTGGGAAATCAATGTTACAAGCGGAAAAGAAACGTCTGTTGTGGAAGCGACAGGAGACGATTTTGGATAGCCCATCGAGGTCGAGCACATTCCTCTGTGGCACATGCGGTCTCCAGTGCCTTAGCCAAGCTGGTTTAGTAAGTCACCAGCGTCGCCACGTTGGGCCAACATCTGGAAGACGAGTAAGCCAAATATGTGCTCATGCGCACGGCGCTTGGTAAGTTTGCTGCTTTCGATTCTATTTACTAACCCAGGCCAATAAGACGGCAGATGTGGTACGAGTGCCGCATCCTCATTCCAGTTCGTCTGTGTGTGTGCCCGCGTGTAGAGATTCTTGCATTTCAGGGACTGGTAGTTGATTGATATCCCCTGTGTGCCTGCACTCGTTGTGAGTGTTGAGAAGGTGCCTACTTGTCTATTACCCTGCACCTCGTCCATTCTGCCTCCAGGAGAAAGTTGGTCGTTGCTGGAGGGGACGGTGTGCACGGTATTGTGAAACTGCTAGGCTTAAAATGTGTTTCCATGCATCCAGTGTACGTCTCATATACATGATATCCCATTTCAGCATGAATACGTCCGCTCCGGTTGATGAAGGAGTGTGGGCCGGCTAGTCTGATTAAACGTGCCTCCCAGCCACATGCCTCCCGATTTTATTCCTTCGAGTTTACACTGGATTATGGGTGTATGGATGAAGCTGTGGGTGGTGCAGCGCAAGTCATCCATCGTCCCTCTGTAGGCGCAGACTTCTTGTGGCTGCCCCTGGGGTGACCGCATTGACAGGTAACTCCCGAATTGGGTGCAGTCAAACATAAAGTAGAGTTGTTATGTTTGTGAAAACGATTCATTTTTGAGTGCTCATGTAAAGGTTTCGGCGAAAATGTTGCATTTTGATTTGGGGAATGGTTGGCCCTGGTTCTGAGTGGCTGGATCAGTGATCGTGTCAGTGGGAACGCAGCTCTTAGCTTCGCAAGTCTAGTCAATTAGGATACGTTTTGATCCAATGAATCAAGGTCGCCATCTGCTCTCGTCCCGACAACCAGGCGAACTTCCTTGCTATAATAACATTTGCGGTTGCATGTTATGAATTAAATAAATGATTCTTTCATTTCTCAACTGTCCAAGAGACTGTTCCCGCATATGGATAGATGAAAAAGTACGCAGTGTGAATTTGGATCGTCCCTCTAGAAGGACGTGACCTTGGCAGCGTGTGCGTGCCAATCGCGCGATGCTGTGCTCAGGGTTAGCTTGGACTTATCCCATCGCATTCTTGTGTTACGACTTCAGCAGTAGGCTCAATCGATGAGGATCACCGAGCTTTATCCAACGAGATCTATATTTTCGAAGTAAGTCCAACGACACGCTAGTACACCACAAACGACGTCTTCGGAAGTCTATTCACTAAGACTAACGTGTGTGATTGCTTAACTGAGCTTCTTTAAAGCAACCAGACAACATATAATTAAGTACCGTGCGCCACTGTATACCATAGCTACAGGATTTTATCGTCTCACCGTATTGTTCCGTGCATTTCACTACACAAAGCCTGTGTGATTTTGGCTACCCGTGCGCCTAGTGACGCACCACCACCAAATCCGCTGACCGGAGCAGACAACTGAGGCCGCCCAAATGGCGTGACCAGCGCTACCTAAAAGTGCATAGGAACCATTGAGCCACAGGCCGGAGAAGTTTGTCGGCCGGGAATCCAGTGAGCAACAAACCCAAGGTCAATCGTTCAAGTTCAAGTTCAAGTGGGACTTGAACGATAGGATGAATCCCGTAAGTGTTCCTTCTTGAGCGGGTCGTCGATCCAGGAGTTGATAGGGGTGCTCCGACTTCTTGATGGGACTAAAACGCAAACACCTGGAAAAACATCCTGGACCACCAATTTAATGCCCACGTTCCTTACATTAGCTGTACCTGCTATGTCAGTTACGTGAAGTAAGTAAGAGAGGAAGAAAAATCGAAGGTAACGAGTAAAGGAAATCAATTGAAAGAAGAGACTAATATCAATGGTGAGGAAAAGTACATAAAATAGCATCGAAGTATGAAGATGGGAATTAGTCAGAAAAAAGGAAAGGTTTCCTGTTGCCACCCAAGTGCGTCTAGTTGACGCTCAAACCCCTTAACTGTAACTTACTTGACAACATTTTCTGGAAGCAAGTTCCAGCGCTCGATGACTAGACGCGATAACCGTGTCTCCGCTCTAACTCGATCGGACCGCGATTTGTCCAGCTTCATACAATGCCCGCGGAGACCAGATAATCTAGCAGGACTAAATAGCCAGGACAAACCAGGGCCAACCTTCCCAGTCAAAATACGGTAGGTTAGGATTAGGTCCTCTCTAATCCTTTAATAGTGCATTGAATGCATCCCCAAACTAAGTAGGCGTTCAGGGTACGTTTGTCCTCGTAATCCCTTGACCAACCTAGTACCGACACGCACCACCCTTTCTAGTGCCATTTTGTCCCGGACAAGGCATGGTGGACAGGCCTGGACGCAATATTCTAGGTGGGGTCGCACAAACGCTGAGAAGAGCTTCACAAATACATCAGCGGTTAGGGTCCTGAAAGAACGACGGATAAACCACAACAACCGGAACCCTTTACTAGCCGCCTTCTTCCAGTTGTCTCCAGAGTGTAGTGTGGAACAGTGGATGACACTTAGATCAACCTGACGAGTCACGTGAGGAAGTTCACTCCCATCGAGCACATAACTTGTGGAGGAATCAGACGTTCCGATACGCAGCACTGAACACTTTGCCCGGTTTATGGGAGCAACCACAAGACCGACCATTCACAGAATCTATCCAGAGCCCCTTGAAGAGCCACAGGACCTCCAGGGATATCAACAATATTCCAGAGCTTTAGGTCATCAGCAAATAAGAGCGATGGTACCTCAAGTTCCCTCGGTAAGTCATTCACGTAGACTGAGAAAAGCAGCAAACCTACGACAGAGCCTTGTGGAACGCCGCTAAGGACAGCTTGTCTAAAATAAAGACTGTTTCGCACACGAATACATTGTTCCCGTTCATCCAGAAAGACTGACACCCACTGGAGAGCGCGACCAGATATTCTATACGACCTCAACTTCAGTGAGTGTCGCGAATGAGGACAGTGTCAAAGGCCTTGATGAAGTCAATGAACACTACATCCACCACAAGTCTACTGTCTACGGCTACAGCCCAGTTGACACGAGCTACCAGCAAGTTCGTTTGACACGAAAATCCTTTGCGAAAACCATGTTGCTTGACGCTAAGCAGGTTAAACACATTTAAATGGTTCTCCACTATATTTCGTACTAATTTTTAAGTAACTTAACGACCATGCTAGTCAAGCTGACAGGCCTGTAATTAGGCTGTAGGTCTTTGTCACCGCACTTGAAAATTGGGCAGACAACAGCCTCCTTCCATTCGGTACGTAAGACACAGATGTTGAGTGACTTCTGAAACGCACAAGTCAGAGGTCCACTGAGCTCCACTGCCATTTCCTGCAACAATTTTTGATGAACAGAATCTGGCCCGGAAGCCTTAGTTGGGTTTACCTCTCTTAGCAACCGGAGAACTTAGGAGTCAGTTACAGGAATTTCATCTAGGCAACAGACCTCAGAGACTCTTGAAGCTAATTCTTTGCAGGGCGTATTTGTTTCGCGGACAAAGAGGTTTGAGTACTGCTCACCAAACACGCATGCCTTGTCATAGTTGCTATAGGCACGTGTCCCATCTCCTCGAAGCAATGGTGGTATGAGCGAGTTTTCATCCCAGCGTCGTTTAACGTAAGCAAAGAATTGCTTGGGATTATTCGAGGCAGTATCAGCTAAGCCCTTTTCATATTGATATGGGCGAACCTAAGATGAAGCTTGCACTCATTTCGAACCAACCGATACTTGTCGTAGCTCAGACAAGAGAGGAACGGAGATCATATCGAAACTGCTGTTCGTTCTGTGTCAATTCCTACGATGCAACAAAGTGAACATTAAATATAATGGAAGTAACAGCATATTGACAGATAGGTTATGGTTCTGTGACGGATGTCCAGATAGTCACACAATTCAGATTGTTCGGACGCTTACGATAAGGTGTGAAATGTTGGCTGTTTCTTCGGCATAGCAAAAGGAAATGATGGCGGTATTGACAGGGAAAATCTTTGAACTAGACTTACAGATGAATATATTAAGTAGCAAAAATCACAGACCTGTTAAACGGCAGAAGCCCTCTAGCAACAATGCTACACAGTCCACCATTACTGACAAACAGCAGTGAAAACAGGCCGGTTGAACGGTCTCCCAAGTCTCACAAAATACTGCAAAGCATGCAGAGTTACCCAAAATTGAACCATCGGCTCCGTCAGTAGCTGGGCAACAACACTTGACTCATACGGACAGTAAACCTAACAGCTTTTAACGTAAACATTCTTACTGTAGTGTTCGCCTATCTTCCATGAAAGACCGACCTGAGGCCCCCACACGACAAACCTCCGCTCACAAGGAACTGCATGACAGACAACTACTATGCAACTAAAAGGCGTAGACAGTGAAATTTTCAAACGTCCTAGAACTCATCAATGAGTTATTAAAAGGTAGACAAACCGAGTAGCAAAACCGCTGGGCTGAGCTAAGTTGTGCAATTGGACTGAAATTTCTCCCAACTAGTCTTACTCGCCTTTCACGAAATCCATCATCTCCGCACGGTAGGGAAACCTGGGTTACTGCGAGTAACATTTAACAACACACGGATCTGGAAGATGTTCTCTTAGCAAGCCATATTCTACTGGCAGGGCCAGCAATTTGCCGGAGAAGCCATGGGCAGAACGACAGAAGCGGAAATCACATCCGAAAGTGTCACAAGAAAAGGGGACGAGGAAAGCGGTACTGGTTCATGGTGTATCAGAATTAAAGCATGACGATAACAGTGAAGGATAAAAGCATGACATCGAAGAGTAGAGGTGCATCACAGAACCCTGACTCGCAAAATGTCGTTTAGTTGCCTCCCCAAACTATCACGGGAGCGGGCCAAGAATTTTGTAAGTTACCTTGGCTACGCCCGATGGCAACGCAAGCGTGGCATGACAACAGGAAAACTGGGTCTCCAGAAGTACGCTAAGATCATTCTTTCAAGCAGTACAGATCACAGTTTTAGATGAGCCAATCTCGTTAGTTCTTTCCTCAGACTAGTCAACGGTAAGACACGTTTCAAACAAACCCTAGCAGACCGGTACTGTTTTTGCCGGACACTCAGCGAACCGAGCTCCTAATTCGTCAACAAACACAATGCTGCTACACCAAAGCTCAACGCCTCTACGCTAAACTGCCAGTAGTGCTCCACTAACATGAAACATCAAATTAGGACATCGTAGCATTGACTGAAACTTGACCCTCAAACGGCATACTAGAACCAGAGATTGAACTCAGTGGAATGTCAGTCATACGAAATGATCGTCCATCTCACAGTGGTGTTGCCATTTACTATTGAGATTACTTTATATATGAGGCTATTGCTGAACACTCCCTTTTTATTCCTGACGTATTATTTTTCCGACTGCAGCTGGCAGGTCGAGATGGTGGATCACAAAAGAAGACGCGTGATTCTTGCCTCTTAGCAATTATGTACAGGCCACTGAACTCCACCACAGAGAGTGATGACATTCTGTTAAACGCATTGCAATATGAAGATTCAAAAAATTACCCTTATTAGCTTATAAAGGGCGATTTCAAGGTGTCTTCAATGGTCTCTGTATCCCCGAAAGGGCCATCATTTAAATCAAAACGCCTTGAATTCATCTGTGGCAGTTTTGTATAACCATGTGCATGGACCAACCAGACACCGCGGTTCAACAAACCATCGTTACTGGATATGATCCTCAGAAAAGCAGAGTTGATGGTTGGGTCAGTCGCGCATGACCCTCCACTAGACAGTAGCGACCATTCAGTCTTAACACTGGGTTATGTGTGTTATGCTAATATGGTTGATGAAGAACGCGAAACCCAACGAATTATTACTGACTACCCAATTTCACAACCTAGCGACAACCGTTGACTGGGGCTTACAAAACCACAGTTCAGCGAACGACGTGTGGAATGAATTGTTAGATAAAAGTTTACTCGGTCATACGAGCAGCGTCAAAAATTGTACCATTACGAGTAGCACGCCTGGCCAACAGTTGCATTCGAAACAGCAAAAGTAGATCGATCAACAGAAGATATGAGATTTGCAAAATAACATACGCTAGGCCCGTGTGATACCTCCTGTTAGAATTACTAACATATCAGAATGTACTGTACGTTACTTATTAGGGCAGACAAGTAAGAATGGCAGGAGATCCTAATACGAAAATTTGCGAGTAACAACCAACTGCTATACAGGTATGTGAACGATTAAAGAAGGTTAAGCATAGAACATCATCACACAAGACGGCCAGTGGCTTAACGACTACTGCTGTGGATGCCGCGAACGCTCTACTCCTGCAGCTTGGCTCCATGACTACAAATACCCAGGAACATTTTCTCTATCAGCTCCCAACGAACGCTGTCGGCTTATCCAGTGTCACATTTACTCCAGAGGCTGTCATGAAAAATTATAGTCTCTCCGGGAAAACAGCGCCTCGGGAATCGACGAGATCTGCCTTAAGGTACCTACAACTCATACTCCACTCCATAGCAGTACAGTTTGAAGCCATTTCCCGGCTCCGTTTGCTCCCATACACTCCCATCTGAGTGAAAATTAGTATTATAACACCGATCTACAAAGCAGGTACGGGATCGGATCCTGCCAACTACCGAGCTATTACTCTGCTACCATTTTTTAATCAAAAGTGATGGAATCGGTAATCGCAGATGAATAAACGCTATATTTTGAAAGCCTGCAAATAATTTCCATGTCCAAAACGGTTTCAGATGCAGACGATCTTACCTTACCAACCTGCTCGTTGCCCGGGATTCATTGACCAGAGCAGCTGATAAAGGAGTCCCATATATGTGGTTTACTTAGATTTATCTAAAGCAGTCGACAGGGTCAATCACCTCATACTCCTCCAAATGCTGGCTGCCTGTGGTATCAACGGTTCCCTGCTAATTTGGTTGAAAGATTACCTACAAGACAGAAGCAACAAAGTAACGATAACCAACACTCACTCCGAAAGCCTGTCCGCATCCAGTGGTGTACCGCAATGATCCGTCCTCGGCCCGCTACTCTTTTTACTTTACCCAAATTATCTCTCAGAAAATCTTTTATCCCCACTGCAGATCTTTGCAGGGGATGCTAAAATATGGAGAGCAATTCGTTCGGCATCCAACTGTGCCTATCTCCAGAACGATCTGGACCGGATTAACCAATGGGCAGAAAGAAAGCAGCTCCCACTGCTGACAGTGTGGAGCAGCTTCAGCAACGCATATCTTCAGGGACAAAACATTTTGCAACAGGTGACCAATGAAGGAGACTTAGGTGTCATCCTTTAAGAAAGTCTTGGCAGTTCGCTGCAATGCTCGAAAACAGCGAACATGGCGAACTTGAACTTCAGGCTTTTGAGGCGAGCTCTCGGTACCTTTGAGTGACGGCTAGTACCAATGTTGATCAACACATATCTTCGTCCCTATGTTGAATATACTGTTCAGGCCTGGCGCCCCCGGGGAAAAAGTGAATCGTCTTGTGGAGCAACCTCAAAGAAGGGCTACTAAAGCAATTCGTGGACTATCCGTTATCAGTTACAAAATGCGTCCTCGTTTACCCGGTGTGTTCTCCTCAGAATACCGACGGCTTGGCGGGGATCTCGTCCTCACATACCGGATACTAACTGAGAGAGAGCACCCCTGTGCATCACTGCTGATCCTAGCACCTTATAAACAATGTCGAGGCCATCAATTGAAATGTGTAACCCAACACTCCAGCTTGGATTGTAGGAACTATTTTTCCTTGGATCTGTTCCCACTGGAATGCACCACAAACACATAAGTTGAACACATCAGACATCGTGACATTCGAGAGACTGCTAGGCTTTCATCTTAGCTCTAAACCCTACACAACAGTGCGATAAAAGATGTCTTTACATCGGATGATACACGTTCAAAGTTGGAGCATTTTTGATTTTTATATTCTTGTGCAATTTTCATTCTGTGGGTCTTGTAAAGTGACGCTTTTTATCCCATCCTACACTATTGAACTATTGAACAGTTATGTTTGGCAGATATCATCCAACCTAGGATTGGAGGGAAATCACTTTACAAAGTGACGTTGGCATGTGTGTAGTTGCTTGTGTGTGTTAGATCGCTGTTTAACTATACGGTGAGCTCATGTCAGTAGCAATCATTCATTGCGCCGAGTAATGGAAGCAGGTAAGTATGCTTGGGCGAAGTGCAGTGGGGGTTCCTCATATTGGTGTAAAGGCTCCATTAGGTCTTTTTCGTTACTTATCAATTATAGTTGTTCCGCATTGAATTACCCCAGTTTTGGTCTCGAAGTGCCTTCAGGTTTCAGCTGTCTTCCTCCTCTACCCGTGCAAAATCACTGGCACGAAATCCAACCGTTTTGAGAAGCCCAGTTTCACATGGCATAAATTGTTTAACTTTATTGTGTCCAACGAGCACTGCTGTCCCAGCAGGTGAAAGTTTGAGTGCTGAAGGCCAGTGGAAAGACCAATGAAAAAATTGCAAGGGGATGTTGGGCGTTTAACTGCTGTAAGCCAACAGTTAGCCAAACCACGTGAGGCTGGTAATATACTTCGCCCTGCGAGATCAACCTCGTCCTATCAGGTGTTATAACCTAGTGATCTTCTACGCGCCAGAGTCCAGTGATCCATCACCCCAAATGCGCTACCATCACGAGGTCGAGTTTTGTAGAGTCTAATTGACAGACTCCTCGAAGCTGCTGAGGACTCCGTAAATGTGAGGCAAATTACCCGTCTTGGAAAGCAACGTGATCAACAAAATCAGCGTATGAGAAAGCTTTTTGTAGACGAAGCCAGTCCAAGACTGCTCATGTCCAGCCTAAGTAGGCTGAAAGGTCTGAAGATCCATGTTCGTCCAGACCTGGACCCAGTAGACAGGGAGCGGCTCAAGTCTGCCATCATCGAGCTGAAAAAATGTACTCTTGAGGGAAAGACAAATCTTCGTACCGTAAATTTTCGGGTGTGTCCAAGAATCTGCGAATCAGGATAAACAGGCTGCTCACACTTCAAGCGCTTCCGGCGGCTCCTGCTGTGGCCTGCGAGTTGTCTTCACAAACGTTTGCAGTGTTGTGAGTAAGCGTCATGAGCTTTGTTTTCTCGTTGCCTCTGATTGGCCAGACTTAGGAGGACTCGCAGAGACATGGCTAGGAACTTGAACTCAACCGTTACTCGTGCTTCCGATGCGATAGACTAAGGAATGCCCGCGGTGGTGTCTTGCTTTACATCCGGTCTTTCCTGCGTGGAAGACTGGTGAGCACCTACCGAAGTGACGCTGGTTTGTGTGAACTACAGTGGTGCACCATCCGCCTAAGACACGGAGAACCACTTGTGGGAGCCGTCTATCGTAACCCCCTGAATCGTTATTTGGATTATCTTCCCCATCTTCGAACCCACATGAGTAGTCCACACATGCTACTTATGGGCGATTTTAACTGTCCTGGATTACGATGGCCTGGTGTGCATTTGACGCATGTATATAGTGAGGTTGAAGGAAAGTTCGTCTATTTAGTACTTGAAACTTTTGCATCGCAACAGATATGCCATCCAACATGCATAACACCAGGCTCAACCCGTCCTGTCTGGAAATGATGTTAACGAGCTACGAACAATGAGTGCGTGACGTTGGGATCCTAGAGCCCCGTTCTAAAAGAGACCACTCAGTGCTCATGGCTGAGATGGAATTATCTTGCAGTGTTCACGTCCGCTGGAGCCCGCTTAAAACTACTAGAAAACGGACTTCGACCATCTCGCTCGACCCGTGACCCAACTGGATTGTTCTCTGTCACAAGCTGCATCTATGGAAGACTGTTAGACATTTAAAAAACAGAAGTTGACGTCATGTTGATTCCGATTTGTGCACTTGAAGTGTAGAAAGGTTGGACCAATTACCATCACCGGTTTGACAATGAGTATGGAAATCTGGCTCGGAGGTGGCGCAGACTGTGGAACAGCTTCGTCCTCTCTGGCTTTGCCAAAGACTACGAAGCGCATAAAAGTCAGCGGAACCTCTGCAACAGTGCAAACAAAGAATAAGCGCCGGCATTTCGAAAAGCATCTTGCAATCGCCGCGAAGACCACCCCAAAGCAAATCTTTCCTTACGTGAATCCGGCCTGTAATGTGCCAGTGCTGGATGGCCCACACGGACAGCCCCTAACCTCCAGCACTGAGCGTGAGTCCGCGTTGGCAGGGTACTTCGCTTCTGTATTTGCAAATGACCAGCTGTCTGTTCCGAGTTCGACGTGCACCGCTTTTACCGAACTCGACAGTCTGGATTGCGGCCTTGAAGAGGTATGTCAACTACTTGCCAGACTTGACGGCAGCAAACCTGCCAGTGATGATGGGCTTCATCCACTTATTCATAAGTAACATTCCAGGGATCGTGTAGTATACACACCTTGCTCTTTGCGTGTGCAAACTAACTGCTAAGCGTATAACAGTGTCTGACGCAGCTGCCGTGCTCAGCGCTGCTTAAAGTATTCGCGGTTCGCTGTAATGTGTTGAGGTTGGACAACGCGCTACGCGTCTCAGTGTAGCGGACTCATCCCGAATGCCAGTCACATTGTAGACGGAATCCCACAGATTGCGATCGTCCAGTAGCTTGTTCATTTTGTGCCACATTTGAACAATGGAAAGTTAATATACTAAAGTGCTGTCTAGCGTATCTCGTTTTGAGAATTGTTACTGACTGTTTAGAGGGCGGCCATATAGATGACGGGGGATGCTGCGTCGCACCGCTTGTGCTCGGTGCCGAAGATGGTCGTGCCACTACCAGGGTTTAGTTCAAAGTTACTGATGTATAAGATGAACAGCTTTTCTTTGTGCTGGGTTGCATGTGGCTCTGATTTGCTGGTATCGTGATGGGACCTTTCGAATTATTTTCCAGGAATGAGGTAAAAGCAGCCACGTCGAATCTGATTCGCCGGCTCAGGGGTTAGGATCACTTAAATATTTGATGCAGTTCGCATAGATGAAGTTCAGCTTCGATGTAGGACTGAGCTCAGTAGGAGTTGTGAGGGACCGGACCAGTTTTGTTGGATCGCGTTGAACAATCTCTAAAATGCACCGTTTGCTTAACTGGTTCCCACAATTTGAAAGTGTTGCATGAGTAATAATAAGCAATTGACTAGTGGAATATCTACCATACCGGTCAAATCCAGCGTGTATTAGTCACAGTATTGTGTTCTTTTGCGACTATTTGAGTCACGCCAGTGCACTTAGGGTGAAATACAAAAGCATAGTTAAAGCAAGCAGTCCTGTCCTAACCAAGCTATAATATTTAGATTCACTACGTGTAACGCTAAGCAGAAGAAGGTTTGGTGCTTGCTGTTGTAACTGATTACGGCAGCTGATCGATCCCGTAAGGCTAAAAACGAGTGGCTTTCACGCTTGTTGTCACAGTCGTGCGCTTATGGTCGATTATTGTAGGCGAGTGTTCCATGCGAAGTTCACTCACGCACAAGTGGTTTAGCTGTTATTTTGGTCAAAGCTCCCTCGTGAGGGGTTGACAACCATAAATTGGCTTGTATTGAGTTTAGTTTAGTAAATGCGTATCAGCGATGGATGGATGCAATGTAAAGCCAAATACTGAGTCGTTACTTCCTTAAAATTGGTCCTGTAAGAGTAATTCTGGGATCGCCGGATAGTGCTGAAATCATTTTGAAACGTAATTTTGCGCACGTGGAATAGGTCTAAAACAGCAATGTGGCACTTGTGATTGTGAGCACTGGGCTTAGTAAAACAGCTTAGGTTACAGGTATCGTATGCCGCACGGATTAATTCAATAAATGGTGCCCAGTAAATACGGAAATTTAATCCGTTTCCTGTGAGTTTATTGTGACTGCCTTGGGTGCAGATGTAGCGAGTCAATTTCGTGAGAGCAGAGTGTGCATTTACTATACTACCATTTTGAAGTCTCACGCACAAGCGTTCGGAAGCCTCGTACGCAGGAAAAAGCAATTTAACGACCTCCTCAAACGAAAGTGACTATCGCTTTTGTACAGGGAAAACCATATTGCTAGACGGCGTCTTAGTTGGTTTCAAGAAAGCTCGCTAAAAGCATTTGTCCGCCTTCGCTGTGAGCGCATGCTTTCCGCATAACACCAGCGACTCAGTTTCATACGATAGTTCGACCTTCGAAGGGTCCTGAGTGACAGGATTATTGCCGCAGTCCGTCCCAGTGGGATAGATTTTTGACTAATGGTTGTCACTCAGAAAAGACGTTTTCATCACATCCCCAGTACATGATGTGAACGAATGTTTCCTGTTTGAACTCTGGACAACCGACACCTAAATCGTGGTAAGGCATTACTGGGGTAAGACTGCGGCAAACATTCTTTTGAGTGTGACTAAAATTCGTCTCTGATATGTCTCACCGGCACGGTCAGGGACAAAGGAAACGGTTGCTTAACGGCAGCATATAGGTCCCTCGCACTGACTGGATGTATGATTTTCACATAAGGAAACGACTTAGTGATATAGATAGGTAGGTGTTAATGATGCACCTTGATGACACTACGCAACAGTATATTTGTGCCCTGGTTATACATATTGGCTTTCAACCATTTATACTTAAAACATAGACAAAACATTTATATTAATAATGGATACTGATTTTATGACCGCAGCCAGTGCAAGTTAAGAAGCTACGGAGCCATGATAGGCCAATTTTATGTTTAATTTCCATCTCAAGTATAATAGAAAAGTGGTGCACTCGTTCTCATAGAAATAAACAAATATAAAGAGAATAATAGAAAATATTCAGAAAAACATATCTTTTCCTGACTTGCAGCTGCAGTGTAAAGCGCTTAGTAGAAAAGATCTCAAACCTAGTTCCAAATCACCATTTCGTTACACTGCCTTTCCATCGAAAGGAGGCTGGACCTTACCGTGGTGCGATGGTTTGTGTGCCCCAGTGATCCATTGAGCTATGCTGGGTGGTGATTTGCACCTCCAGAGCCACTCATAACAGATTGGTCATTGGTTAGAGGCCAGATAAACTCAGCCTCCTGGTCCTCCAGATTGGGGGTTTAAATGAGGATGGCTCCTTATAAATTAAAATGGACTCCTTGTAACCCAACGCCAAACCCGCTGCCTTGCGGTCAGGTTTTTGAACCAAAGGCTTTGGTTGAGAACCTTAATCATTCTCCTGTCTAGGCCTGGGCAATCTGACAGCATCCTGCCCACGCAGTCCAATGAATATTTCCTCAAACAATTTCCTGATGCTCTGGCCACCGCAGAGGATAATCATCGGTGCCCTATCTGCTGCATCTAGCAAGGTGGATAGGGTTTGGATACTACTGCTCATGAATTCCTGTCTTCTTATTCCCCCTCTTACGCTTCTTTATCCTTATCGTCCCTTACCAGATTCGCTTTTATCCCCCCTGTTTTCAACCCCCATAGTCTCGGCCCTCCCCCACCTTGATTCAATAGTCGCTTGTCTTCTAATTTCAACGCACATGTGAACGCGGAGCGTCATTCCTGCTTTGTCAACTGGCCCATGTCCAACCAAGCGGTCAGGCCTAGTTCATCGACTTCCATTTGGAGGCCTCCATCCTTCTTCAGATTGGCATGCCTTAATGTAGACATAGCTACAGACCGGTTAACAGGCAGCACTTGCACAAACACTAGGGAGGCTCTCGATCGATTTCTGCGACTTATCGGAGACCTACCTGCAAGACTCGAGCTCTGTGCTCACTCTGCGATCCCCCTTCAGGTGAAACTAGCAGCACTTTCTCATTACGCCTATCCGGTGACGATGCAGCTTCCAGTACCGGCCAAGCCGGTGTTGTTATTGACCTGAGTCCCAGGACTGAAGCTATTCTGGTTGATTGGATCCCAGTCAGTAGCCGGATGTGTGCGGTCCGATTGGCTGGCTCTTTCAAAACTTCGAAGTCTCGCGGCACTAACTAGTGTCTATTCGTTATCGCTTCCTATGCACCCACAAACTCTAGCCAGGATTCGCAAAATGACGACTTCTTGCACCAACTGAACAGGCTCCTTCGCCATAGAAGAAGCTCGGACACTGTTGTGCTGGCTGGTGATATGAACGCTCAAGTTGAAAAATTATCCACTGATGAACTGCATCTGGACGGCCAACGTGGTGTAGACTTCCGTAATGATAACAGTGTGCGGTTACTTCATTTGTGTGAGGGTGCTCACTTATTTCTTGCGAGCACTAATTTCCTACACAGCACCCGCCGGAGGGTGACCTGGTGCCCACCAGCCTCGAACAATCTATGGACGCAAATCGATGACATCGCAATCAGGTATCGCTGGAGAGGCTGCATCCAAAACTGTCGCACCATTTGGAGCACATGTGTGGACACTGACAATGCACTTGTATGTACTGACCTGCGGATGCGCTTTGACGGACGCCCACGACGATGTTGTGAGCGCATTGACACCAGCCAAATGGCGAAACCAGCTGATCTGAATGCGTATCGAAGTACGCTGACATGCAAGTTGAGTAAGCGCTCACTGGAGACAATTGATGGTCACTGGTCACATGTTCGCCAGACCTTACTAGCAGCAGGAAAATCATCATGTGGTAAGTCTAATCGTCAATGTGGACATTGGGTCTCTTCGCAGTCTTTGGAAATTATCGATGCTCGCCGGCCTATTCCGGTTGCAAGCGAACACAACGGAACTCGCAAAGAGCTCCGGGCAAAACTCCCTGCTGGCCTGAAGCGAGACCGCGAATCCTGGTGGTCACCTCGTGCAGCAGAGATGGAAATGGATGCTGCCCTGGGGTACCATCGTAAGTTATTCAGGCTGATCCGGGAAACGGGCAGCAGGAGACCTAGTGTGAGTGAAATTATACGTGATGAGATTGGACAGCCTATCCACAATTTGTCAAAATGCTTGGAGAGTTTAGCTGAGCACTTTGAAAGGAAAATTATTCCTTCGAACTTGTTAGATTTCTCACCGGCCACTGATCGTCCAGTTCCGTGGGCTATGCCTTTGGATCGACCCTCTCGCTCAGGACTCGAACGTAAGATCGCACTGTTGAAGTTAAATAAAGCCGCGGGACCTGATGATCTTCCTCCTGCCCTCTTCAAATTCTGAGGCCTTACTCTTGTGCACGATTTACACGAGCCACTATTGAAAGTTTGGGAACAGGAAACGGTCCCAACCGACTGGAGCCGCTTCGTCGTAGTCCCAAGTTTCAAGCGAGGCTCCCGATCGGATTGTGGCAACCATAGAAGAATCAGTCTGATATCCATCGCCTTCAAGTTACTTGCCTCTGTCATACTTCACAGACTGACTGGCACTCGTGGAAGCCAAATTCATGAAGAGCAAGCCGGGTTTCGTCGAGGTCGTGGCTGCATTGACCGCATCTTCACTTTGCGTCAGTTGTTGGAGCACCGTCACATATATTGGCGGCCCACCGTTGTCGTGTTCTTGGACAGCAAAGGTGCATTCGATTCGGTGGATCTGGGTGCACTATGGTATTGTCTACTCAAGAAAGGTGTACCTGAGATATATGTAAATATTATCCGAGCATTATATGCTCGTAGCTCGGGCAGAGTGAGGGCTTATGGCTAGCTCTCGTCGCCCTTTAATATCTCCAGCGGTGTGAGACAAGGATGCCCGCTGTCACCTTTCCTCTTCAAATTCACTATTGACGAAGTCATAAAAATCACGTTTACAGGACACGACTTAGAAGGTGTGGATATGCTCCCAGGAGAACAACTTCTTGACTTTGCGTATGCTGACGATATTGCCCTAATCTGTGACAGCTCCCAACGTGCCAAGCGGCACTGGACAGATGAGCACTAGCTGTCCGTCGCTTCGGGCTTTGCTCTGTACCATAGACGTGCAAACTTTCCTCCAAGACTGGCCTCATCCGCTCTTTACGCTGGCCCTTGGTGGGGATAAGCTAGAAGTCGTTCAAAATTAACTATCTGGGAAGTTGTATCAGCGCCCGTGGGATTGTAGATGAGATCACGAACCGTATAGCAAAAGCTTGGGGTGCTTTTGCTAAACTTCGCCACTTATGGCGCCGGCGTGACATCACCCTTGCCCTGAAGGTTAGAGTGTACAATGCAGCGGTACTTTCGACCCTACTATACGGTTGTGAAAACTGACCCCTTAAATCAACGGATATAAAGAGGCTAGTTACGTTCGACCACCGGTGCCTTCGCAATTTAGCTCACATCCGGTGGGAACACCGAGTGTACAAGGAGCGAGTTCGACACCTTGTTTACTGCACAGTAAAAGGAAATGAACCGCTCAGCAACGTTATTTCATGCACCAGACTCCGATGGCTCGGCCATATGTTAGGCATGTCAGCCCACTGACTCCCGCGACTTGCGTTGTTTGCGCGCCGGAGGTGTGGATGGAAGAATAGGAGTGGTGACCAAGTGATGAATTGATCGAGAGGAATGAAGACACTCACTTCGAAATTGGCCTCGGTTGGAGCGTCTCGGCTCCCTGGTTAGGGTCCGAAAGACGGTGAACCACGTTTGGCTGTATACACTTGCTGACGTGGCTAGGAGCCGACCTCTGTGGCGTTCGTGCTGTGAGTTTCTTTGTCCCATCCCCTCCCTCTTAGTCTCCCCCTCCAACCACGAACTCACTATTTAGCCTCATATAATTTTGTATGGTGATTATTTTTTGTTGCTTTGTAGCCGGCTGGTAGGTTACCGGGACGATGCCTATCCGTTAGCGGTAGCTCAGCTGGCTTGCACTGGTTGCATTTTCTCTCCTTTTTTCTTCTATGTATTGCAGCACAGTAGCTGAGGTGTTTCCCACCTCTAGCTAACTTGTATAATGATGATGATACACTGCCTTTGGTAAAGAGGTACAAAATCCAGAGTACCCTGCTGGAAACGCTCGCATTAATCCTCCGAACAGGCTCCAATATATGCCTCGGAATTACCGAGATTGGCATCAAGAAGATGGACTTTTGAGGGACATCCGAAATCAAATTTTTTCATAGTTCTTTAGAATAGGTCTAATCTGCTGCTCATATTTGTAAGCCTGGTCATGGCACAAGAAGCCATGAACTACTGCAACGAAATCTGTTTAAGCGGCTTTCTCTGTTCTATGCGTTTCTACAAATTCAGCCTGTTCTTTTATTTAATCTGTGGTACGAAGAAGATAGCAGCTTTTACCTTTGCCTCTGATAGCTGTGGCAGTAGAAACTGCAAGTAATTGAAAGCCGCCAACTCACAGTATAGCGCCCTTACAAAATGTTTGGTATGACCCATCTGATGTGAGGCCGTCATCAGAACCTTCCTAGGGTTTACCAGCTACTCCCAGTTGACGGCGCTGTTCCCCACTGAGAATTGTGTTAGCTGCGGCCAATCCCCCCAGTGATAGTGCGCCTTTCTGTCCCGGCACACGCAGAGGCAAAGCAAGGAAAGTTTGCGAAATTTTTGGAGTCCCATAAGGAATGACACCAATTTGAAGACTCCGCTGACCTCCTAGACACATTCGTCACATCTCAAGGCACTCAACAACATTATAACGCTATGGTACTCCTTATTGAGTTGCACAGTATGAGCCATACGAGTACTTGTTTCCGTCGTGAAGCAACACAGCTTTAAGGCTCCTGATTGAAATGCCTATAAATAGGCACTATTCATATAGCTACAGTTGATTACTAAAGTCACGTATAGATTAGCAACATCGTTGCAGAGGCACAGATTACCTAGCTTAGTAAAGAGGTTGGGAAAACTCTGGTGACACTCTTCTGCTCCGTGACTTGCACACTTTCCTCCAACAGGTTCCATTCTTTGTGCTTATATGTCGGAAGCTCAGCTTTCGAGTTGGCAAAGTCAAATTCTCTAATCAGATCATGGAGGTCTTTTTGGTTAAATAAGTACAAACTAAATATCTTCACACTCGAATTCATCGAGGCACCCCAACTCAGGCATGATCAAAATTCAAACTTATGGAACCATACTTGCCTATCCACAGCTACAGGTTCGAAATTGTATTCTCGGTTTACAGTACCTTGCTCGCTGTCGGATTTGCGTTGTCTCCTAATGATGGCTGATCCCTCTCTGGTTGGTTAAGAATGGGTATTGATGAAGGAACATTTGGATAACTGATAGAAGAGGCACACTTGCTATTTCAACGTCTGGACGTGTCTACCACACAGCAGTAACAATTTTTTAAAGTGATCTGTGTTGGTGATAGGGTGCCACACAGACTACGACGTTGGCGAATCGAACAGCCGAATCTGGCGAGCATGAGGGTAATAACCTGCAAGCTAAGCTATCGCAACCAATGAAGTCTGATGAATATTACACTTACTGAATTAACAGTATAATTGATTTGTACGGATATCGTCAAAGCTCGAGCATCGACCAAGAAAGGAATAGTTAGAAAAAATGCACCATCTCCGGAGCGGTTCTAATTAATGCGAGATATAAACTGAACTTGTGTACTTTAAATAAGAGAATTTCGATCGGATCCCAGACTTCACTTCTGATACTTCAAGGGCTATTACGACAGGTTCCATCTAAGTTCTGAAGACAGCATACCATAAGGCTCTTTTTCTCCGCTGTGCCAGTGTGAAAATAGGTTAGGATACACAAAACATGTTGCAAGATATTTGCATATATCATCACCTATGTATTGTATTATTCACACTTTTTGTTTCTTAAAATTCTCAATACTTGGCAAACTGCAAAGCTATTCGCGCATCAACCGTTCACCTTAAGCTCAAGCGTATTCTTGCAGTATTCGCATGTGAATGGAAGTATTGCTGACTTCTCTTAATCATGGAAAGGTGTTCCAAAGTATAATTTATTAGCCTTGACTATTTTACAGATGTGTCCACAGAGTACCTTATTCCTGTAATCTTAATAAAATGTCCATAAATGGAACAGTAACGTCTACTGATTGCAAACAACCTCTGGGTGCGTCTAAAAAATATTGCTATTCACTACACTCGTAGTTGGCAACATCGGTTGAAATGCTGCTTTTGGATCAGTTCTATTGTAATTTTATGGTTACTTCTAGACTGCTCCCGAAGGATATAATGTTCCAAAAGTGTTTGTACATTGTTAGAGAATCCTGGAGGATTTCTTATACTTCTTTAATATTCGAGTATTGCAAAATTTCCTTAAGCAATGAATGTGAATGGAGCGTGGAAATATACCGAGAAATCTACATGTCAGCGGATCATTGTCCTAACCATAACAGTAAGGTTATTATGGAACAAACGTAATTTTCTATCCATCTGGAGCAGAAAGAAAAAGGAAAACAGAGTTTGACCACATTAGTAGAAAAATGTTGAAAGTTGGTACATAGGGTAATTAATTTCATGCTCAAATGTGATAAGTTACTACTTTTTATTATCTTTTCCTCTTTATGTTGACCGAAAGCACGTCTAAATTGTAGGGTTAGCCGTGCATCTACGCCTGCAGGATCATGACTAACCTATCTATCCGCTGCTGCACAATGCTTAGCTCAATCCTTGCATATATTAAGTTACGCAACGCTGGTCACCTTAACCGAAATGTGGCCTTAATAATAATAATCTATAATGTGTCAGCTGTACGCCGTAACGGCGCGTGGCTGCCGCGCGACCACCACCAGTCGCGCGCGGGCTATGTATACAGCGAGGACGCCCACCCCTGCGCGATCTTAACGCATTGGAATACCTATGTTGACTAACATTTAGAATGTGCGCACCACCTTCCATGACAACAAAGTTCGAAGGAACAACCAAAGCCTGGTAGGCACTACAAGTGATCCACTGGTATACTTCTAAGGGCGTACCAAGTAATGAGTGGTCACCCTCGCGAATCTGTCGACTAGCGTAGCAAATCCACAATACCGGCCTGGAATATGATCATCTAAAACTAGAGGAATGCAAGAACGCTTAGAGTATATTCATTTTTGCACTAGGATCCGTAACGCCCGGATCTATCTCTGAAGCCAGTTTGTTTATGCTCCTGCGTTGCTATCTTCCAACTATTTGGGTATTTCCATTAACTCACTGTACTGCTACATTAAATAAGCAGAACGGAGTACACTTTTATCATGTACCCTTTCTGGGATTACAGGGCAAAATGACTCAACGAAAGTAAACTTGTTATTTTCTTACATGAGAAGCAAACCATAACGTTACGTATGCTGTCTGCACGCCTCGATTTTATTCAATACAATCCGTCTGTTTAGAGATGTTGTGCAAAAATGCCTTGTTGTTGCACTGATGCTAGCCTTACTTCGCCGACATGCATAGTTAAAGTTTGTAGTACTTCTCCTGATCATCTTATTGGCCACATTAAACATTAGCTTCTTTGCATGTAATGAAGTATTCTCCTTCCATTAGCGCCACGTTATTGGTGCTTCATCCAAGGTTGCAAGAATACTGTATGAGTTGCCCAAAACGGTTAGTTGACCAGTTCAGAAGATGGTCATAGTTCAATTGCTAGCGTTTTAATTATTTTGATGCAGCACTTGTCGTCATGCTACAAGAAAGGCTTAACATAATAGAGAAGCAGTTTACACCATTTCTTGGAAGACAAAGTTTGCAATAGAGAACTGTTGCCAGAAGTATTTTTTTCCAAATAAGCAAGTTTAACTGTGTCAAGAAGTCTCCTTTCTGAGTTAGTGCCTTAATCCACAACAAGATAACGTTTCAACAAACAAGAAAAACAAAAGGCAAATCGAAGATTAATTTAATTGGCTGTTGAAATCAATAAATATTGCCTTGGAACAAAAGCCACCAGCTTTTTCTGTCCACGGTTTATTAACTGCGTTACTTCGATCCATCAACGGATGGGATTTCAGGTCGGGTTTTGAATAAGATCATTTATCAAACAATGAAATAGGAGACGATATGCTTTCATTTTGGTTCCGTGTTGCATTGTGCCGAAAAAGCGGTTATTTTTGTTAATTCGGCTAAGCTATTCTGTTTCATGGCTTTGAAGATAATACGATGCAACCGCTGTGGCGGCGTTCTATCAGGTTGCATGCATTACCAGAGAAGATGTGAGCCGAAAGATCAACCTACGCTTACAAGTACTTCCATCTTACAGATCCTACAAACTGCATAAACATAATCCAAGAGAATTCCTAAATATCTTGCTGTAACTGAATGCCAATATAAATAAAGCAATAAATAAACGTTTTATTCCTAGACAGTGCGTGACATAGACCAATTGGGTGGTCTTATCGACAAGTACAACGTAATCGCATAATATAGTTACTTTTACGAGTTTTGTCCAATGGTTCTCACATGGGTTTTTGAAGTGATTAGCAGTTTGAAAATAGTAGAGGGGTTAAGAAACTGGGAACAATAATAAATGTACATTTCACGGAAGGTTCAAGTAAAGTAATACGGTCATCCATGAAACTGTCTCCAGGGGACTTGCTTCCATGCGAAGCATTTCCACGATGGGTTTCACCCGCACTTCCATGCTCAACTTGGCTCTGTGCTGGGGTGGCAAAATAGTAAATAGGCTATCGGACTGGGTATCAAATGCTTTTAAGGGCTGTCTGATACATACATTATGGGCGACGAAGCCTCAGCCCGTTCGGTCATGCGGCTCAATCAAGTGTGGCAATTTTTTGTTTTAAGCCAGCTAGTCAGTAATAACATGATTTGCGTGGGTATACTTTTTTTTTGGAAGCTGTAATACGTCACCACAAATGATAAGCAAAGTCATGACCAACAAGGAAACAAAGAAGTTGATAAAGTATGAGGGATTCAAAAAGATAATAACGAATACAAACGCTTGCAGATAGACCAACCACAATTTGATGGAAAATCTTGGCGAGTGACGAAGATAGTACAGAGACATCTACTTGAACGGCGTAATGCAACTACGAACCAGTGCGTCAAAGGAGAAAACAGATTTGGCTAGAAGGAGTGATAGAAGTAAGAGCGTTTATAAATGCATACCCAAGAATTTAACTATATGTAGGTAATCTTATAATATTGAAACGAATAGAGGATATGGCGACTTTCATATGCATCCACGACCTTTCTCATACAAATCATCTAGAGTCAACGTTTGACTTAGTGTGGACCAGGTATTTACAATAGTCAGGCGAATATTAATCATGCGTCTGAATTGCAAATTGTAGTGCAGTTTCTAATACTTGATGGAAGTTTGTTCCATATTAACGCATATTTTACGGAGAAAATATTTGAGCGGAGCTTTGTGCGAGACTTTTGTATTTGCAATGTGCGCTCGCTGTTTCTTAGTTCATAGCGCATACGAGTCTGGAACTCGAGTTGTGGCTGACCAGTGCAGCTTAACCCAAAGAGTAAGCGGTATAAACGGCAGATTAATTTTGAGTCTGCGTAGCCATAGCGAATCCAGATTTAGCGCCTCGCAACGCTCACGGTATGTCATAGTATTAGGCATGTTCAAAAAGTTTGTGAATGATGCTTGAATGTTTTCTAGTGCTAAGATATCCAGTTTCTTCAGATTACTATGCAGTATCGTACAGTACTCAAGCTTCGGCTTAACACATATTTCAAGGGCTTGAAGCCTGGAATTCCTCAAATTAAGAGTTCGACTTATGTCACTCGACAGTTAAAAATATAGAGCGTTTGAAGTATCATCTCTTAACTCGAATTTCCAAAATATGGTTGTGGACGCAACACCGTCTGCCGAAATTTATGTTACGAATTAGTTTAGTATGTAGTAATGATAATGAGAATAAATGAAGAATGCTTAAGTTAGCGCTCCAGTTTTGAAGCTATCTTAACTTGAATCAGTTAGTTCCCTCGAACATTTTAAACAACGCTGTGAGAAGACGAATGCTGGCAGACGTTAACATTTCGTATTGTCTCCTGCAGGAGAATATACGCATCTACTGCTAGGGTCTGCCTGGATAAGACAGAGACAGGATGGGGTACAGATATGCCACCCCCGCGTCCATGGGATCTTTAAACTAATGAACAACTGTTTTTGTACACAGAGTGCCATTTTGATCCTGCTGATTGCGACAGCCTCAACGAACTGTAGGATACGGGTGTTAGCATATCTCAACAAGATTGTGAGCTGTGTGTTAGGGTCGAATGCATGATAAATAGGTAATAAGTGTATACCTATGGATGAGGAAGGTGACTATCGTGAACAGAATCATGGATAGGTTAGTTAAAGAACGCATAATAGAATATTTGAGTTCTATGATCCTGCTCAGTAAAAATCAGCACAGTTTTTTGAAAGGTAGGTCGTGCACCACCTGTCAATTAGATTACTTTGATTATGTGACAAGAGCAAGAGACGCTTGAAGTGCTACCATCGTAATATTTCTTGACATCCAAAAGGTTTTGACCGTTTCCCACACAATTTATTGTTGCGGAAGGTTATGTTCTCTGGTATCACAAATTCGCTTCTAGCTTGGTTGTCTTCCTACCTCGAGAGTAGAAAGCAAGTAGTCAAAATCAGTGACTATACATCTGAAGCCACCACAATCTCTAGTGGAGTGATCCCAGGTAGCGTGATAGGCCTGCTTTTATTCTTAATCTATTTCAACGATCTCCTTGATGAAATCTCGTACGGGAAGCCATTCCTTTACGCTGATGATGTTAAAATTGTCTATTGTTCCGCCCCTGGGTAATGTAATCCTAATTTAGCCTGTATTCAATCTGACTTGTCCGCACTGGAGCACTGGAGTAACTCCTGGAAGTTGCACTTTGCCACTGACAAGAGTAATCTATTGTACCATGGCTGTGGCACTTCTCTGAACATCTTTACATTAAACGATACCCTTGAACAATGAACAATGAATTTATACGGGTTAAGAAGCGTTGCTTTACAAGTCCCGTTGGATAGTTGGTGGGGATATCAACATAACAATGATGATGATAAGGATAGCAAAATAGTTACTACATTAAATAGGAAAATAAGGACTTATCGTTTGCTTCGCTGCAGTCCTGCGACCCACTTAGATTCACAGCATCCACAGTTAACAACAAATAATTCCAGGGTAAACTCCAGGAGCAGGATGGAGACTTAGTGTTAAGTAACAAAGTGTAAGTGGATGAGTGCATCGTCCAACCGTCTTTTAAATATTGTTAGTGTCGGTGCAGAAACGACCGATTCTGGGAGAGCATTCCACGGGTGACAGACACGGATGGAAAAGAAACTTCTGCGGCACTCCAGACGACTGTATTGTTCTGCGAGTTTTAATGAGTGGCCCCTCAGGTTTGTATTGCTATTGAGTTGCAGTAAAGGGCGGCACAAATGATGTGGGTCTCGCAGAATCAAGTATGTCATAATCAGGTTTGCCTCGTAGCCTGCGATAGCTTCCACTGAACAATCCCAGTCGTCGCAGCCTCTCCTGGTAGGAAAGATTGCGCATTCAAGTTACGTTCTTAGATGCCCGGCGTTGAGGCTGCTCCAGTGCATTAAGGTCGTGTTTCAACCATGGATGCCAGGCTTGAATTGCATATTCGACATGGGGGCGAACATACGCACTGAGCATTTGTCGAAATATGGAGCTGTTTATTTGTCCAAACGCCCGCTTCAACAGCCCAACGTGTTGGTTCCCGGTCTTCGAGGCCTTTTCGGATTGCCTGGAGCAACCCAAGTCATCTTGAACCAGGACACCCAAGTCACGTTCGAGAGTTGATTGTTGCAGTACATCCGTTCAGAGTCTGTATGAGTAGCTGGTTTGATGTCGGATGGAAAGCACCTTGCATTTACTGACGTTGAAATGCAATAAGTTTTGGGTCGACCATTGATACACCGTATTTAAATCACTCTGAAGCACATGTTGGTCGGTGATCGCCTGGATCCTGCGCCAGATCTTGATATCGTCGGCAAACATTAGGAAGTTTGCAGCGATTCCCTGTGCAAGGTCATTACTAAACACCAACCACAAACGTGGACCTAGAACCGAGCCTTGCGGCACACCACACTCGACTTGTATGGGGTCCGATAAAGAGCTCCGAAATCTGACCACTAATTGCCGTTGAAATAGAAAGTTGGCCATCCAGCTTAAAAGAGGGTATCCGATCCCGTAATCTGCAGCTTGGATAGTAGTATCCGATGATCTAGACGATCGAAAGCCTTGGAAAAATCCAGGTAGATCACATCAACACCTTCTTCTGCGTCGGCTGCCTCTGTCCAACTACTGCGTGCAATTACTAAATTAGCTGTACATGACCGCTGTCCACGGAAACCGTGCTGTTCAGGAGTGATGAGGTTGCAGTTTTCCAGATAGCACACCAGTGCATCGGCAACTATGGATTCCATGACCTTGGGGAGTATAGGAAGAAGGGTTACTGGGCGGTTGTTGGAGGGATCAGTTCTGCTTCCACCTTTGTGAAGCGGGCTTATTATTCCAAGCTTCCACATGGCGGGAACTTGGTTCTGGTCTAAGTAGTGCTGGAAAAGCTGAGCTAAATGTCCTGCCAGTTGGTTTGCTTCTGTTCCCAATGCCTCAGGACGAATGGTGTCGACACTCGGCGAGCTGTGTTTGCGTAGAGAAGTCAGCTTTTGCAATACAGCCTCTGTGGGTTAGTCCTGGTGAGCAGAGTACAAAGCTTGGCAGATCGCTTGGTGGCAAGACTCTTTGAAACGTGGGAGCGTATTGCATCTGCAGCGCGTTTGCAGCTTCCATAGCCGTTCTTGTTGGGCCATCAGCAGTCTTGAGTGGAGGAAATCCTTGCCTCACTTTTCGTAGGCTATTAACGTGCTTGTACAGCAGTTTGGGGTTAGCACTGAAGGTTTCTGCGATGTTCTGCTGATTGGCGGCTTTGTCTTCTCTTAACAGTTGAGTGCAGTGGTTACGTTGGGCTCCGTAGTTGTCCCAAGTTTCTGGTACTGGAGCTTCTCTGTACATTCGCCATGCTGCGTTGCGTACTGTCATCCATTTTCGGGTTCTGCTCCTAACGAAAGGAACGGATCTGCACTTATTGCAAGCTTTGATCTCTTAAGCCTGTGCAATCAGCTGACTGAATGTGTTGACGAACTCTAGCCAGGCGACTTCCGGGGGTTCTTCTTCGAGGAAAGACCATGTTGTGGCGCTGACTAGCTGGGTGAGTCGGTCGTACCTTGTGATGGTTCGCACAGTATCATCGTTATCATTCAGATATTCTGCATAGCAGACGAAGTTGAGACTGATGACTGCGTGATCACTGCGACCCAACGGGCAGACTAAAACCAACGCATCAATCATATGCTCCTCGTTGGCAAGCACAAGACCCAGCACAGATGGCCTGTTACCAGTTCTGAACCGAGTGGGCAAAGTGATGTGGTTGTAAAGAGGAACAGTAGTTACTTGATCTTGTAAATCGGTTTTGAATTGTTCTCCGATCGTGGCAGGGGCTTCTAAACAATGTACGTTGAAATCACCCATGATAAGAATGTGAGTGTACTTTGGTTGTAAACTGCACCTTAAAACAGCCGTTAGGTGGTAGTCGGTTTCGGGTGTTGAGTTTGGGGCGCGGAACACCAAGACCATAAGGCAAGCGTCCCTGCCTTTTAACTGCAATCGGCACCAAAGAGAGTCAGGGAACTGCGAGTCTGAATCCTCCACGGCTTCGCACTGTAAGTCGTGTCGGTAGTACAGGATTACCCCTCCTCCTTTTGTGAGCCTGTCGTTCCGGATCAGCGACATGCCGGGTAGCGACACTTCAGTGTCCGTCATTCCCGTGTGCAACCATATCTCGGTGATACCAATGACATCATACGAGCCGGAAGCTTGGCGATCTTTCAGTTCAGCCAGTTTGTTAGAAAGTCCCTGAGTATTTGTATACAAGCAGGCAAGTTTCTCGATCTCGAGGAGCCCGCAGAGAGGTGCAGCTGTTATGTGTGGGAGAATGCCGACCGATGGGAGGTCGGCATTTACTCGTTTTTTTGATGGGGCAATGATACCTCGTTTGCAACTTGATTCGGCCAGGGTGCGTCCCAACCTTCGTTTAGACCCACGCCAGAGTCAATTAAAGCAGCAGTCAAGTTACGCTTTTGTACAATCGTCGGTATGCTTGCTGCTTCAGTTGCTTTAATAGTTTAGCTGTGCAAAGTGTTTGCGACCTTTAACCGAATTTCGGAAGGAAGATGTTTCCGATTTTTCCACCATCGATCCAAAACATCCTTTGCTTGTTGCTCTGACTGAACCACAAGTTTTAGGATTATAAGGCCGCATCCTCTATAATTCGGTGAGAGAGGTATCCTGGTGAGCGACAGTGCCACAACATTATCCAAAGAAAGTGTTTCGCGAATGAACCGCCACTGTTCGAAATCGTGCTTTCCGGTCTCTTGAACATCGTTAGAAGGATGTTCTGGCACGCCATGTATGAAGACTGTGTTTAGGCGGTCTTGCTTGCTGTGCCCCTCTTCGGTGTTTCGTTTTGATTGTCGCGCACTCCAAGGGACATCAGGATAGATACATATCGCACAGGATTCGTGTTTTAGCGCGCTTGCGGAGAGCAAAACATTTTCCACGTCGGTGGAGGATTCTAGAGTTACTCGAATAAGTCTGGGTTCACCATAGTGTGGCGAGTTCGGATGACGAGTAATTCGTAACAAGTTTATGGACTTGGCTTTGATACTTATCTGCATACACAATGAGTTATTCCGAGACTTTGGTCTAAGATATTATGCCGCATTTAACTGTTTCGAGCATTTTATATTCTTGCAGGCTTCTGCCAGAGAAGTGATCGCCTACATAAGTAGAACTCTTATTTTAAGGGATTCCAGGCTTCAAGCCCTTAAAACATGCGTTAGGCCGAAGCTTGAGTACTGCACGATAGTGCATAGTAATCTGAAATAGTGGACATCTTAGCGCTAAAAAATGCATTCAACGATCATTTACAAATAAGTTTTTGAACATGCCTAATACTATGACATACCGTGAGCGTTGCGAGGCTGAAATTATTCGCTTAGCTGTCCGCATGGTGGCTAAATCACCTTTAAACTGTAGTTCCAGAAAGATCTTCTTTTTGACCACAATGAGGAACTTCTCTCTTGCCACTGTCGTCTGGACATGTTTTGCCATAAACTGGTAAAGATAACGGTTTTTTAAGAACGTATTAGTCAACAGCCCTTGTTCCTTTTTCAGGCAATTGGGGCTGTATATTCCTCTTGCGCTACTCAACAAAGTCTTGACTAATATTCACTTGTAACGCATTAGAATGAAGCCGGTAAAATGCAGGTACTGCCTAAAGCATGTCGATTTTCAGTAAACAGATTGCCTGATGAGACCATTTTCTCTACGACTAATCCGCAGGTCTAAAAATGGGAGACATTGTTACATTCAAACTCCCTGGTTACTCTCAGATTTGAATGTACATTATTAAAAAGTTTAACAAGACGTGATATCATTGTTGTCGAACAGAACAATAAAATATCGTCCATGTAGAGTTTGCAGTAGGAAAGGCGAGTAATTTCAGCACTCATATTTGTCTCCACCATGGATATGAAGAAATCCGCTAATACTGAACCCCATGGACTCCCCGTTGCTACACCATCTACCTGGCAGTATGTGGTGTTACGAAAGTGGAAACTGATATTTTCAGTGCAAAGTAACAGACTGACTTTCAACAACTCAGTTGGTATCGGAAGAGATAAGCTTGAATGTCCCGCCAACTCACACACATAATCAATGGTCTCATTTACTGAAACATTTGTAAACAGCGATTGTACGTCTAATGAACACATGACAATATCTGACAAATCTATGCCGTCAAGTTTCGATGCGTTCAAAGGATTTGTTCGCATGTGCGCTTGGGTATACTGCCCACCGCACACCAACGCCTCTGTGTACCGATGGTGTTGTCCTGATTATGAACCATATAGTTTCAGTGTTTTACGACAACTAGTGTGGCATTTAGAATCAAAGCACTGGGTTTGGCAAGTTTTTAATTCAAATGTATTAAAATATCTAAAGTGCAGTAAAATAAACGCCTGCATAAGTGATCGAGTTCCGTAAGCTAGAGGTACCGTTGGAGAGCCGTAAGTGACCAGTTTTGTGACCGTGGCCTTCCCAGTGAGGAACATTCTGGACAAACTGTGGTCATTCAGAAAAAAGTTTTTTGTTGCATTTTTAATATATGGCGCAAATGCATTTTCCTAAGTATAACTACCTTACAGGTTGGGCGAAATATCTTACAAACTCGTAATAATGCATCGACGAAAGTGAAAATCATTTGTATGACTGGAATTCGTCCGTAAGGTACTTCACTGAGAGGGCCGGAGCACATCAAACGGTCGCACAGCACCAGCCGACCAGCAACTGGCACTGACTACATGTATATTTTCCTTAAAGAGAAACGACTTATATGTGCAAAATTATCACGTTGAAGAAGCGCTATCATAGTTACTGTCATTCTTGAACATAGTGAGCACATCCATTTTCAGTCATCTACTTGTGTCCAAATGGTGGCAGTTCAAACTTTTCGTCAAACAACGGGGCTACCTGAGTAATGCAACCATTTTTTAGTAAGGTGGTACCGGCGGTCTTCAGTGCTGGTGTACCTAGGGTTAGCCCTGAGGAAAGCCGCAAATTTCGTACCCTGACGCCCGTATAAAAACTACCTGTCAAGTACAATGCAAAATGAAAGTAATTCGGCTGAATGACTGATTGCTTAGCTGTGACTTTAATTTTGTTTTCAGAATACATGTCAACATTCTGCTGCAAATGGTGTGTCCCACTCTCTTTATCGCAGACAAAACATCTACTTAACCTTGTTGCTCATTAAATGGACCTCAAGTGCCTATTAGGCCTATCGTTTCGGATCCTTTCACCTAAGCAAGATTCCATCATAAGTAGTAGCCGAGGTTAGTTCTACTGATTACTGGGTCTAAATAGAAGCTACTGTAAACGAAAATAAAGCGTACTCAAAGATCTCATACCATTGGGGAGTTCCGAAAGGCAAGGAGAAGTCGCACAACGTTTAACCAGACGCTGGTAGCAACGATCTTCCACAATCTTCCATAGTGCTACTCCATTAATTACTGATCCGTGCTACCATGGTCTGCATCTGAGTGCTGGACTCTATCAAGTCTATGTTCACAACCCCACATTTTATTCAAACAAGACACACAAGTCAGAGGAATCGGAAAGCTACAAACTAATCGGCTGAATAGCTACACCGCACTAGCGGCTTTTGATTCAATTCCAAATGGGAAGTCAAGGAGTTTGGGGAGCTCGGGGGTGTGTTTAGGAAGAAGTGGTAGCTACCAATCGTTCATGTAGAACCACGGTGGTTGACAAGTACGCAACCTAAACGATGGATCTAAATCAGCAGCATCTGTTCGTCCACCCCTGTCATAAATAAAACAAAACCCAGTACCCGTATATTTAATGTTGGCAAAAATGTGACAAAAGGAATAGGTGAGATTTTTCGAATTAATTGCCTATGGAGTACCCTCGCGAAGCTTATTATGGTGTGAATGACGTGCGACAAAAGGTAGCTTCCGCGGAAGATTAATTGAAACGCCATTACTAAAGTGAAGGCAAATTCAACTCGTCCCAAGGATTGTTTAGGTACCACAGGACAGAAATCGCGGTTGATATGTTAACCCCCAGTGTAAATCAATTTCCGATAAGAAAGAAGCAGCAGTGAAGTTACCCACCAACTTATGGCTACACACCGCTTCACTGATGATATCACTTAGAATGTTGGCTAAAGCTTTGCAACGAGGATGTCACCGAAACCATTCAAATTATCTAGTCAGCCATATCCAAATGTAAGATCAACCAAATAAATGGAATTCAGTAGGGGAACCACTTCATGCGTTAGGCCACTTTTTGATGCGTTGGGTGATGGTATTCTATAGTTAACTAACATCAACTACTGATGCGACGTCCGTGTGCTAGGTGCGAATTTGTGCTTATTGCGAATAATAAGTTAAGCCGGAGTTCTTTAACTCAACTCAAATGCGGCGCATCGCTAAGCATTTAGTTCGTCAGTTGACGTTCTACTCAAACTGGAACAACATAACATCAGTACCAACGTCGAGTAGCGAATATATGTAGTAAACTGGGAACCCACTTCGTCCCGGTACATGTTCACTAAGTTCAAGCAATTCCAACGGCAAAGCGTTAAATGGTCCCCTATTTGCTGGACCCCGTTCTCGTCCGAAGGCACTAAAGCTTGTGCAGTTCTAGAGCAGGTTGGAACACATCCCATCTGGCATACCTCGTGAGTATACTTTTAGCTGATGAGGTGCTGGCCTAAATGATAACACGCTGACTCCTTATGATCGCGTCGATGATCCCAACTTGACCTCGCACAGCGAGGGGGGGGAACTGAAAGAAACCCAACACTAAAATAATGATCCATATTTATATGCCATAACACAGCCTTTTGAACACAAAGTTTTCGCTCGTGTCTCAACTTCTGTTCAAGAGTTTTACAGGGCCACTCGGCAGGCAGTAGTAGGAATATTTTTGGAGAAAGTGCATATTGTATTCATCGATTCGGTTACTTACTCAAAGTTCGTATCGGTACCGTGAAGTTGTCCGCAATCAATCACATTGTCATATTCTGTTAAGGCAATACAAGCAGCTACTTGAAAGCGCGCTGCCCAACTGATATGCTGTACACTATCGTTGCGCGATCAATTGATTTCCTTAGTTTTTATTGTAGTGTACTGCGTTCTAATCTTTTGAGACACAGGTGGACTCATCATTATTGTTTACTTACTATTTTGAAGGAGGCCTGCTTGATCTCGTCCATGATGTGCGTAGTATTTTAATTGGTTTTTAGGCTTCTGGGTGACAGCGATACATACGATGCTAGCTGGTAAAGCTCAGTGCAGGTCACAGAGAAGTTTCAATGCTTTAGAGAACAACGAGAGCAAGTGTCATGATTGACCTACCGAATTCTACATCTCGATGAGTTCCCCATGCTAAGGCCAATGCTGCACTTACGAAGGCCATGCAGCACACGCGGACACAGTTACAAACTTGTCGTGCCGGATGTGAAATGTGTTCCCCACCCACTGTGCTTCCAACGGAGAGTGGTAAAAATTTGGAACAGTTTGCCCGAACATGTGATTGAGACAAGATCTGTGCAACAGTTCAAAACGTTGTTAGATTTGTATTCTGCCTCTTTTCGATTCAGAGAACGACTGCACACTTACGATGACATATCACATTTGTGAATCCTGAAATATCGTAAGTCGAATATTTTAAATATTACATGAGAACGACAATGATATTCACGATTGACAATTTTTGTAACGTTTTTCGCCATATTTCGAAAGAGTTGTACAGAATCCATTTCTACTTGCTCTATAATACAGTATTCAGTATTCAGTCAGTAATGCCCACTTAACGTTTTCTCTTTTGGCTCAATTTGAACGTCCATATCTGAATCCTTTGCATGCTGTGTGAGCAGAACAGAGTTAAGGTCGACCCAGAGTAATACATGACTGAGTTTTTAAACCTACTGAGTAAGGCTTACCTCAGATGACGAATACAATAATTGGATCCACCTGAATCTTCGATATGAGATACATACACAGCCATCTACATATCAACACTATTTGAACGCCGTTGAATCAGCGTGCACTCTTAGCCCAGGGGACATACCAAGGTTGTTGGTTCTCGATGTACTTGTTCAATGTTAAATCAAGTTCGTAATAATCCCAGTGTTCATTTAATTGCTTCACTACGGCCCAATCCAAGCTACCCAGTAAGGTTTTGTAAACTTATTCTGATCCTTATCAATACTGTGATGTCATCTATGCATGTACACAAGGAGCGCATCATCTGTGTGAGTGGCTCTGTTCCACCGGGCCACTGTTTGGGGATATGCAACCCTAGAATTATCGCGTACGGTATAAGATGGTCACACCAGCGATATCGTCCGGCATAATATGAATGCACCGTAGAGATCTGATTGCGCTTAAGCCATAGCACTCCAACTTGCTGAAATCTAACATCGTGCACTAGAGTAGACGCAGCTGAGCGCTAAATGTCGTAGTGCACGTCAATGTAAAGCATCTTATACTGATCATAATGCGTGCATTTCTCATGATCCGAGAAACCGTGTCTGTATTGGTAAAGATCAGTCTGCACAGAAGTAACCATGCTCCTATGTGCTCAATATGCATAGGTACAATAATAGAGCATGCCATCTAGTTGGAGAGGAAAGTCAACGTTCAACAACGTGAGTGCTGTTATTTTTATGTCTCATCTATGAGCTATTCCAATAGCTCATCGAGAGAGTTTCCCCATGTGCATATAGTTAATAGTGTGATCAGGCTCAGGTCACTTGCGAGCTAGTTACTAAATGCGGCCACCTCCTCAAATGACCTGAGTGTGATTAGGAGTTTACTCCGCAGAAGGTATATCTGATCAGAAAATTATTCAAGCATATACTTGTACTAACTTCTGTTGTATTCACTGTATAATCTTTGTTGAGAAGCTCTCGAATGAGCTGTGTTGAAGCTCAAGTGTTGGCAGTTGGAATCGGTTTTTTGCCTAGCAGGTAGTAAGGTATTACTAAGTTTCGCTTCAATGGTTGCATCCGAATTGGTTCGAGTTGAAGTTTGTTACAACGCTCTCCATATTTCATGGCAGAATGTTTACCATTGTGATGTTTACTAAACAGCCACTGCAGCAATTCCATATGAATTTTCTCACTCTTTCACATATTACCGTATATTAGGTTGAAGTATTCGTGGATGAGGCGGGTGAATAGGTTAAAGTGTTCAAATATAGCATGGGATGTGTGGATTTTGCCTGATATACTTACCGCTGATTGTCTGGCACATGTCACCTGGTGTTAAGCTTGTTCGGAGGAGTTGGATTTATCTGTGTCATAATTCCGGGATCGAAAGTGGACAACTGTATAGGACATTTTCATTATTTAATGCATTAGATAATTCAGAGATGGAACTACCATGACTGCTCGGTTTCTTAGCCGGGAGGTTCATCAGCCAGGTATGACATCATGCAGTGATTGAATATAAATTATGTTCAATGAACCAAATGGTTCCGTGAATTTCGTCCCACCGAAGCTTATAGATGATTTGATATTGTCGTTGAATAAAAATGGCCGACCATGTTTTACAAATGTTGTGATATCATTGATGTACGGCTGGAACAGTGAAGAACCAAGCGCGCTACCTTAGATGATTCCACTAGTAATGGGACGTGGAGAAGTGCGGTGGTCACCTAAAGTGACTACCTAATGACGACCGCTCAGGTGGGACGGTAGTCAACCTAGTAATGAGGGGCGGATCCAAAAGCCTCTAACTTTGTAGAAACCGCTTGTGAAGCACTCAGTCGGATACTTGGTGTATGTCCAGAAATGGAATTACCATAGCATATCCAGAATCGATGGGTTCCTACATGTAGTTTAGACAATGCAATTGACAGGTTGTGCACGATCGCCTGTCAATATAACTATGCTGCGAATTATTGATCAGTCCCAAAGAACTGACAACGATCATCAAGCTCTTTCTGACCAGACTTTCAAATAAGTGGGCGATTATTGGTGTGGGGGATTGGCCAGTACTAGTCAATCGTTTGTTTGGGACCTTCTTTGTGCCGAGGCATGACAAATTACGTTTCCCTTTGATTTGGAAAGTGGCTAGATTCTAGCGATAGGGTTGGTGAACAAATTCATCTGGAGCAGTGACATATCAGGCACTCCTAGTTTAATGGTGGTTAATGTAGTTCCATCAGATTCCAGCTTGGAAGATGGGCTGATTGACTTGACAACCTGGTGGATACGGTCCAGAATGATATCGACTGCTAAGGAGATTGGTTACTGCAACCTCTGTATTCACATGTACAAGCTCATCTTCGAGACTCATGGAAATGGCGAAAGAGTAACTGAATGCTTCACAAATTGCAGCCGAGTCGTGGAGTAAGTGGCCCTCAGTGTCAACTATTCCAGTAATCATAGGAGAGAGGTTACTGGTTCCATAATGAGGTATTTTGATAAGCTCATTCGCCTTGCGGCTTGTTTTTAGGGCCATTTATTTTTATTTTTTCGCCGCGTTAACTGCGCATGTTTTACTCTTGTGGTAAATTGCTAAAAAGTAATACTGCTTTCTAAACCTTCCAGCTAATTTTCTGTTTTTTTGGCTAATTGTAAGTTCGACTGAATCACTGGGACACGGATATTAGGATCACATTATGGAGCCAGGAGGGCCATATCGCGATGATTTCGATTATCAAACTGCTCCACCACAGTGTGTTTATCGGTTGGGAGTGAGAATACATCCCAGTCAGAAAAACGCACTAACTTGAAAGTAATTCCGCCATTGTTTAAAAACATGAAGTTTGTTGTGTATGGAACTGGCATTAAGCGTAAACACAGAAGAAATAGTATTTATTGCGAACTACCGCTGCCTGTGGCATGATCACCTAAGCGATTTGACTCGAGCATGGTACATATGATAGGCAAATGCGAGAGTGATGCGCTCGAGTTAGCCATTGGTAAGTTTGAGGTGGGACAGCATGTCACATGTGCATGTCGAGATAGCTGGGGGTGCGAAGGAAGCAAGGGTATCATGCTTAGAGTGCAAATGACTTGGCAGCCTGGTCATCTGGACAAATTGAATGAAGAGTAGGATCGAATAGCTGACCTCCGCAAGATGGATCTGGGGTGGAAATGTGTGCGATTCAATTCCCACCACCGTTAAAAGAGGACATTGGGGGAGGTTTAATAAACGTGGAGTGGAGTAGGAGGTTACATTATTCTATTGGCCGATGTTCTTCCCTTATCTGCAAGTTTCCAGTGGTTGCTGTAGTGTGCGGGATGATAACTATGCGTAGCCAAGTGGGAGTTGCTACCGGACTTATTCAACAGAAAAGGTTGTTTTCTCTTCTGGTTATGGAAGGCTGATCGATAGGGAATCGTGTGCAACCGAATATTTCGTAGCTATCCGCCTTTGAAGTCACAGGTCCTTGGATCGTTTAAATAGTCCCAGGACAGCACCAGGCTCAACGGCTATGTCGCATATTGTGCATGCTGGCACACGGACTGCCGCGACGATCGTGGTTTGCGCGCCCGAGAGATGGATGGAATTGGAGGAGGGGAGGCCAAGCGATTACTTGGTTAGAAGGAATGTGGTCCCTCACCTAGAAATTGTGACGGTTGGTGACTTCCATCTGACTGGCTAGGGTCTGCAATACGATCAACACGTTTGGTTGGATACACTTATTGATATGGCCAAGAGCCGACCTCAGTGAGTTTTCCTGTAGCTCCACCTCCCGCTTAGCTTCCGCTCTAACAGCGATCACACACTACGTGGATACCATCAAAATTGGCATAATAGAACTGGCTTTTTAGCTTTGATAGTATGTATTGTTTAGTATCTCGCTTTCTCATATATCCCATCATTCACACTGCGGCACTGTTAGCTTAAGTGAGTCACTTTCAGCCAATGTCTACTGATGAAGATGATTATGATGGAGTATATCAGATTGTCTCTCCTAGGACGAATCTTGCTCGTTTATTTTGAAACTCAGTCCGAATGCCCAGCTAAGAGTTAGTACTTTGAAATTAGCCAACACTACAGTCATTTAGTTTGTCGAAAAGTATAAGACCATTCCAGTCTGCCCATCCTACCAGACTCAGTTGTATGTGTCCTCTCTTAGCCGATTTTCTAAACGCATTTGCATAACGCACTTATCCCCCAACACTTCGTCCCACGTAGGGATAACTAGTAAGGCGAACTAACGTTTATAGAATGAAATGTAAACCGACAAATTAAATTGGGGGAGGCGGTTGAGCGACGTAATTGCTTTTTATAAGAGGCATTAACTGTAATAAGTTGTTGCTCCTCATCACATTGCACCATCCAATTATTTACGATTTTTCTTCTATCATAGCACTATTCTGCCCCCTTAATTTTTCGAAATTATTATTTTTGCTTTTCCCTCCTCTCCATGAGCAACATGCAAGAAATATTAAACAAATACTTTAGCTAGCATTTATAAACTATTCTGCCATTATTTTGTCAAATGATGCATTTTACTTTGTGATTCAGTTTTGTGAACATTAATCTCCTCGTTACTAATCCAGGACGCAGCTTAACCGGATACGAGAACAGAGCTATATTTGGCTTCGCTCCATTACTGCATTCATCCGAGTGCTCCGTCAAGCATAGGTCGAAGACTGTGCTGTGCAATTATGTGTGATGGTGACCAAGTACAATCTGATCAATTTATGCAGGCAAAATTATTTTAAGACGCCAAGTACACTTTAGAGTGGAAAGAGCGGCGCGCCCCTCATGCTGCACAAGCCCTCAGAGGCTTTCTAGGGACAATGAACATCCATTGCGAATGGACTTCAGTAGCTTAATGCGGCTCCCCAGTTCTCTCCTTTTTCACACCTGGACGTACTGACCCCACAATGACAGTTATCCGACAAGTTGGTTTTGAATCACATCAAGCGACGTTGACATACACCGAAAAACTCACTCTGCCGTAAGTCCAATAATGTAACGCCAGTATGGTTAAGCTCCTCTATGGAGTTGATTGGCCGCGGGTCTAGCCCCAGACCACTGCTAATCGTCCGCGTTAGATATTCTTCTGCGTTCAAACGCAGTTTGCAATATCATCTTGACCAGCAACGACTTAAGCGGCAAATGATTCTGCATTATGCCTATGTAAAACAACGCATGTCCATAACATTATGTGATCCTGATCACAACACAGCACAAACGAAGGAAAGGAGGAACATAAAGACTAACATCTTGGCACAGGTTTTCACGAGGCTGTACCCATATTGTAACTCTTCCGTATTGCGATAGAAAGGATCAAATTCAATTATGTCCCCTCACTGTCATCCGCTGTGCAGGTTTTTACCAAAGGACCAACTGACGTGCCATGAGTATGCTGGCAACATTGCACTCTTTGAGTAGGACACAATTGCTATACAAACTATATAGAAAATAGTCAAAGACCAAGGGATGAGCGTTCCGAAATATGTTCCACGCGCACAAAGTGCAAGGTATTTTTGTAGTTTTGAAACGTGACGCTACTGGTTCAAACTGTCACCGAACAGCTACTGGTAGTGATCTGTCGACACACCTTCCTTGATTGCTGCGTTACTTTGGCTGTCATATCATAGAAAATTATTTCGCCTGTCAACAAACTTTGTGTGCCTTTTCAGAGGTTTAATCATCTAAGGAGATAATTAAGCATCTACCTCGTAGTAAATGGTCATTGGGAAAATTGCAGTAAGGCCAGTGTTAATGAATGGATCAGACACTTGGCCAGATCACAAGGAAAAAGCTAAACGACTAGCTTTCTTTTGCCCCCAGTTTGTATGAAACAATAATTACATCTATTGGAGTCATCAGATGATAAATGCTGAGGTCCGCCATTTCTCGATAAACAAGAAACCCTCTGGTGCTTCGGTAGAGTGTTTACTACAACTTAATCCTTTACGTTGGCGAACCCATGTCTTCCGTTTGCTCGTTGACTGCCTTACTTAGGCCTAAATACTTGCAGCCGCATCAATTTTGCGCTGATCTTTATTATGCAATTTCAGCTCTTCATCTTTCGACCGTGCAATCAGCTTGCATTCAACGTCCTCGTCCGAAAATGGATTCCCGCTTGATACGTGTCCTGAACAGAGTAACACGCACTAAGTACAGCCATCTTCTCATCTCCAGGGCCATCAGTCTACACGATCTGGAATTATCGACATCACCCAGTGAATTGTTCATAGCAGACTTGTAAGAAATGATCGCTAATATTCCCTTGTACAATTATGTCATCACGCACACTAGATTCAGGACAGCAAACCAACCGTCCATATTAGACCTTGCGTTCATAAATGAAGAGCTTGTAGTTGACAAGTTATTGATGGTCTCAGTGACCATGTAGTTATAATGTTCAACTATGTGTGTTATGCACAGTATCCAACTGAACACTCGGAACTAGCTCATACCACCACATGTTACCACGTATTGAAAGATCTCGCCCACGCAGCTGCTTGGGGATTCTCAAACAACATTCCCCTCGACAACGTTTAGACAGTGTTCGTTGATAGACACAGCGACATCGTCAACAGAGCATCAGAGACCAAACCCCTTCATCCCGTAAAAATGCTTTCAACTCTAAGGAAAAGGACTCGAAAATGCCTGTCGATAAGGGATGCGGCATGGCGTTTCTACAAAGTTAAGCCAGACTCAGAGAGTTGGGGCAATTTCCTGACCCATCGCAATCATTGCACTGCACCATTTCCGTGAGAACAAAGTAACTTATCAACAGTACTCAGCCAAAAATTCTTGGCAAACAACAAACTGCTATATAAGCATGTCAATAAGCTTCGTAAAGTGAAGCATGGAATACCCCCACTATTCACGACAGGCGGTAGAGTACAAAGCGCCGAAAAAGCAGCTAATGCCCTGCGGCTACAATACGCTCTAATTTTCGAAATCGCAGACTACCTGTTCCACAATGTCATGCACCTTACCGACTCTATTTTTTACAAAGTTAATATTCCACCCATCTTTCGTGCTAAGCAAGTTACTCTCACTGCGCGATCACAGCTCTCGGGGAGCCGACAACATCTGCCCGAAAGCCCTGAAGGCTACGGTCAAAAAGCCAGCTGAACCATTGTCACAGTTTTCCAAAGTTGCTTTGATGAACAACAAGTCCCCAATATGTAGAAGAGTGGCATTATCACCCCAATTTTTAAAGACGGTAGCCGTTCAGATCCTGCAAACTATCGCCCAGTGACTCTCCTCTCTGTACTCCCGAAGGTGATGGAAGCAGTAGTCGTTGAGGATTTAATGGACTACCTAGCAACATCTTGGTACTGGAGCAGCATGGCACCCGTCAACACCGGTCATCCACTATCAGCCTACTGATTGCACCAGGTAGTTGGACGGAAGTGGCTGATGAAGGGGTCGGACTTGACGTCATCTATCTGGACTTCTCCAAAGCTTTCGACTGCCTGGAGCAACGCATCTTATTTCAGCGGCTACAAAGGTAGGAAATCAAAGATGCTGCGCTTGTTTGGATTGGCAACTTTCTTCACCAACGGAACCTTCAAGTACGCATTAGGGAAACTCTGCCCATCTCGATTAAGGCGATGTTGTATCCCACAAGGCTCAGGGCTAAGACCGCGCTTAGTTCTGGTGTTTATCAACGACCTGGAAAGAGTTACCTCATCAAATTTCCTTCCTTTCGCCGATGAAGTCAAGATAATGCGGGCGATTGGGAACAATGAAGAACACGACATCCTCCAACATGATCTAGATTGCATTTATGGATGGTCCAGATGGAACCTGATTAAGTTGAAGGTAGCTAAGTGCAAGGTGATCCATCTGCTTCAACAACCGGTGAGCACTTACAAGCTTAGGGGCTACACCTTGGAGAAGGACTCTTAAGAGCCTGACCTGTGTGTATGTGTACAGGAAGATCTCGGGTGTTCAAAACAAGCAGAGAAGGTGACGAAAACGGCAATCAACACTTCAGCCTGCTTCATAGAGCATTCGCTCGGTTTTAACCCACAACCTTTCCCCAAATGCTTAACGTCTATGTGCGACCGCACGTGCAACATGCTATCCAGGATTGGCAGCCGTGGCAGAAACAGGATCTCGTTGCTCTCGAGAGTTCTCAGCGAAGAGCAACCAAGAACGTCAGGGGCCTCTTTCATCTGCCTTATCAGCTTAGACTGAAATCTCTAAGAATGTACATCAGTCGATATCGGCTTTTGCGGGGGTTCTCATAATGCTTTACCAGATTCTGAAGGACCCATAGCAGAGTTGTTGTCTGCTGCTAGAACTGAACCACAACATTAACATGAGAGGTCATCCTCTGAAACTGAAAATACAGTATAGTCGGCTCGAATGCCGTAGCAATTTCTTTTCCCTCCGCGTGTGCCAACCCAGGAAAGCCCTCCCTAAGTATGTCGCCTCTGCTCCCAACCTGGCGATATTTAAAAAGGCGTTGACGAGGCCTTGGCTCATTCGCATTTCATTTTAGAATGCAACATTTTGGTACCGGAACAGCATGGCTTCCGTCAACACCGGTCATGCACCACCAACCTACTGATTGCACGAGGTAGTTGGACGGAAATGGCCGATGTTGGGGTCGGAGTCGACGTCATCTATCTAGACTTCTCCAAAACTTTCGACCGCCTTGATCACCGCATCCTACTTCAAAGACTATAGGGTAACGGAATCGGAGATCCTGTACTTGATTGGATTGGCAACTTCCTTTACCAACGGAAGCTTCAAGTACATGTTAGGGGATCACTTTCTAACCCAATTGAGGTGGAATGTGGTGTCCCACAAGGCTCAGTGTTGGGACCGCGTTTATTCCTGGTGTTTATCAACGACCTGGCAAGAGTCATCTCCTCAAATTTCCTGCTTTTCGCCGATGATGTCAAGATATGGCGGGCGATTAGTAACAAGCCAGATCAGGATCTGCTCCAACATGACTTAGATTGCATTTACTAATGGTCAAAGAGGAACAAGCTTCAATTGAACATACCTAAGTGCAAAGTGATGCATCTGCATCACCAGCCGGTGAGCGTTTACAAGATTGGAGACCACACCTTGGCGAAGGTCTCTCAGGAGCTTGACCTGGGTGTATTGGTACAGCAAGATCTCGGATGTTCAAAACAAGCAGAGAAGGCGACGAGATCCGAAAATCAACACTTCGGCCTTCTTCACAGAGCCTTCGGTCGGTTTGAACCCACAATATTTCCCCAAATGCTTAACGCCTACGTGCGATCTCAAGTGGAATATGCTATTCAGGTGTGGCAGCCGTGGCAGAAACAGGATCTCGTTGCTATCGAGACTCCTCAACGAAGGGCAACCAAGGACTTCAGAGGCCTCTTTCATCTGCCCTATCAGCTTAGACTGAAATCTCTAAGAATGTACAGCAGTCGATATCGGCTTTTGCGGGGGAATCTCATAATGGTTTACCAGATTCTGTAGAACCCAATCCACATTTGTCGTCTGCTGCTGGAATTGAACCCCAACACTAAACTAAGAGGTCACCCTCTGAAACTGACAACTCAGTATAGACGGCTTGAATGCCGTGGAAATTTCTTTTCTCTCCGCCTGTGCCAGCCTTGGAACGCCCTCCCTGGTTGTGTCGTCTCTGCTCCCAATCTGGCGATATTTAGAAAACGTGTTGACCATGCATTGTCTCACTTACATTTCATTTTATGACTTGTTAGCCAGGGGCTACAAAACGCAATCAAACGGAGTCTTGCCAAACGCCTAATCAATGGATTAATGGATTTATATGTTTAATACGCGAACATCTCCGCTATTCCACATAAGTCTATGGTGAGTCCACCACAACGCTTTTCACTTTATCATGCAATTGATTTTCACAATAATTTCCATCCTACGGGACTTGTTAAGCAACACTTTTTACCCGTAATAAACCATTGTTGCATTGTTTCATTGTATCCCAAACGCAATCAAACGGTGTGTTACCATATTCTCATCCAACGGGTTTATGAATTTGTACGTTTAATGCACGAACATCTCCGCTATTCCACATAAGTCTGTGGTGAGTCCACCACAACTCTTCTTACTTTATCCTGCAATTTATTTTTGCCATAATTTGCATCCAAAGGGACTTGTTAAGCATTATTTTTCACATGTAATACACCATGGTTCTATTTTTCTATTCGGATTTCACTAATTTGATCCATCCACTAAGGCACCCTGCCTGAAGTATCTCCTACTGTTCGGGTTCTGGGCGTCCAGTACACCCGGATTACCTCATATACGGTGTTTTCCTCGCAGCGGCGGAACGATTTGTATTCTATAGTGTTTGTCCATCATTCGCATCCCGCTTCGCGCATACCTAGTCTGTTCTCCAGTATGGTCGGCAATCCCTTCCCACCGATCGATACGCCGACCAATCTGTCTCGCCAGGTGTATGCACGTGTGTAGACGATCAGCGTGCGACCGACATTAAGCTTTATCTCGCCGCTGACCCCGGAAGTTGCTGCGACCGCCAGAATCTGCAAGTCACAGTAAAGTACAGCCCAAAAGCCAAACATGACGCAAGGCTGCGTGTGCTCTTCAGCAAATCGCGGTAAATTCTTCAAGATAGGGATAACGTGGTTCATCCGTGTTCCATCCTCAAATTGTAGGAAGTAGGTCCAATAACTGAGTCAAATAAACAGTACCTGCCACATTATGTTTTTGTCCAATTTGTCAAGTCCTGCCACTCATCAGCTGTTTATGTGTATTCATGAAGAAATGTCATAGGTTGACTGAAACAATCACACACTTGGTAAATGCTAAAATCATACCCTCGGAGGTGAATATATCCACGATCATACCTCAAGCAGCAAACGCATGCACCGCCTCTAGACAAAAGAATATAACCAGACACTTCAACCGCACTGCAGCTTTTGTGTCTCCGAATATTCTGATTCACCACACGCCCAGAAGCGGACGAGCATCGATCGTGTTTTGCCACCACTTTTTTCTGCGGTGTAGCTCACTTTAAGTCATTGGTGACGACGTCAATCCATCGCCCGAGTTTGTCCACCATCGAGAAAAGCAGGGCATCGTACTAATGAGTTTCCTCCATGCAAATGATGAAAAGAACAACCCTAAAGTCGGTGGCGGCACCAAGTAACATTAGCGCGACGAAGTATCAACCAACAAACAAGCCATATATAAAAGTATAAGTTAATACCCACAAATCTGAAGTCAGTAGAAGAAATCACGATACTTTAACTGTTGTGTATCAAAATAAATAAATCAGTACTTTATTCTCGTCAACGCGCGGCACGCCTATACAGACGAGATCATGATAACAGGAAAACAAGTGATGTAGAAATGTATAAAAGTACATATTAGCCATGCTAGTTAATATATCTTTTTGAGTGTGGATATCTAAGTACGGGCGTGCGTGTGTGTAGCTGGGTTGCTTGGGTTTGTACATGTGCCGCGGCATTTTTGAGTGTTTGATCAAGTCACCAATATGTGAAGAGATGATGGACGTCCGTGGATTGGAGGTGCTTATCCAATTAAGCAAAGGGCACTGACTTTAGTTTGTGGCTAGTCACATCAAGCATGATGCAGTTTTGTTAAACAGACATTTGTGACTTTTGTAGGGTAAAGGTCTACCAGGCGAAGACCCATCCCATGTTGGAACACTGTCGACGAACTATTTGCTGGAATGGGATAAACCCGAACCACCCAGCTGACACCACTGGGAGGTTGTTCGGCTAGCCAACTAATTGAAGTCCAAAACCAGCGGAAGTCCAATCGTTGTGCGATTAGCATTTCCGTTGAGTCAACGATATTGAGATGGGTCACATGTCACCCAACTTCAGTGCACTACAGTGAATCTTGAATTCTCCGGGTGACACTGATTTCAGCTGACGACGCAGAGGCCGTTCGACAGTCATCCAACCGACTACGTAACTCATCCCATGAGGTGTGCATGTTTCCGGAGATCCCTAGGAACCAACGTTCTAGAGAGAATAGTAACTATAAGAAAATTGGTAAACCCGATACAAAACAGACGATTATAGTGTTTGGAGCTCCTGAACTTAAAAAATCCTTCGCTGTGGAAGCGGAAGCACAATTGGGCGCAACGAAGTTACATCCGCCAGAAACTCTTCCTCTCAATATCATTGCTAAGCCGTTGACAATAATCTACCTTTCACCGAATCACAATGGAAACGGCTGTGAAAGTTGATGCTTCAGTCTGAGCAAATGACACCGCTTATATTTAATAACTGTTTGGAATTCCGCAAGGGGTTGTCTACATAATTTCGATTATTGGGGACGACCAAATAAGTAAATATTTTCCCCATACAACCCTGTAAAGGAATTCCTATAATAGCAACCTGCGGATACGACGAAATTCGACGAAATACTGAAGCTTATTAGAAACCGGACAGCCGAGTATAACCGTTTAACTCAACTAAAAATTATGTGCCAACGAGCACTCTAAAAACGGCTATTGGCCGACCATTCAACGTGCCACACAAACTTCACACTAACATCAACACCCACTAGCTCAGAGTTGGTTGTAAACAGACTCCGAGGGTAAACACACAAACGATTGTATACATAGAAAAACAAGCATCACCAATCAAAATGTCACAGTCAATACTAAGGCAAACGAATTGGTTGCCTCAAGTGTTACTGTACACATAACACGTGTTGGTGGGCCAACATTAGCAGGATTTTGTTTTGCATTAACACCTTGAACGCGGTCTCCGGATCCATCTGATGCCGGATTGCCATATGGTGCATAGTGATAGATGATGCTGGGCTCCGATCAATCCTCAGATCCGGCCCGTTTTGTTGTGTCCTCACTTATCCCAAACACTTTCGCTAATTGTCAGCTACGCTCTGAACTAATTGACGTTATGTTCTGCCTATGTAAATATCACCGTAACTGTAGGTGAACTGATAAACAACGTGCGATACCGCACTAACCAACGAGACCCTACCCCGGTTAGCAAAAACAAGTCTTGGATTGGTATGCATGAGTCGCAAATGGACGGTCATGTAAGCGCTCGTTAGGGCGGACCGATGCTTGTTACCCATATCGTTTCCACATGGTCTCCCTTGAACGGCAAGAATAAGTAAACATCCATTTTGCTCATCCGTCAGCACCGGTGTTTTCTAGCTGGGAGGTCTGCTGTGTACCTGAATAAACTTCTCATAATACCCATTAGAAATTGAGGTCTTGCGTAGCATTTATCCTTCAGCTTTTAACGTTTCAGGTCTGCAGATACTCCGAGTTCGGAAGAAGAGCATTCATTTAGCCGAGTTTGTTTGTGAGCGGGACAAAGCTTGCAAAAGGAAGGTACTCTCAACTCCAAGTTGATTTGGAGTAGACAGCAAACTGAAATTCATCTTCCTTCCGTCTCTTAATGTGTATGTCTAAAAAAGGCAAGCATTCGTGTTGTTTCACTCCATGGGATACTGAAGGATTAAGGTAAGTCGAATTCAGGATGGTCAGCAAATGCGTAAAATGTCCTTCGCTGGTGAAGACAAAAGGTCATTCATATACAGTCTATACAATTTATCTTCACCAATTCTGGCAGCAACTCTCCTTTTTATCAAGCCGCCGAAGGTGTCGGCTAAAACTGCCTCCAGTGGGCTGCCCATAGCGACCCTGTCAACCTGTTTGTGTGCGGTCCTCTCAAAACCAAACCGTGTGTTTTCGGTACACAGTAGAAGTATATCTCTTAAATACTCCACTGGCAGACCAACATACCTTTTCTGGCTCAGGATAAAATCACATAATTAATCGGCCGTCTCACGTAAAAGCGCGTTTGTGTATAGGGAATCTACGTCTAGTGAATACGTGAGCTCCGCACTCAGTGACAATTGTTCCAGCGTGTCCGTCACGTCAAACGTGTTTTTCAAGCAATACGTAGCGACGGGTTCACGCACCGGAGCATCTCGTCGGGTAGTTCGGCCTCTCACCTTGTTCATCAGTTCACCTACAGTTACGGTGATATTTACATAGGCAGAACCAAACGTCAATTAGTTCAGAGGGTAGCTGACAATTAGCGAAAGTGTTTGGGATAAGTGAGGACACAACAAAATGGGACGGATCTGAGAATTAATCGGAGTCCAGCATCGTTTACCACCGTACACCACATGGCAACCCGGCATCAGATGGATCCGGAGACCGCGTTCAAAGTGTTAATGCGAAACAAAAATCTGGTAATGTTGGCAATTAGTGAGACGTTGCTAATTAAGGCCTACCAACATGTATTATGTGTACAGAAACACTTGAGGCAACCAACTCGTTTGCCTTAGTATTGACTGTGACATTTTGATTGGTGATGCTTGTTTTTCCATGTATATAAGCTTATTTGGTTGCCAAGACGCTATCCTACTTGTATACTAATGCACAAGGCCACAAGAATAAGTTGATTGATTTCCATCACTATCAAACCTCAGAGCCTGGTGATTACATAACGATCACCGAAACGTGGCTGAGCCATTATATTACCGACTATGAGATCGATCTACTGGGTGCAAATTCTCCGGAACGATATCAAGACAGAGAGAATTTTTCAAAAGTGTATCAGTGATCCCCTTTGGTGTGAACTGTGGGTTAAGCTCGACGACACCTGCCTTGTGTCCGTGGAATAGCAACGACCACAATCCACCCTGGGGATGGACCCCGAACTAACTTCTACATTTCACATTATGCTGAAATAGAAACACACCCGTGTCCTCATTTCAGGAGATTGCAACACCTATGAAGTGGAAGCTTCAGTTATTGAGGGAGGACATTTCAAAGCTTATTTGTAAGAGCTAATCTCTAGCCCACCCCTATATCCACGTCATCACTCACCAGAAAAGGCTCATGGTCGATGGATTAGCAGTGTGCAGTTTTTGAGTTGAAGTGATGGATTACATTTGCCACGCCGAATACCCAGATGCACGTCCGGTAAGAGCTCCAGTTGCATATTCATGACGGAGTGCACCACGGAAATAACCTGTGAAACATTCATGAAAACCTTCACATCATTAGTCGCGAAAACATCAAAGCCAAAGTTTTCCACTGTTCCCTCAACCCAACATCCTTTTTGGGAATCAGAAGGCGAAATATAATGGCCTTGAGAGATCAAACATGGCACGTTTACAAAAGCAATATCAGCTCCGAAAATTAAACAGCGTATATAGCTCAGCACAAATACTTTGTGCAGTTACTTTATGAGGACCTGGTAACACCTCAGCAGGAACTAGAGCAACGAATCTCTTCAGATCGAAAGATTATATGCAGCTAAATAAATAGACTTCTTATGGTTCGGCGGGGAATCCCACTGCACAATTCGGTTAGTGGTTATTTCCCTACAATGATAGAGACAGACGAGCAACGATTTACGAGTCCGGCACACAGTTATGATCAAAGAAGTACAAGCTTTGAAAGCTATTCGTATCTCTATTTCTCTACCAGAAGTTTTATTCAGCGTTAAATCACTGCACCAACTTACTAAAAGACTACCATACTTGAGTACACGCAGCTCTCCAAGAGCAGATACTATTCACCCAAAGACACTGTAGGTAGCAGCCATGAAATTGGCCGAGCCATTATCTGCATACTTTCAGTCCGAACATCTCTCTCCAAGCCGCTAGGGGTGAAGTGCCACTTACTGCACTGTTCGGTACTTGGGTCTCGGCTGTTCTTACTTTCTTTAAGGATCTAGCAATGGTCATCACATCAAAATTTTTACTCTTCGCAGACGACGTTAAGACTTGGCGGTCGATCAAGGAATAGGTGACCACGAGATCCTCCAGCGAGACCCTAATATGGCCTGGAGTGGTTCGGTGATGAGCGCACTGCAATTTAATGTGGACAAATGCCGCGTCGTCCACAACCGCCATCAACACATCTAGATCTACAAACATGGGGCACACGATCAGAAGACGAACACTCAAGAATATGACTTCGGTGTGCTGGTAAAGGACGACCTCTGTTGTTCCAGACAGTCAGAGTCCGTATCAAAAGAGGTAACCAAAATGTTGGTCATTTGAGGAGCACACTCTGGCTTTTGAATTCATCCATCTGCACTCTGGTGCTCAATATTTACTTGCGGCGGCAGGTCGATTACGCAATCCAGCTTTGGCAAACTTAGCTAAAGCTTGACCTCGTAGGACTCGAGACTCTACAACGTCGAGTAGCAAAGTCATCAAGTGGTGTGTGCTATCTTCTATAACCGCAAGAACGGAAGGTACTCGGGGTGTTCCAAGTATGTTACCGGGGGCTAGGTGAGGGCCACATATTAGTTTAGGAAATGCTGAGCGACCTTGGTCATGTAAGCCATCACAGTTTAAAAACTCTTGCCGAACAACAACCTCAGAAGCCACTATCCGATAGATAGTCAAGAATACAGTCGCCAAGATTGCAGACGAACGTGCCTCTCCCCCAGGATCTGTCAACCTTGAAACTCCCTGACGAAGTCATTTGTCTGTATTCTCACCATGGGCATTCATTAAAGGGATTGGATATCACGATGAGCTGTCTCACTTTGTTTCATATAAGAACTATCTAGTTAAATTCAGACAAATCTCGTTTGAATTATGACCCACAAGGACGCAATAATTCTGTGCAGACAGGTGAGCAATCGGACTGCCATTAGTCATTAGCGTGAGACATAATGAAGTGTTAATGCATTTCGCATGGTACCATCCCACACCTACAACCCTATGGTTTTTATACCATTACTCTATCGTTTCACCGTTGCGCAACTCGTTTATACAAATTTTCAGTTTCTTTCATTACCAAGCTACGGGACATTATAATCGTACTTTTTATCCGCTACAGATCATTGTTCTGTTGTACCACTAAATACTGCAGCTGCACATATTTGCAGGAACACGACGTAGGCAGGCGATAGTGTAACATAAGGGCAATGAGAAATTGAGCGAAGGACTTGGTCAGGTTGATGTGTGCCGCCTTTACAGATGGAATTATGGAGACTGAACAAATCAGCGGCTTCAGACCTTATTATAGGAAGTGTAATCGCGCGACCAGCAGTGCTCTGTTTCTTGCATCTAACTGTAATATTCTGCACTGTCTACTTTTAACCTTATTACTCGAGCCGCTCTTTCTTCAACAACTACCTCAGTTTCGTTACCGTCATTGATTAGTTCTACCTTGATGAAGCGAGTGTTGCCAACTGGTTCCATCTCACTTCCTTGAACGGATTCTTATTGTTGTACTGAGATGAACTGCAAACACCCATCTTACCTACTGCGTCCTCAAATTGCTACGTAATCCGCCGAATGCATAAAACAAGTGAAGTGCTTCGTAAATGTACTCCACCTATTTGTTGTGATGTAGGTGATGCAATTTAGCATCGTCACTTTTGGAGGCCGGCTCTGAGTTCCTTCAACTTATGATGATCAACGTCTTCTCATTATTTTTGACGTATATTAATGATAACAAACCCCTCATAAGCTCGAACTGCCTGTACTACGCCGATGATAGAAAGGTCTGGACAGCGATCAATACACCAGATGATATCACAGTACTTCAAACTGATCTGGATGGGATATACGCATGGTCAATCCAGAATCTACTTCGATTCATTGTGGAAAAATGTAGAGTGTTGCACGTAAGGTAAAAGTTGGTGTACTTCTACAAACTCGGTAAAAAGGAGTTTTTCTTCTGGTTGACCCTGTATGTGCGATTCAGACTGAAAATACGTCAAAACGTGGGCTTCATGTAGTTTGCATTCGGACGATTCGGCCATTTCATTTTTCCACAACGGCTCATACATACGTTAACATGTGGAATACGCAATCCAGGTCTGGCAGACATGGCTGAGGAGAGATCTCACCGCCTTGGAGATACCCCAACGCCGGGCAATCAAAAATGTCAAGGATCTGTATAATTTGCTGTATGAACGAAGGCTATAAGTGTTCGGGATCTGCAACGGACAGTATCGGACATTGCGTGTGGGCCACATTTAGACTTAAGAGATTTCGAGTGATCCCAACCACACGTGCCACTGCTTGCTAAAGTTCATTCACAACAGCAATTCGAGAGCCCAACAACTCAAGCTGACAGAGAAGCAGAGTCTTTTGAAATGACGTCGGAAGTTCCTTTCGTACGAGTTTGCAGAACCTGGAATGACATTCCGGAATCAATCTTATGTGCTCCCACGCAGACAGAGTCCAAAGCCGAAGTTGAATGTGCACTTAATTCGCTACACCATCTTACATTACCCATTACCCTTGGAAAAACACAAGCGTCTGTAAGATTCTGGAAAGAAACTTGGAACCGATCGAGTTGTCATGAGTTCAGAGAGGTTTGGAAACAATCGGTTAGTGCAGAAGTTCGGTAACGTTTCGCGTTTGACACAAGGGCTTCGTCAGACCAGGGGAAGCACTGCAATTGAAGTTGGATTTTTCTAACGAACCGGGGTGATAACCGCGTTACCCGAGACTTGAGTCATGATCTCATTACAGCAACCGTTCGTGATGTCACCTCAGGTGGTTTAAACACAGTGGGAATAGTCCAGGTGTTCTTTTGTGCGTCATGACATTGACGGATAAGCACATGGCGTAAACAACGGGAGTCGATTTGCACTTTCCTATCTGATCCATGCACCGATGCTCGTCAACCTGGCCGGCTTAAAACCGCCCGCCATGCATTAGGGAATTCTACCCCTTCAATGCTATTCACGCGGTTGTCAGATTTGGCAACTTCCACCGCCTCGACTATCAACCGCTGAGATGTTGATCGCATGCCCCTTCTAATGACTACATTTTCGAGATCTATCTGGCTACCCGTGTCTAATGCATGCACAGCTACGGCCGAGTCTCTTACTATTGCCGGGTATTCAAACTCGTTTCTTGGTAGTCTTGAAATGCGCCTCTTATGCTCCGAAATTCGTGTGCGTAATTCTCTCGCTGTTTGGCCTATATACACATGTGAACAGTCTTTACATTTAATTTTATAAATACAGTCGTCCTATCCTTGGGAAGCGGGTCCTTCAGGTGTACCAGCGTCGAACGCAATGTCCGACCTCGCTGAAAGATCACCCTTATATTTTCCTTTTTTAGTACCCTCCGAATTGCCTCGGAAGTGCCTTCCTTGTACGGAATTCCGACCGTCCCTATCCACTCGGCTGTGGGTCTTGACTGCCGGTGTAGCACTTTATGCAATTGACGTTTGACTAGTCGCCGTGGGTAAAAGCTTTCAAATAGTTTGCTCATTGCCACTTTCCGCGCAGCCTTTTTGTCCTCCTACATCGTGCACAAGGTTTGTGCTCTGTAGAACAACGTTGAGGCTATTCCAGCGCAAACCTGTTTCGGATGAACTGGTGTGTAGTGGAGTACGCCGTCAGTATGCGTTGGCTTGCGATATAGTGTCGTCTTTAAATTTCTCCCATTCCTGTGAACCAGGCAGTCAAGAAATGGTATTGTACCGCTACAAGATTCCAACTCAATAGTAAATTGTATTCTCTCATCAATTGAGTTTAAGTGATCAAGCAATTGGTCCTTCTTATCCTTTTTAACAAGTACAAACGTGTCGTCTACATAACGCCACCAAACATTTGATGAGTTAATGGCGTTTGTTAACACCCTGTTCTAGAAGTCTTCCATAGACAGCTTCACCAGCACAGGGGATATTGGCGATCTCATTGCGAGACCTTGTTCCTGAGAGTAAAGCTTCTACTTAAAAACGAAGTAAGACATGTTAAGACACACTGTCATTCTCTCGATTATCAGGTTAACAGATAGTTTCGTCCGATCATTCAGAGTGACGTCTTCATTTAGACAACGTCTTGCTATTCCTAGCGCCTCTTCTTTGGGTACATTTGTAAAAAGTGATGTGACATCGAAGCTGACCATCAAATCATCTGACTCAATTTCGAGACTTGCTCTCTTTTGATCGAAGTCATAAGCGTTTCTCACGAATGTACTCGTTCGCCCAGTTAAAGGCTGAAATAGCCTTGCAAAGTATCCAGCAAGTTCATAGGCCGGGGAGCCAATACCGTCAACTATGAGCCGTACGGGACTTCGAAGTTTGTGAACTTTTGGCAAGTCATAAACCATTGGAGGTAAAGTCGATTTTGGATAGAGACTCTACCGCTTGCCTGCCTCCAAATCGTCCTTCACGGTTCTTAAATACTTACCAACCTCCGCTTTACTCTTGTACATTACCGAGGCCACTGTCTTCTCAACATCTAAATATGGACCCGTCTCCAAGTGTTGTCACCTTTTTTCCAAGTATTCTGGCTTATTCATAACAACCAGGGTTTTTCCCTTACAGCCTTTGTAAGTAAAATACTGCGTTCTTCCTTCAGGGAATTTCATGCGATATGTTCAGCCTGCGGAAGATTTAGCTCACCCGGTTGCTGAAGCTTAATGATATTTACTAACTTTGCTCGAATATTCTCGGCCTTCGTAGCGGACAACTTTTCACCGCGCTCTCAATGCTTGGGATAATCTCTTCGGCATATATCTTAGATTTATTGATGGTAAATGTCAAACCTATCTCCAACAATCTACATTCCGTTTCACTCAAAACCCTATCTGACATATTAACTACATTACAATAGGTGCTAATGGACCCAGAACTGTCAGTAGGACCGGTAGTATTAGGATGCACAGACACTAAACGCCCGAACTTACGCATTTGTCTTTTCTTTGCATCCTGCCCTTGTTTCAATTTGACGTCTGAAGCCTTATTAAAAATTCTGTTGTAGTCGAGAGGCGTTATGCCGGTCTGTAGATCCTGGCTCAGCCGACTGGCGTCAATGGGGATCTCGCTTAAACGTTTTGTCACTAGGTAAGTCCGCTGTTTAAGAAAGGCCTTGGAAGCACTACATGCAATCCTACCGGAGGTGAACGTGCTGTCCGGAGGTGTCACTGTGAGACATTTTGGGATCAGGTTAGTGTGGATCAGATTGGCAAGTGCAAATCGACTCCCAACGTCAACACCATGTGCTTATCCGTCAATGTCATGACGCACAAAGGAACACCTGGATTATTCCCACTGTGTTTAAACCACCTGAGGTGACATCACGAACGGTTGCTGTAATGAGATCATGACTCAAGTCTCGGGTAACGCGGTTATCACCCCGGTTCGCTAGAAAAATCCAACTCCAATTGCAGTGCTTCCCCTGGTCTGACGAAGCCCTTGTGTCAAACGCGAAACGTTACCTATCTACTATACCAACCGATTGTATCCAAACTGTGAACTCGTCTGTTGTTTATGTCATTGGCGACAAAACCTCAGATTTATTTCCACATTTTCGCCTTCTGTATGTGTACACCACGAGGAGACACGGTCTTTACCAATATTCCGTCTGCCGTCGTTGCTTATGTATTTAACTTTGATTTACATATTATACTGTTTATCTCAGTGAGTTTACCGTTGTAAACCCGTTTTAATAGCAATTTTTATCTGCTGTAATTTCACCATCACCTTCCTACGGGACCTGTTAAACTTTCGCATTTTGACTCGTTCGATCGGTTCACTATTCCACTGTTCAACTGTGCTCAGAGCACAAATATATGCATATTTTCATCATTTTAGCTAAGTAGGAACTTGGTCTTTCTGCAATCTTTGCGGACGAGAACGTAGTGCGAAGTGGCGGGAGTAAGCAACGCACGCCTCCTAGACTGCATAAGTCTAAACAGGAGATTTTCTTACTGGATAATATTTACCGAACAACTGATCGGTGCACATGAGTAACGTGACACACGACGTACACCACTAGGATGAAGGTGACTGAGTCGCTATTGCCAAAGTTGCCAGACAGTATTTGGATGAGCCAAAGAAACCGGTGTCCAAAACGCGCGTGGCATTCTCCTCTTTTCCGAAAATATTTTTATACTTCTTAAACAAGCCATTTAACCGGTCTGGATACAACTTGAGACCGTTGCTGTAGTGGACAGTTTTGAGTTTGTACATTAAGCTGGGTGCTTAGGTCTGTCATGGGTTTGCTTGTGGCAAACGGATTTTTTCGGGTGTATTGGTACAACGCGGACATATGTGACCTGAATAACATCAATCGACAAGACCATATACTTCGAGCTTCGCTTGAGCAGCGTGCCCTTTTAACCTGATTGTGGGCTGCCAGGAATGCTCTTGGGGAAGTCGTGCATACAGGGGATCACCAGACTGAAAGGCTACATTGTGTGATTTCCCAAGCGTAGCTACGTTGTTTCGCTTCACTTCCATTTACAAACGACACCTGGGAAATAATAGATGCAGTCTTGTGCGGCGTGTTCTACCAATCAGTTTTGCAGCGTTACTTGTGAATTCCGTCGGAGTTATTCTGTAGATAAAGATTAGTCTCTAAAATCTAGTAATCACAGTATCCGTTAGCTGTTCTGGTAGACCACTGATGGCCTGCGTAGCCCTTTCAGAAATTAATTTGGATGTATGATATGGGTCTGGACAAACGTGTTGTAACCATTGCTTTGCATGAAGCTATCGAGCCCTTTGCAAGGTAAACCGGGTACATTTTCAATACAAACTGCTTCCGGTTCTTCAGAAGCGGTAAATGATGACGCCAATTCTCAATTAGTTGTTTCTGCAGTGCAGCGGAATATTTGGCGGACATCCTTACATTGCTAACGGGCAGCAGCTATTGACGGAAAATATCAATATATTGGCCAAATTATTCGGAGTGGACATATTGGCATTGCTTTTCAGGTCAAATGTCAAGAGTGCATTGGAATTAGAAGCTTGTGCGATTGACTCTATTTGCGTAGATTTCACGTTTCCAAACGTTTGACGATTTCGCAGTATAAACCAGGTTACCAGCATAGCCACATGCAAACGCTTTCATTCGAGTAATATATATGTGTCTATTGTAAAACTTATTTGGAATTAGTGATGGCACTTCCACCGGTGGAGCCAGCTTGAATCCAATAAACACTGCTCACATTTAGTTTATTATTGTGAAGTCAGAAAGACTTCAGATCAATCGGAATTCGAGTACTTCAAATTGCTTTTGTACCACATCACAAACACTAGTGTAGGGTCACGATCAGTTTGTTTCACCAGTCCAGGAGGTAGTGCTGAGGTGTTACACTGAAAGAAATAGCGCCATCGGCCCTTCTATTGTCTCTGCATACAGCTGCCTGCGGCAACTGACTCCAGCGATTTACTACACGCATGTTACGACCTGGGCTGTAAGAAACTCCAGATTCACATACCATTAGCATCAATCTTCATTAGGTTTGCGTCAAACCGGTGGTCTGTTCCTTTAGATGCACTCCACAAAGATACCAATGATTTGTTATCCTGTCTATGTCATGTCCATAACCCCGATGCGGGTAATGCTCCAGCAACTTCTAGTTTGGAGTCAGATACACGGTCGTTGATTACAAGCGGTACATTGCCACTCCGAACTCTAGCCACGTGTTTGCGATCCGTCACGTTCTGTTTACTTAACATTCGTCCCCCAACGGTCAAAAATGTACGTTGTCCAATCATTGTATTTAATTGCGAGATAATTCCTGAGGAGAACAACAGTAACAGGAAGTAGAGAACAAGCTTGTTTTCAGGGTTTCATCCTCAGGCTAATGTGCTAGGCCCTAGTGTATTTATATTCAGTACAGATATCATGTTGTTAACTGAGTCATGGGGTACAGATGACACCCCAGTTGAACATCTTTCCGTCGTTAGGTGTGAATGCCTCATGCGAAATCCACTGGTCTGTAAGGAACGCGGGTGAGAAATTTAACCAAAAGACTTGTACCACAACACCCATTAACTATCCATCACAGCGAAACCTAGAGGACTCGGTCCGGCTTCTCTTGCTGTACGCCAGCAACAGCTACTAATAGCTTGTGTATACAACGCTCCAAATCATATTTATGGTGAAATAACACATCTGTCACAAGCCTTCATATGCCCTCTTAGCTTAATGATGGTTGGTGAAATGACATCAGATGCCGGCTTAGAGAATGACCTGATTGACCTGATAACTTGATGGATACTGTTGAGCGAGATATCGACTGCTTAAGAGGTTTGTTACTGTATGCTCTGTGCACACAAGCACAGGGTCAGCTTCACGACTCATGGCATTGGCAAAAACGTTGCTGATTACTTCTCAGATTTCAGCTGCGTCATGGAGTAAGTGGCCTTCACTGACAACAACTTCGGTACTCAGAGGAGAGCGGTCACTGCTCCTACGATGCAGTATGTTGACAAGCTCCCTAGCATTGCAGCTTGTCCGTAGGGCCATCCGTTCTTCATGTTTTCGTCGTGTTAATTGAGCCTGTTTGTCTCTGTTGGTAAGTTCATGCAATCGTAAGATATATGAAAGTCATTGGTCTTTCTATATCTTGCAACTAACTTTCTGGTTTTCTTGCTGATTAAGTACTCCACGCAATCTTTAGAGACATGCGGGGTATGAACAGATTTGGGAGTCAGGAAGGTTATATAGCGCGATGGATTTGTTTCTAGAACTGCTCCACATCAATGTAGACACTGGTAAGGAGGAAAAGTATATCCCAATTAGAGAAACGAATGAGCTACTGAAAGTTTTCCCACTTTGTTGTTTACATTTGTGCAGAGGTGAGGCGTGGGTCGGGGAGAGGGGAGAAAGTGCTCCCAGGGCGGCATGTGACAGGTGGCGGCATTTTTAATACCGTTGATTGTTCCATGCCGAACATAAGGAGCAACATTTTCAGATAAGCGGAGAGCTGAATATTTGAGGTTATTCTGTATGGCCGACAGCACATTTGCGTCATTTGTCCCACCTGTGCAAAGGTTCTTCCCAGCAATTCTCTTGCTTGTCCCATTGTGGTCACTTTCACCACATTTCGCTTAGTGTCTAAACCGATCATCCATTTCATCGAAAGCAATGTGCACTTCATCCCGAGCCGATTTTTCAGGTTTACGGACTTACAATTGTCAGGGAGGCGAAAATTTTGCCCCTGTCCTGGGCAGCAAATGTAGCTGCTATGCCACTGCTTTCATGTCATTCATTCATGGTGTATTGGCCAGTGAAAAGGAGGTTGTCCTCTTACATCTGTTCTGACGTCGGCTGCTGGGATATTTTATCACTTTATATAAAATGGAGTGCAGAATAGGTGCCACGTGCTGCTCAAGAGTGCTTTCATTAAAGTGTAGTAGCTAATTAAAAGTTGGCATTCCAGTCCGAAGTACGTAATCTGAAATTCAAATAATCACAAGTAGGTGGTCGACACAACAAATGTACCAGTTCCTTATGCGCAAGTAGCTTATATCACAGTTTCTATTCTAATAAATTCTTCCCGCACAATCACGCTAGATGACTTTGAGCCAGCTGAGCCCATCGATGCTTTGGTACACCATCGTTTTTTTCTTAATACAATCCTCAGCCTAATTATAAGATGAAGCATACCCTTCTTTGAACTAACCTGTTTTATTTCCAATTAAACGTATAACAAGGAACTGGAATATATTTGCACTAAACGAATTGCGGATCAGTGCAATTGAGGATAGCGGTTTAACTGAACCAGACAGAACTTTACGTATCGGTGGATTTCAGTAAAGTCAAATGAATCGGCAATAGAGCAGAGCAGTGGAGAAGTTTTATTTGTTCTCGGAAACCAGAGAGGATTGTTAGTAAACAATTATCCATCCACTGCAATCTGGGCCAACAAAGGACTATTTCGCGAGCGGTCCATGTATTGATAAGTAGCAGGTCTGGTTGACTGATGCTCGTGTTTAAATCATTTATCTTTGCCTATGCAATCCGATACGTAATGTCGACGCATACCACGGATAACCGGTTTTCGTACGCTGAAGCGTCTGTTAGAGCGCCCTGAGTGACTCTTTTGTGCTAATGACCGACCCAGTGAAACATTTGGGACTAAGTTCGGTTACTCAGAAAATCTTTTGCGGCCTTTATCTTGACAACTACCTTAGCATATGCCGTTAGTGCACTTTTCCTCTTTACCTATACTGCCTGCAATTAGCCGAAATCGATTCTACATTCGGATCTTTTCCAGTTAAGCCCCGCCACTAATGCAAAAGAGCACGCGCAAAAAGTTAAGCCCCGCCACTAAGGCAAAAAGGGCACACCTGAAAAGTCACTCCCCACCAATAGTGCAAAAAGGGCACGTGTGAAAAGTTGAGCCCCGCCACTGTTTGCCAGCTCCAGTGTACGTAATGCATGTGAACGTGTCCCATAAAAACACTCCTTATCCGCTTCTAAGGTCATTTTTGTCCAAAAAATTTCTACGTTCGCAGGTAAAACCTGACATGAACTTTCTGACGCTTTCGGCGGTCGTTCATGACAAGGAAACAGCAATACGTTTTTTGCAAAGTCATGGAGTGATTCATCATCAACGTTTATGCAGACGAGGACACCAAATGACACTTTCAACTGTTTCTGACAAGTGGAGGTGTGATGCCCGACAGTGTCGGCAAGAAATCGATCTTCGAAAGGGAACTTGGCTGAAGCGGTCTAGGATGGATTTCAGGACAATAATCCTATTCATTTATTGCTGGTCCAAAAATCTGACAACAATCAAATTCTGCTCAGAGGAGTTATCTATTGGCCACGCGACCGCTGTCGACTGGAAGAACTTTCTGCGTGAAATTAGCGCCTGGCAGCTTTTGCAGACTCCAACGATTGTCGGCGGCCCAGGTCTACAAATCGAGATCGATGAAACCCTAATATCACGTCATAAAAACCATGCAGGACGAGTCCTTCCACAGCAGTGGATTTTCGGAGGGATTTGCCGGGAGACTAAAGAAGTGTTCTTGTATGCAGTGCCAGATCGAACTGCGGCCAATCTGCTGGACACAATCCAGGCCTGCATCGCTCCCGGCTCAATTATCATTTCCGATATGTGGGCATCATACCAAGGCATTGAATCGATGATTGGCATGAGTTATACTCATCAAACGGTTAATCTTACCGAAAACTTTGGGGATCCAACGACTGGAGCTCACACACAAACCATGGAATCTCTCTGGCACATTTACAAGATGCAGGATAAGCGCCAACCGATCTTTAGTGGACAGCTACCTGTGTGAGTTCGTTTGGAGGCAAAGACACCGAAAAATGGACCTTTTCATGCAAATTATTAATGACTTGTCTCAATTTCACCCTCTTCAATAGAGAGTAAAAGTTCAAGTTCCATATTCTCCCTTTTCACAATCTTTTTTGGGTGACGGAGCTTAACTTTTTGGCGGGGCTTAACTGGAAAAGATCCCTACATTCATCATTATAGTAGATTTATGGCTTCACCGAAACTTTGTGAACGAAATTACTCCCATACAAACGATCATTCAGCAGCAGACTACTAGTCGCTCGCACTAGTTAAATGTATCATTTTATTAAAAGCAACAACTTACAAGTTAAGACCGGTGGTGTTAATGTTGTATTATATATATATATATATTGGATACCGTATGTGGACATATAGCCCTATTCCTTTCTTTTTTCCATAGCTGAAAACGTCCAAACGGGACGGCTGGACGTCCATCTGTGTGGAATGGGTTGCCATAACCCGTCCATAAGAGTGCCGCACGACTAAATTCTGGAACATTTCTCTACATATTTTCGAATGCGTACTACAGACGTGTGAGTTTATAGCTTCATGAAATGAGCGCATCTAAATGGCAAATTGACCAAATTGTATACACCTACACTCATATCACCTTGACATCTGTTCCCGGCCTGCTACTACTGCAAGGCCAGGGTCAAAAATGCGACTTTCTGCACACACAGAGTTAGGCCAAGTTGTGTTGGTAGCCACGGCCTCAGCATATCGTAAAGTTAGGGGGTTCATTGATGCATAGATAACACGGAACGCCCGCACGGGGTCTACACAGTGGTTGTCAGCCAGCAGGTGGCGGGCGATTGATGAAGCTGGTTGTTTGTATGGAACTTCATTTCGCCTCCTTGGCTGAGCATTCGAGATGGTTGAGGTAGCCATCTGCAAAATGTGTTTACACGTAAACGCTGGTATGTGCTCCGCGACCCTCACCCTCAATTGTCGTTCTGTCATACCCACGTATTCGGTCTTGCAAATATATGTAAATTGGTAAACGATCTCTGAACAGCTGGACAGTGACAGCAGGGGTTTAACCGACGGAGTGCGGATACGATTCGTTGTGTAGATTAGAACAGCTTCCACCGCAGAGTATCCGCGCGCTACTGCAAATTTCAATCGGCGTTGAAAAATCTGGCATAACTCAGCGCCCTTGAATGGCAACTACAGGGTTACCTTCATCTTCGGTACCGTGGGCACATATTTTTTTCTCAGCAATAAACTGTGCGATGAAAGACGGTGGGTACCCATTGTCTATGGGGAGGTGCTGGTATTCAGTCGCACCTGTTGTTCCAGCGTGTCAGCAGTGCATATTATTTTAGCTCTGTTGAACAAAGTCTTCATCAGACCTTGCGGACAAAGCTGTAGAAGCTGAAGTACCGTCCATTCCACGTTGACTTGAGGTAAACTGATCTACGTACTGAACTGTCACTCCTACGCTCTATCAGGATGTTCAGGAACGGCAGCGTATCATGATTTTTGCGCTCCGTTGTCTCTAATGTTTCGGTGTAAGCCATTCAACTTAGTAACCAGTTGGGCCAAATGAAACTCGCTGTCGCAGAGTAAAAAAGTCGTCCACATATCTACAGAACAGCACTGTTTCATAGATCTCCTCCTTGACTTGATTCTCGAGATGCACCATGAAAATGTCTGCTAATACCGGTATCAGTGGACTGCGCATTTCAACCCCTTCCACTTGGCGATAGCCTTGTTCTTGAAAATAGAACTTGACATTTGATGTACATAAGAGAAGTCGTGCTAATGCCGAGACTGGTTTGCTTATTTTAATTTGGTTCTAGACCACAGGATTACAGATAAGGTGGATCATCTCCTTTAGTGACACATTGGTAAATAGTGAGAAGATATGGATGCTGGCAATGAACATTCCGCGCAGTTCTATACCGTGCAGAAATTCCACTAAATAAAATGTATCTCTTAGACTATGTAAAACCCCTGATCGCTTAAGTGACTCCAACAGTGCTACTAGACACTTCACTAGCTTGTATTGTGGGGAATTGCTCATGGATAGAATCGGTCTCAGAGAGACGTCCAACTTGTGCAATTTTGACAACCCATAAAGCCGCGGTGTCTGCGTACCCCTGGGTCTTAAAGATTTTGCTGTCGCATCATTTGGGAAATTTCCTTCTAACCACGTTTGCAGTTTAATGTTTATTCTTTCCTCCAAATAAATTGGGTTGTTAAGCTTGTCATCTGTTTCGATTTTAGGACGGTTGCTCAATACTGCCATCATCTTTTCCACATAAGCCGATTAGTCTAACACCACAACACCCGAACATTTGTATGAGTGGAAGACAAATAACTTTTCCTCTGATCTGAATTGTTTTAAGCCCTCTACATGTTTAGCTTCCAGGGGAGATTTTTGAGCAGAGCTGAATATTCGACACTGGTGTTCAAGATTCACGAGTTTGTTTTAAGCCAATGTTATTTTTGGAGGTTGGTGTAAATCCTACAATTTGTTTGTAAAACACCTCTATTTGAGCTAGGGTTTCTATGTTGTTGGTCTTTCCAAGTGGAACAAAAAATTTCGACCCACGTGACAGAGCCTCTAGTTGTAGTGGAGCTAATGGCACAGAGGAGAGGTTGGTAACATACTTGAAAATATGCAGGGAAACTTTTCCGGAATTAAATCGTGCGCCAATCGTGTGTTAACTTTTCTGCTAAAAGGTTCCTCTGGAACTAATTGTTTCAATAACCCGTTCAATCTAAGTGCTGTCCCTCAAGCTTCTAAGCCTCATGCATTTTTGCACGGTGAAGCATCAGATTGACAACAACAGCCTTGTCCTACGCTTGATGATGTTCTGTATATCAAAGACAGATCAACGCGACATATGATTGGAGCGATTTGATGTGCATTCTTTCCAGTTGGTTGGACGAAATCAATCACACTCGTTAGTCTATTCATAAGAGAGAGGAGACAACCTCACACATAAGGAGCAGCTCGTTTACCCACTAGTTTTCTGCAGTCTGATGAAATGGGGATCGAAGGGAAAGCCTACCTCTTGCTTGGTATAATCGCTTTTAGCCTCTGTCAAGGTAAGCCAAATGTTTTACGAACATTACTATTGGTGTGCTGAGCAAATCAAATATGCTTCTGTTGGGTTGTAAACAAATAAATTCAAACTGGGTTTCCCAGCCGTAAAGATAACATACATGGATGGGAGATCGTTAACTCCTCAGATTGAAACTATCCTATGGAAATATACGGTTGGGATCTACGTCGGACAAGGCTGGATCAGTTAAATAAATAAAAAAACAAAGGTTTTATTCCTTGACTGTGTGAGGTACTATCCAACTGAGTGGACTCTTCGATTTGTATACGGATATCACATAACATTTTTGATTGCTCATGTTATATGTAACGGGTTCCAAATGGGTTTCTGAAATGAATGGTAGTTTGCTAGTATTAAATAGAGTAAGAAACTTGGAAAAGTACCAATTACAGATTTAGGCAAAAGTTCAAGTAAAGTAATTGGGTCATTAATGGAACCGTTCCCAGCGAACCTATTACTTTGTGGGTTATTCCCTGGATGGGTTTCACCCGCAATTCCATTGGTTGTGTGCCGGTGTAGCATGTAAGCCATCACCTGCTTCACAAACGTCTTTTTATTAGGGCTGTTTTATGCCTGCACTATGGGCGATGAAGCCTCAGCGTGATCCGTCATGCGGATCATCCAAATATTGCAATTTTTTGTTATTTACCAATGAGTCAGTGCCGGTATGGTTTGCCTGGGTATAATATTTTTATTTATTTTGGAAGCTATAATCCGTCATCTCAAGAGATAAACCCAGTCGTGGTCAACAGTGAAATAAGCAAGAATAGGCCTGATTAATAAAAACACAATAATGTTTACAATATGTTGCTAGTAGGCCAAGCACAATTCGGTGGAAAATCATTTCAAACAATGACGATCATGCGGAAATTGCAGGTTTGAAGCCATGGATCATCCCCGAGCCAGTGCACCAAGGGAGAAGAAGACGGTATTTATTAGACGAGAGTGTGGAAGTGATGGGAATAAGACGGATTGTAAATACATACTAAGGAGTTCATCCGTGTGAAGATAAATTATACGATTAAAGCAATTAAGGGATATTGCAAATTTTAAGTGTAACCAGGACCTATCTCATACAAATCATCCATACTCATCTTTTGGCTAAGTATTGGCAATATATTGTAAACAGCCAGCAGTTTCTGATATTCTATGAAAGTTTACTCCATGTCAACGCCTATTTCACTGAGAAAAATGTGTGCGCAGTTTGGTAGGAGAATTTTGTAAATATAAATGGTACTCGCTGTTTCTTAGGTCGTAGCGATTAGCAGCCTGAACTACGAAGTTTGGCTGAGCTTTAAAGCTTAAGCCGAATAGTAAGCGGTATAGAAGGCTCAGATTAAGTCTGAGTCTGCACAGCCATAGCGGCTGCCATTTTAGAGCCTCGCAACTCTCCCAGTAAGTCCTAATGTTGGGCATGTTCAAGCATCTCTGTGAATGATCGTTGGATGTTTTCCAGTGCTATGATCTCCCGTTTTCTCAAATTTCCGTGCACATTTGTAACGAATTCAAGCTTCGGCTTAACAGACATTTCAAAATGTCTGTCCAGACATTTCAAAGGTTGAAGCCTGGAAACCCTCAAGACATGAGTTCGCTTTATGTAGGCGGTTGTTTTTTGATAGAAGTCTGCAAGAATATAACTTTCGCTAAAAGGTTACTTGAGGCGGAATATCTTAGACAAAGTTCTCAGACTGTGCCACATAGGGATCGGACTATTGTTTAAGATTAGGATGTTCGGTTGTCTCACAGCCGTATTACGGTAGATTACACTTGCCATTGGCGAAGTGCAATTTACTAGAGTTAATCCAATGCTCTAATGTTGACAGGGCAAACTGACTACATGACGAATTAGGACTAACTTGCTCAGGAGCGGAACAGTACACAATTTAAGTATCTGCAGCGAAGAGGAATGGATTCCCGAAGATAATTTTATTAATGAGATCGCTAAAGTAGACCAAAAATAAAAGCGGACCCAACACGCTTGTTTGAATCACTCCACTTGATATTGAAGTGGCTTCAGATGTACAGTTACCAATTCTGACTATTTGCTTTCTGCCCTCTAGGTAGGAAGACAACCACTTTAGATGCGAATTGTTTACTATCATCACATAATCTTCTGCAGCACAAATTCGTGTGGGACACGGTCAAACCTTTTTGAATATCAAGAAATATTACAACGTTAGCACTTCGGACGTCTCTACCACTAGTTACACAGGTAGAGCATGACCTACTCTTTATAAAACTGTGCTGATGTTTATTGATTAATCCTACAGAACTCAACTATTCTAATATGCGTTCTATATCTAACCTCTCCATGATTCTTGAAATAACGGATATGTGGCGGATTGGGCGGTAATTCTGTGCATCCTGCATCGAACCACTTTTGTGTAGTGGAAGTATAATTGATTGTTTCCGGTGCACATTATACTACTCTCCTTCGCTCTTGGAAAGCGTAAATATATCAGGCAGAAAAAAGACGATGTCTGGACATCCTCGTTTGACTAGAATTAGCGCGCTGTTGTCAGGGCCTGGAGAGCAAGATGAACGAATCAGTCTGATTTGGCGACAAATAACACAAAGTTCGAATGCAATAGTTTGGGGTTTATTGCTGCCTTTGCTTATCAGCTTGGGTTGAGATTATTCTCTAGCATTAGTGCAATAAGTAGACAGGAAGTAGTCACTGAAGCTCTAACATTTGCTTACGCGATCTATTATGGCAGTTCCACCAGAGGTTAAATTTGAGTTACTATTGCTTAATTTCCTGTTCTGTCTAGGACCCAAAAGTTTTGAGTTGAAGCCTGCCATGTTTGCGCCGTTCAATACCATTACCTCATCGGAGCATAGCATTTCGTGATGATAATGCTATAACGCTGTTAGCATTCTTCTATGGAACATCAGTAGGGTAAAATCGTTAGTTTTCCGAAATGTTTCCTCTATTTTATGTAGTTCGGTGGCTAGCATTTACGAGATACCTGGTGGAGCAGCAATACTTTGCAACGTATTTGCGCATTGTTGAGCCACAACTTCAAAGCAAAGCTGAATATGGTGGTAAAACTCATCACAAGCAATTTGTACATCTTTTTTCAGGAAAAGTTGATCCCAATGCGCAGACCTTATGAAATCAGAGAACTGACTAATTCACAAAAGAGAATGGGCGGTATCTGGCCATTGATTTTATCGGTTTGGAAACAATTTGGAAAGAACAACCAACGATGTTGTGATCACTCCCCGGTAGTCTGCCACTGATGTATGCTGACACATTCAAACGTCACATAATAAATATTAGATCAAGTGTTTTACCAAACCGGGTATGCTCTTCGAAGTGTTATTTCCATCCCAGTTGACCAAGAGTAGGCGTAGAAGTGTTGCGCTTTTATGGTTCATTGTTGAGTGGCCATTTGCGTTCGGGCATATTAAAACCCCAGCGATAATTTTATGAGTGCTTGAGAGATCGGCAATTAAAGAAAACTGGCTATAAAGTCAGTAGTTACTGTGACCGCACAGATTTGTTGGGGAAGTAGAAATGGCAATCTACACCGGATTGGGTATTATCAAACGGAGTGGTTCATCAAGGGGAAGAACCACGTATGTGTTTTGACATAGATTAAGTAGCCACCGCCTTTACCATAAGGGCGGCCATTACAAAAGATGTTATCACCCAATATCCCAAACAGTGTGTCTGGCTTCTCCACTGAACCTCATATTTTTGTTATAAGTATTACATCAGCCGATGAAAGATGAAGAATATTACTCAACAATGTGAGAATCAGTAGTATGCGCAGTGTCTTCTTCTCCGTTGGGTTGCCTACAGGAATCTAGATAAAGGACCACAGGGAGGTGGTGGTGTTCGAGACGGAGGAGATATAATTTGCTAAAATATTATCATTTGTGGGTGGTCGGTAAACCTCCACAGTATCCAAAAAATGTTGGAAGGGCGAAATACTGGGAAAATTTCGACCCTCTGTAAAATTACAGCTTGTTGGCTTTTGCACATAACCTATGTGCCCATAAAGGTTATATACATGTCGAGGAAGCTTTCGAGGATATGGTTTTGCCAATTTATCTCGGCTACGTGATTTTTGCTAGCAAGCGGCTCAGAATTTATGGAGGACACAGGTTGCATGCGCAAGTGTTGCGCACTTGGTAATATGCTGATTGTCGGCAGACTTCCAGTGGTGACAGAGTTTGGGGAAACTTTTGAAATAGCAACGTTTTTATTGTACTTAGGATCACCCGTATAGATTTTACGTGAGATTTTGCTATGAGTGTTCTTCATAAGAAAGCTGTTCCTCAGTGTTTTATCTTTTAGAGGTGTACATCCTTTTGGTGAAGACGTTTTCGGTTTCGTACCAGATCGTCTATGCATCTCGTTGGTGAACGACAGAAAGACCAGACATGGGTGTTTGAGCAGGGGAAGTATGTTGTATGTTCGGGGACGAGTTGTACAGTAATGGTGAGCTAACGCAACACTAAGTGGAGTCAGAAGCGCTAATTTTCTGACAATTGAGATTTGTTTTTAACAGCAGAGTGGATCCATTTATGGCCGTAGTATTAACTAGGCCCACCACTTGGGGAAATTCCCAAGTTCCTGTGGGTAGCAGAATAAATGTGTCACAAGCGGTTTGTCGGTCACAGACCCATTTTCACTCCCTTTGTAGTACGGTTAAGTCTTGTTTCAGTTTCAATCATCTGTAATCATTTCTCAGGGATAATTTGCCTCTACTACAGATGAATATTTCGACCAGTGTTTCCTTTGAGATTTACTTGGTCAGACCTGTTTTAGATACAGCTTTCACAGTCCCCGCAAATAATACTGCAGTCTAGCAATAGGGCAATCTTTAGCCACTGCGGTCGAGATAGACTCAATGGATAACTTTTCTGGCAAATTAAATGCTATACTATTTTTCGTGCGTTTTGTGCGCTTATGAACCTCAAAAGCGACATGTTAAATAAAATTCCTAACAGACTGCGAATGCTCACTTTTCGGTGTGTCCGGAGGGTTAAAAAGATACAAAAGCAAGTTACTTGCTCTAGAACTTGCTTAAGATGTTCGAACCTTTCCTTCCATCCCTTTAAATATAGTTCAAGTACAGAAACCATGTGCATCGATTTAGAGGGCGATTCTTCATTCACTAAACCGTTCGCGCACAGGAACATTATGAGAACCAGCTTCGGATTAGTTTTTTACGCTTACAGGCGATTTCGGTTTATATAAATCTTAGGTAATAAAACTTTCATTCGCACCTTGCTGATGGAGGCGTTATGAGTAGAATGCTTTTCCAACAGTTCGGTAACTTCCTGCTACTTCTATGAGCTTCTGGTTTTGACTTAGGTAACGAGCATTTTTAGTGATTAGTCACTAGGTTTTACGGCTTGTAGAACCTAGTAAAATGCTAATAGTACAGAGGATGACGTACCGTTTCAAGTGCAATAACCGATACCCAGGAGAAAAAGCTTGCCAAACTATTACAATCCAACCGACCTTTAATGTGCCTACCTTCTGCAAGTGGTTCCAGATGGTCCTTCTTTCCATGTGTGCTAGATGACAAGGCCGGTTGTGAAGTCGTCTCCGTGTCGTGTGGGTTGTACTTTATGGCGCATCTAAGCTGCCGAATCCTCAGGAAGTCAGCGGGTACACGTTTTATTAAAGGAAATTTTTGGGTACATATGAGACTCCGTCGATTCCCGGAAAAAGTTTGGTGATCTAATATGCCTAGTAGACAAACGAACAACTAACTCAAAATGATATTAGGGGTGTACCAATAAAGTTAAATGAAGATTCGTGGTCGTAGTTTTCTACTGATTAATACTTTCCGAAGCCACGTACTTAGTTTCTCCTGTTATACTAGTAGAAGCTCGTCGAATTGAGTACTGCTTGAATATATTATCATTTAGGTTATGGAAATCTGGAGCGGTTCACCTTAAATTGTACCACTTAACTACACATATTTGTACTCAGCTTGCTGCCGAATTACGAAGTGAATGTGTCTAGGATCGGATTATCTGTCTCCAGCTAAGGAACTACTTGTGTTTCTTAAAAGACACATTATCTTCATATTGTTAGGGGTATACAATCGGGCAAATTGGTTACATTACATATAACAGATTAGACATGGGTGAAATTTCAGTGCAGGCAAGTTTTTCGATTGAATGCAAGATAAATCGAAACCAAGGTAAACGGATTTTTGATAGTAAGCACATGGGAAATAGACTTGGATGAATTAATTTTAACTAAATTCGATAGAAAGGAATGAATACTCTAAGCCGAAGGTATGGGATAGCTGGAACCTAAACTTTTAGCTCTCTGGATGACAGGGCATGTGATCCTTCGTAGTTAAAGAGTTTTACGGATGATAGCGACTTAGTGATTTATTAGGGTTAGAAGTCAATGTCACCGAGTTGAGTATATATGTGAACCAATGGTAGCTGAGGGGTTGCGTTAACAATAAGTAAAAGTCTCAGTTCCGAACTGTTTTAATTGCAACAGTGTCATAAACGGCTACATCATTGAAAAGGATGAGAAAGCACATTTCGTTCATTCTTGGATTCGTGTGTTTAGTCACGGTCATGAAATGCTTGTATTCCTTATTGTCCGCATATGAAAGTCCTTAAGCTGCTAGTTGTCTTGAACAGTAAGGTGTATTATAATGAGTCAGGAAATGTTGTTGCTGTAAAAGGGAATGTCGTCATCCCTTTCTGTTCGTTAAGACGTAATCTCAGGTTTAGATAGACCCTAACCAGCACGTGAAGTAAACGCTGTTGACTAATTGAGTACTTGTGTTCCTGGGCTATAACTAGGTTTAGACGCGTTTTGAATCATTTTGGACTTCATTTACAGCGATTTGTGGACACATGATTATGATAAAACGTTCCCCCAAGAAACTGAACTAATAAGAGGAGCAGGTAGTTTTCATTCATCTAATGCATACCATCCACCAACTACTAGTAGTTTAACCCATCATGCAATTAAATTGGACTGGGAGAAACTAAGTATAGCTATGATTTGAAGATATAACTAGTAGGAAGAATAGCCAGAAACTCGGTGGGTATATGTGGTGACGTACTTTGCAACCGGATATAGGAATGCTTGTAAGAAACAAACCTCGGTAAATCACATCAGGAGCGAAAGAATCCCAGGCGTTTTTGACCATGCCAAAGGCGTTTCTCTTGAATTCATAACATGCATACTGATACGAAATATCCCCTAAATATACTAAGTAATTTGGCCAAAGTGGTAATTCCCAGGTTAGGCGCATCTTACTTGCACCCAATTATAACCAAGATTATTAAAATAACAGAGATGTGGAATACGTCGTCGCTACCGCCTAAGTTAAGTTTACTGTGCAAGCATAACTATGACCCCCAGCATAAGTTTATATTGCCCGAAGGATTTCATATGACTTAAATCTAGCCACCTGACGGGCAGTGGTTGTAGTATATTCTACATCAGTTAAAATGTTATTTAGGAGAACAAAGAGCCGATCTTGAGAAGTACGTGGATTTTACCCAATAGAAAGCACGCTTTGTAAGCAGAGGCAAAATCTTTGCCTACGGCAACGATTTTAACTAGTTGTCTACATAAGGGACCATGGGGGCAAATAAGTGTCCACTGTCGTGTAGTTAAATTGGTTACCAGAATATGAATACGAAAGGTAAAGGCACAAGAAAACAACCTCCCATCACCTGTTAGAGTTATTGTTGCAAGGAAAGTTAAGGTATTACCAAAGTTGAATGAACTGACTACCCACATATCTTAGATGTCACCTCACTAACTACGAATGATCTTCAAATCGTTAGGGTAAGATACGAAGCAGTTTGCTAGACCGATTCCAATAACACTGGTTTTCCCATTTCACTGGCTCTCACTTTTTTATACACGTCAGCTAGAGTTTGAAAGCCCCTCAGCTAATGTGCCGCAATACATAATGCAAAAGGAAAATAAATCCAACGGCTGCATGCCAGCTGAGCTACCAGCAACGGATAGGTATTGTTCCGGTAAGCTACCAGCCAGCAACTAGGCAAAAAGAAAAATTATTATGTTTTACGCTACGAAATGAAATCGTGAGTAGAGGGGGAGGCAAAACGGATGGGGAGGGACAAAGAAACTCACAGCACGAACGCCAATGAGGTCGGCTCCTTGCCATGTCAGCAAGTGTATCCAGCCAAACATGTTCACCGTCTTTTGGACCCCAACCAGGGAGCCGTGACGCATTAACCGAGGGCAGCTCCGAAGTGAGGGCCTTCATTCCTCTGAAGCAAGTCATCTCTTGGCCACCCCTCCTCTTCTTCCATCCACATCCCCGGCGCGCAAACAACGCAAGTCGTGGAAGTCGGTGGGTTGGCATGCGTAACACGTGATCCAGCCTTCGGAGCCTGGTGTGTGAAAGGACGGTGCTGAGCGGTTCAGTTCCTTTTTCTGTGCCGTAAACAAAGCGCCGAGCACTCTCGTTACTCACTCGGTGTTCGCACCAGATGTGAGCCAAACTGCGAAGGCACCGATGGCACTGGCGCTAACTACCAAATAACCTTTCCAGTCAGGTTTAAAATTCTCAATTACCCTTCTCCCCGGGTGTCAGTGAACATCCGAAACAGCGTGCTCGGAGAGGGAAAGAGGTCCTTCTCAGACAAATTAAGACTTCAAAAGGATATCTACAGTTGAAAGCATTCAAATTTAGCTTACGACCATTTCGAAGCCTTTTTCCATAAATCCTAGTAAAAGAACCTATTAGGTATAAAGACCCACATTCCTATTAAGATGAAGTAAACAAATAGCTAACTCTCTTTAATACTGCTGCACTGTAAAACGACTCCAGTCAATCAGTAGGGGTCCTTGACGCTTAGCTCTTAGAACGGTCATTGGTGCGCTTCCCTCCAACGGTGCGGGTAAATGGTCAATCATGGAAAAACGAAAACCATTAGCAGAAAAGCTAGAGAATGTTGATGTATTCTCCTAGCTGGGCAATTATTCAGCTCGCAGAACACATCAACCCTCTCATCCACACCCCAAGCTACAGGTATTCTCAATAATTTCCAGGCTAGAGAAATGTTAATTAATAAGTTTCTAAAATGGCTATGGTTAAAAGGGCACCTAAGTGACATCTAGCTATGGACTTCGCAAGAGCGGACTGTGTGTGGGGATAACATCTTGCGGCAGATGCATGGTGCTCTCTAACAAATGCAAGCAAAGTGCGAAAAGTCGCTTATTATCACCAAGTACATAAAGTACAAAAATAATTTGCATTGCAATATGCACCTAGACGAGGAAGTCTCGGGATCGTTACAAGCGCCTAATTTATATCGGGACTATGAGTCACATGAGAACGGATACTGAGGCAGGATCCGAATCAAGCTAGTTGCTGTGTGTTGACTGACGATCTAACCCATATATGAAGCGTTTGCGACTGCTGGCAGTGTGGCCAGTATGGTTGCAAGAATGGTTCTCTACTGTGGGCATCATTAACAGCTCAGTATGCGGTGAAGCCGAATAGACCGCTGACGTGCATTTTCCAGTACCATGAAGCGTCAAATGGAGCGCAGGCAATATTTACCAAATTGATCAAGACCTAGAACACCTAGTAGGTTTCATGCTTCATTGGTCTGCAGTCGATGATCACATGCAATGGAACAAAAAATTATAATTCTATTCAGATGGTATAGTTACTTCTTTGCAAATGTTCAGAACGGATCCATGGATATACGAGTACTAATTACGAAATTTCGGAGCGGGTTTTCTCCAGCAGTTTTGCTGATAAAATATCAAAATCATAAGTACTTCTAGTGATTCACCATGTTTCAATTGTGCTGCAAAGGTTACTGTCAGTTTCAACCGCATTTTAACCATCTCACGGAAGTTTCATTACCGTTGTTCTATCTTAAATGTCTGCTTCAGTGATCAGGATCCATCTATTCCGGATATTTGTTTAGTGAAAAATGTACACATCCGTATGAGATGAGATCCTTGAACCCGAGGGAGAGTTCGATGCAATACGGGTACTAATTTCAGGCTCCTTGGCCAAACAGAATTTATATTTTGATCTTTGAGATCTGATAAGACGCAAAGTATGGATTTGGTTGGCCGATGTATGCCAAATTGTGCTTGTTGAAAACCAGTATTTAACTATCCATTTCGATTCTCTATGCTTATATTTCATAGAGAATTCACGGTTTTAAATGTCACTGCCTCTCCTTATACCTAAACTAAAACAGGTTTCAACCCGACTCATCATGGCACGCCAGCAAACTGCACACAGCTGGAGCTGCTATCTCAAAGTGGAAGTTGCTACTGTTAGGATAAGTCTAGACAACCTGTCGGGGTTCCGTTACATGATACTCAGCAAGATGGCACCCTTCCAGTTGTTTTTCATAGCAAAAACAAGCGAGGTTATGGTTTGTTCCCACCATACTGTGCTTCAGAATTGTCTTTGATGGTCGCGTTTCTCAGCCACATACAGCGCGTTATCATTTACAATGTGTATGATAATTGATCAGGAGAAGTTTTATTACGGACACACCGACAAGGAAGACAACTATACTGGTCCACAGTTCATCATAGCAGGTGCACCTCTTATGCAACGAATTCATCTTTGCTCGAAAAACTAACGTACTTCTTTAAAACCCATGTTGCAGAAGCAAGTGGGACATGGACGAAAAATAATATGGTCTTTATGAAACAGTGTCTTTAGTGACGTGCAGTAGGGTGTGAAACCGCTGTGTACGATAACGGTGAACTGAGCATAGTAGACAACAAGCAATTAACACTGCGATATGGAGAACTTAAATTAGGTCCGATGTTGTGTCCACTCCAAAATGATGGTCAGTTTTGGAACGTGTTTCCAGCCCAAGACACCCAATTCTTTTGGCCAGTGAGTAAAAGAATGTCACTAGGACTTGTGCAGCTGAAAGATAGAACAAGTGTTTTGCAAGTGCTTGGCTGCCGATATCACAACTACCTAGTAAGTAGTCTGGGTAGGTTTGGGGATGAAGGTTTGGCTAGCTAGCAAACTGCTAGTGCTGAACAAATGTAAAGAGACTCAGGGTCCGAATGAAACGGAGGACAAGGAGGCACAATTTAAGACTTCGTCAGTCCCGGTAGAATTTCTCTGGGGCGCCTGCTGACATTAATAATGACTTAAGCCAAACGGCGTCGCCTGCCTCGAGTTGGCTACCTAAGATCTTGCGTTTAAGGTATCTCTTCTGATGGCAGTTTCAAATTCACGTGCTAATTGGTGCGTATAAAGCAGACCGAGTTACATTCGGACTGGGCGTCTCAGGGTAGGGGTGGGTGTCCTCGCGGTATACTCAGCCCGCGCGCGACTGGTGGTGGTCGCGCGGCAGCGAAGCGCTGTTACGGCGTACAGCTGACACATTCCTATGAGTATTATATGATCTGACCTGACCATGGGTTCGCGGTGAGAAGTAGCCAGTAGAGCGTCTGAGAACTAAAGCGCTTCAACCCCCTTCATCATGAAATCCGGTGTTTGGACAGCTGATGAATGCACGATGCTCGATAAGTTAGCAAGGACTGAGTTAGAGATGTATTCTACTCCCGGTAGGCCTTACTGTTCGGGAACCAAATGGCAATAGTTTCACGATCCAGTTCATCTCGTTTGGGTGGTATGTGGTCGTTAGTGCCTTCCTGAAGTCGAAGATATGGAACAACTCACTCATAAAAGTGCATTCGTAGTTAGCTTCGCGATCGGAAGGCAAATCGTAGAGTGATCCTTTTCAGGAAGTTCAACTGTTGCAGAGGGCTAGCGCCACGCTCCATGTATAGGTATTTGGCAGAGGGACAACTTCGCACCAGTGTGAAGCAGTCCACCACCACTGGAAAGTGCTGACTTTCTCTGGTGATCTCTGGTAGCAGGTCAATGATGTCGATTCTCAGTAGCTAGTTCGGCAATCTGGCCGCCATTGGCTGCAGAGGTTCACAGCAGGTTGTTGTACGGTTCTTGTTATGTTATGTTACGGTGTATCTTAACGTCATGTGGCTACCAAAACTGCCGGTTAATTATCTTTCCCAGCTTAGTTTGTCCGGCAAATCCGACATTTTCTTGAAGCATCCTACGTACAGTCTGCGTTGCAGCTGTGAGAAGGACACTATTCCGCACATGGTCCCGCTCGTTTTGGCAGTGAACGTCGCCATTCAGTACGCTGAAATGGGACAAAAATGGTTACCGACCTTGCTTTTCTGAGCTTTCCCCGTGCAGCTTTTGACGCCTGGATCTATTTTTACCACGTGTGATGCCCCTGTGTAGGGTCAGTTGACTGCATTCGTGCTCATCTCTCGGCCACTTGGACGTCGGAGTGAAAGCGGATACGCAGTCCATGATCCATGATCCGTGCTTTTCATATTCCAAGATCTTCGATAATTCTACGCTACAGGTCGTCACCATTTGCATATTTTCTGCCGGTGTATTGTTGGCACTCCATATCGCTATATGAAACTGCTTCAGCATCACGCAATCTACCTTTCGGGATCAAGGAAGCTCTAGCGGTCAGTTCTTATGATGAACTTAAGGCTTATCTGACAGTGGATACTGAATACTGAGAATAGAGAGCAAGAAGATAAAAATCTGTGTTGCTCCATCGTTGGAGGATCGGTCACATGCGTGGGATCACGTCGCTGATTCCTGCGCGGTTCCAGCATAATGCAGCTGCGATACGTTCCCTATACATGTAGTCCGCGAAGTGGTCGGCAAGAAGTCACTTAAATTCCGACACCGATTTCTTCTCGACTAGCATCTCTGGCAACTTGTTCTAATATTTAACCACTCGATGCTCGAAGCATAGAGGGTGAGCGACGCGCCTTAAATCCGGTACCACTAATTTATACCGGTGTCCTCGCGTGCTGCTTGATGCGCGAATTTGCAGCAGTGGCCTCAACATAGGGAAGAGGCCCAGGTGCAGTAACCGGCGCGTCATAATGAGATCAAATCGAGGCCGACGATGGAGCTTAAACTCCTAGTCTCCTATATCGGTCCTCGTACGACATATCCCGTAAACTGGGGATGAGGCGTGTAGTTACATGCGGGGCCCCTCCCAGTTTCTGCACCTCAATTATTGTGCTCGGACAATACGCTGGTGAGCAGTAAACAAGTACTGGTCATGCTATGAAAAAGAACAGAAGGGTGACAATCTCTTCAGACCAAGTGCCTAAGCTGGGTCGATGTGCCCAAAGCAGGTGTCGTCCCTTTGCGTACAGTCTGTTCATGTTGTCGACTGACTAGACAGCATAGCGTGAGAGTACTCCTAGATCCTTTACTGAACTGATGTGATGCAGCGGGTGGCCTTCCAGGGTGTACGCACGCCCATTACCACCCCTTCCTAGGCTCATAAACAAGGACTTGTTCGGGTTGACCAGTTTGTCAACTTCTGCAGACCACCGGGATTGGCGGTCGAGGTCTTGCTGAAGTACCTCACAGTCAACGGGGGAATCAATAATCCTTAAAATCTTTAGGTCTTCTACAAACAGTACACAAGGTGACAGAAGAAGCTGAGGTACTTCGTTTATGTTCATCAGGAGGAGAGTGCGCCCCAACACTGTGCTTTGGAGTACACCGCTGGTGGGAGGGTCCCAGTCTGTTAGGTGTTCAGCTAGCTGTTCCAGTCATTTTCTCCCAATTTGGAAGTCACTGATCCACTGGTGCAGTGTACCAACAACGTCAGACATCCTCAGCTTGTGGAGGAGGACCTCATGGTTCACTATATCAAAAGCTTTGCTGAAATCATTGTAGATAACATCCACTTATTTCCTCCGGTTTAGCACTTGCAATCATTGCTGCCGAGTCAACAGCGGGTTGGTGATGCATGAGAGGCATTTCATAAAGAAGTGTTGTGCCGGCGTTAGGAGATCGTTCAACTCCAGCAGCTGGAGAAGACCCTTTTTTACAGTCTTCTCGCGCACCTTCAAAACAGAGGTGAGACAAATCTTCGGATAAGTATCAACATTGCTTGGGTCACTGCCTTTTGGAATTATGGAGGAATTATTCAATAAACTGTGCCGAAGTTAACAGTACATTTCGCGTTTTGGGATAACTTTGTTCTTGTTGCAAGTGACTATTAATTGCATAGACGCTAACTAATGTCGTCACTTCCTGTATGGTCGTGGCACCACGGCTCTAATGCCGTTGTTGCCGTTATCTATGTCCATGATGAAGAATACTGGGGTTAGAGGCGCAAATGGAAATTTCAAAATCCGTTCTTTTTGTACGAAGGGTCCACAGATTGTTGAGCTGTTGTTGTGGGCAGCAACCCATAAAATTTCTTGTCTACCATCAAAATTCTATTCGGTGAGGCAGCAATTTTTCGCGAGTCTGTTGACTAATCGGGGGTAGCTTGAAACGAAACTTATGACGCTATGTGATTCGTCACCATTTTCTGGAACTGACAACAAGCAAAAGCAGTCGACTTCACCCGGCTCGCAGAGCACTGCTTCTTTAGATACAATGAGACTTAGATTAAATAGTTACCTTTTCATAGCTAGTATTTGGAAAACATTAATTTTAAGTCTTACGATGCAGACGATCTGTGACGAGAGTGAGATCGTTGTTGTGATGTTTTTGCTTGCTTCCGCAAACGATAGCATAGCCCAGGTAAACTAGATAGGATTGTAGTATGAGTTCAGGCACCGAAGTGAGCATGATGCATGAAAAAGAGGGCCAGTGAACTAGCTAGCCCAGAGGAATAAAGCTGGAATACGAACTGGTCGATGAGCCAAGGCATGAAGGCTTATGTCAAATAATTGGAAACAGCTCGACCTTATATGACTAGTGAATATCAGTTCTGACCAGGATATGTAATCAAGTACTAATAGAAAAACATTAATGAAGCTGAACCCAGCGGACTAAGTGCGAAGGGCTAAAATAAAACGGAGAAGGAGGAAGCGAACAACAGCGAACGTCAGCGCGGTACCTCTCCAAGCAGAGAAGTGCCTGGGAGTATTGGTGAAGAGCGGGGAACAGTAAAGCAAGGACCAATACTATACGATGGATTAGGAATAACATCGTAGGTCAAAGATAATGTTTTCCTCTTAGGGCGCTACAACTTCTCAGCTTCGCTAAGTTAATTCCAGGGAGGACGGACCAGACTGATCTGGCTTTGTGACAAAGATACCGTACAGCGCTGCTAATGGGGACTAGTTTTCTTGTGTAACTGCGCTCCATTTATCGTAGCCGATGCGGTGGCTTATATCTCTGTCCATATATTTCAGCAGGACCATATGGGACGTTGAAATTTATGTAGACAACCAAATAATCTTACGCTGCAGCATGTTCTCGACAATGAACTGCACTTTCCTTAAAAATAAATAAGCAGAGAGTCTCGGTTTGCAGGTTGTCAATGTTAACAGTGTTGATTTAGATTAGACTGCTTAGGACCATCATCGTTCTACGCAACCGCGTGGTTGTACTTGTCCATGATGTTTTCAAACTAGCAGGAGGACAGAGTCAAAGCCTCTGCTGAATAAATTTTTGTATGAGTATTCGACTGGGCATTCCTTCCGTGGCGCAGGACAACAAAGCACATGGGACCGAGCCCAAAGGAATTAGCTACCTGTTTACATCAAAACTGTGACTGGGCAAATCAATCTTATCAATAAAAGAGGAAATTTAATCTACCCTCGGGCACAAAGTCCCAAGAGAAATTGATGAGTATGGAAAGGCCACACGTGCTTAAATTCCTAACTTACTCTATCGTTCTAGGTCAAGATGACGGAGTAACTGGCCTTTTCACTGGCCGAAATGAAGCGAACTGATCCATGTTGGT
>OX104063.1:104075017-104321637 GCA_944474145.2 Dicrocoelium dendriticum | reverse complement strand
AGAGCCACTAAGGCAACGCGTGGACTATCCGGTATAAGTTACGAACTGCGTCTTCGTGCACCTTGTGTGTTCTCATTAGAATACCGACGGCTTCGCGGAGATCTTACTCTCACATACCGGATACTGACAGAAAGCGAGCATCCATGTACATCACTGTTGACTCTAGCCCCTTACAAACAAAACCGAGGCAACCACCTGAAACTAAGAACGCAACACTCTCGTTCGAATTGTAGAAAGTAGTTTTACTCACTTAGAATCTGTTCCCATTGGAATGCATTACCAAACTGTGTGGTGAACGCACCAGACATGATGACATTCGAATGACTTAGGTTTTCATCTTAGTGATAAACGATACACAACATTTTGCTAAAGTGCAACGATTTAACCACTGATACTTTACTTTCCACGTTGGAACATTTTGATTTTAATTTTCTTTTGCATATCCATCCTGTGGGTCTTGTAAAGTTATGCTTTTTATCCAATCACACACCATTGAACCATTGAAACATACAACAGACGTCCAACCCGCAGTTGTACGACGCACGAACGCAGCACAAAAAGCATCATGAGCCAGCCATCTGACCTTGACAAGTCGATCTGCGACCTAGCGCTAGCCGACGGTGATGAGGTGCTTACTCGCAATAAAGACAATGGTCATTCTGCCATCATGGTCACGACCCCGGCAACCCGAAAGGAAATATGTTGGGTCAAGCAGACGTGCTAGGGTAGTAAAAGTTAGGTTGACATGTTCTCATTTCCCAAGCAATTGCAATCCGAAGTGCTTCAGAGTCTGTCAAATCGAAATAAAAACTAACAGTACGCCGGCTTACCATAGTTCTGTCCTAAGTGTACGATGTTTCCTTTTAAAAAACCTACACTAGCACTGCACAGATGTTACCCAGTCTAGTCGCTGAAACTGAACACGGGTTAAATGCAAAAATTGCTTCGCTCGAGGCACAGCTTGGAAACCATCCGTCTCCCACAATTGGTGCCTTAAAACCCAGAAAAAGGGCCAGATGTTCCCACGTCCACGCAGTACCATAAACGTTTGGAACCACGTAACAACTCAACGTCGCGAACGATGGAAACATGCCTATCTCCACACTCCACATCCACTTACCCAATGTATCGATGAGTGCAACATAGGTACCACTTACCCTGCCGATTGAGCAACAAAATCTGAAGGTCTCAAAAGGCCGATCCACTTATATAACCGTTGCCGCTAGATAGATTCAAAGTGTGAATTCATTAGTCTCACCCTTTACAGCCAAGGCAAAGGTCTAGTACCAAGTTTAAGCTGCAGAAACGCCGTCAAAGCCCTCGTTAGCTGTGCCTTCTACCTCAAAGAAGACCAGGAGGGACTGCGGTGTCTGGACACTTATAAACACTAATGTCCCTGAATCCAAGGCAAACTCCTAATGGAGCAGACAACAAGATAATTTAAGATAGTGGCATGTTCTTTGTGATCGAATCGGATTTCAAACCAGGCCGACTACTTTGGTGCGCAATACTAGACATCTAACCTTGAAGCACTATTGGGTATCCCGGTTATTGCGAGAAACAGTGTGATCCATAGATAATAAACGAAAAGGTACTTTTTCCGGCATACTGCCTGCGGATTGAAGATATTAGATACTCATATTTTCGAATCTTCCATGGAGCAACCGTCAGCATGACAAAGGTGTTTCAAACCATTATTGCACAGTGAATAAAAGAAGAATCGTTTTCGTACATAAAGTTCCTGAACTACCGGCATCTAGAGACGAAGTGCAGCCACAATAGATGGCGCTGAATTTCATCCGTAGTTGGCCATTAGTAGGCAAAACACTTCATTCAGAACTACGGCTGAAGCCAGTAGTTTTAGTACCGCAACCCCACGCTTTCCTTGCGGGAACAACACTACCTTCGATTCAATATAACCACAACAACAGCTCAGAAAACTGTGCACACCGACCCGTAGCTATCTAGGAAGCTATCGACGAACTGCATACTATAGGCGCAAGTGAGAAAACCATGAAACTGTATCCTTATCAAAATTTGTAAGTTATCCAAAAAACTATTAGGGACCGGTCTTAAATTGGTCCGCACAAATCCACATCCTGCATGTGCTCCGTCAAGAGCTTCTGATGTCTAAAACATTTCCTGCATGGCCACTGATGTTCAAGGCTTATTTAGTAAGCTTTCCAACGTGACTTCGTCAAGTATCTAAAGCCTGTGACCCGATCGCTATAACGGAGACATGGTTACGCCCCAACATAAGTGACATCAAGCTTGTACTGCAAGGCATGTCAGTTCTTCAATACGATCGACTCAGCAGTGGGGAAGGGCAGCTCTGTAGTTCCGCAGTGACCTCAGATGTGAGCATCTGGAGGATTTGGTCAACAAGGTACAGGATTCCGTTTGGTGCCGTGTACGTTTAAAAGGCGACAGAGCATTTTTGGTAGCGGTCGTTTACCTCCATTCTCTTCCACGCCCGTAATCGACTTCTATCTAACATCCGCACTAAGGCGGGTGATAAACAAGGATTACAGTCAGCAGCTCATTACTAGCGATTTCGATATCCAAGCTCTGGAATCCCAAGGTGCTCCTAGAGAACAGTTTAAGGCGAATCTACTAGAGGTTTTCTCCATTTTCTCACCATCAAACCCACCTGATTCCGAGAAGCAGATTGGCCGTCAAAATTGGATCAGATATTAATCAACAAACAAATGATGATCCAACGGGTGGTCATCGACGTCCCATTGGGACGCAACGATCATGTAAACTTACTCATCAAATGCATCTGCTATGTAGCATATTGTTTGGGTAATTCGGACACACGCAAACGAGTTTATGCTTCGACAAATGAGCTGGACTAGGTAAGAAAACAACTTGTGCACTTCTGGCAAAGGAGTCACCAGTTCGCCCATAGTAACATCTCGTCAACCAGTTTAACAGGGCTTGCCAAAGTATCAGCGACGGAGAGTGTCCAACCGAGAAACGTGGTCTCGTTTGTACGAAGCAGGACACACAAATGTATAGCTGTACGAAACCCAGTCTGTCATATTTATATGCTCTGTCCGAGCACCGAGAACTGGATGGTCTGCGACCCTACATAACAACTGTACTCAGCTTGTTTGCGAAGATAAAATGGTACGTCAGCAGAAACTAGTATTGCGTATACGCTCAAAGCACAAGCTTCTGTATCAACGCGTACGCAGTCAATGTAATGTAACACGGCGTATTTCTCCCTTGCAAACAGCGGACGGTGTCACACGAAGACCAAAGGACGCGGCGAATAATCTGGGCTTGCAAAATGTTGCAACATTTCAGCGCGATCACAGGCCACCTAACCCTATGACCAGGGTTGTCTCCTCCTAAAAACTCACTTGCACATCATGCACGGCAGAAACTGTACTAAAAAGCTGGTGGGTGTGCGTAAACACAACACTCTTAGAGTTAAGAAAATGCACCCGAAGTCGCTAGCTGCAGAAGAAGAGTGATTAACTTAGTCATTAACTGCATTCCTTCAATACTGTACTGACGAAGTGTACGGGCCCGACCTGTGAAAACACGAGATGCTTACCCCGATTCGCAAAAGAGTTAGTCATTTCGATCCAGCCAACAACCATCCAGCAATCTTATCCCGAGTACTTTAGACGTCATGGAAGCTAGTGTTTATAACGGGCTAACGGCCTACTTAGAAGAATTTAACTATCTCACACCGAAACAGCATGGCTTCCGACGAAATCGACCGTGAACTACAAATCTACTGCAAGTACGGTCCAGCTAGACCGACACAGTAGACACTCACAGGAGTTGATGCAATCATTCTCGACTTCTCAATGGTTTTCGACCTGTTAGACCATGACATTTGGCTCTCCAAATCTAGATCTTTGGTTTTGCTGCTCCTCTTTCAGGGTGGATCAGAAGTTTTCTTCTTCACCGGCGCTTGGGGGTACGAGCGCATGTATCGCTGTCAGATCCCATCCAAGTTGAACGCAGAGTGCTTGTATTCTTTCTTTTGGTCCACACAGGCTTTTCCTCGGGGTGTTTGTCCTTCTGTGACCTGCCAAATTATAGTGTGCTTGCGAATTCTGGTTTTCATTTCTAATAATTTTCTAATCTACTGGAATTGGTGACCTCTGGGAGTGGTTGTTGCATGTGTGACATTTGAAGCCATGCGGTGTCTTCAGACGCAATTGCTCAAGCGCGTTGTGCATTTAAGACGTAAATAAATATGTCTCCCATTTGTTTCAGTTGGATACCAGTGCTTGTCTACTCCGCAACGTGTTAGACGATCTTTGTTGAGCCATAGTATTAAACATCTTTCGGAACTTTCCAATAGACAGTTGTATGTTGCCTTCTGTCCGAATTTTATACAAACACCGTTATATTAGAGGGGGTTGTTTTCCATTTATGGCTCCATGGTGAAACAAACACCGTCTTTTCATAGCTCAGTAACCTGTGCACGTTTTGCTGCTGGCATCGTTTGATTATCAGGAAAAGGTCGACAACGGGTTGGACTTATAAATTTCAATTAGCCTTTGAGCACGGGTTGTCTTCTCATTCTTGAATGATGATCCTTGAAAATGAGTTGCGAAAGAGAGTATGTCACTGGGGCTGCTTAAATCCGATAATACAATAAACAACAAAACAAATGACCCATTCTTTTATTTCTTAACAGCCCGAGACATTTTCCACATGATTACAGATCAAGGGTTACACAGTTGTGTTTCGCAGATGAGGTCATCCAACCTAGGATTGGAGGAAAATGACTGCACCATGTGCAGTTTGCATGTGTGCGGGTGCTTTTGTGTGTGTCACATGGCTGTTTGACCATACGGTGAGCTCATGTCCGTATCATGCATTCATTGTGTTGAGTGACTGAATCATCTAATTATGCTTGGGAAAGTACTGAAAGAGGGCCTCCTCACATGCATGTAGTCTTTAGTAGTTCTTTTTCGGCACTTACCAGTTACAGTTGTTTCACATTGAATGACCTCATTTTTAGCCTCCTAGATGGACATAAGCAAGTATCAACGTGGAATTCTAGCACAATATTACGCAACACGCAACTTAACAACAGAACTGTTCCATCCTGCTGAAACTTGATCAATTTTTTCACAAATAATATCATGATTATTTAATAAGCCAGGTTGCCCTCATGAAATGTCGACGCCATTTTCGACTTCTGTTTCCTGAGTTCGAGATATCCGTAGCATGGATATGAGGTTTAACACAGTGGGGTGTTTCTTGACAGACAAGGTAATTTACCGCAGTTCCTGTCAGGTTGGGGCAAGTTGTCCATAAGCTTGGGGTAAGTCATGAGAAAGGCAATTTTGTTTATCCTAGTTATCGTGCTTGTACTTATAATCTTACAATGCAATTCCCGTGCGGGATATCTGATATTCTGCGCTATAATCCTTCGGTGTGAACACAACTCTGTATGACAATGAACAGTGAACTTAGGCGTAATATAATTTCTTGAAACCATATAATTTACATTCCAGAGAGTGTATGGCGCTGACTGCAGGTCAGTTCTACGGAGTGTCCAATTATTCTTTTGTTAATTTGGCTTTGAATTAGTTCACCATTTAGTTTGTCCGACATCTGGTTGCTTGTGCACACCACTGAGCAATATGAATTGGTTGGCAGTACATATGCTTTGTGCAACCGGGGTGGGGCTCAGGAAATAAGCAGAAACGACATTTCAATACAAGGGTGTTCGTGCTTTGGTAATTGGAATTCACATTGTAGTGCGAATTTAAACATATGCGCGTATCGCAAGTCTAGATCACGAACTGATGTGCACTGAAAGATATGGACACCTTTCAAGGCAATGCTATCTGGTGGATTGTGACACTTATGCGATAATATATTTGGGATTATCGGAAGCAAACGACATTCGTTACCTGCGACACCACGTTTCAAGCGATGAATGACCGTGTTGAGTGTCCAATATAACCTCCGTTGTGTCCGTAGCTGTGAGAACAAGAGACATTTAGTTTGTCTGTAAGCAAGAATCAGTAAAGGACCAAAGACCCCCATTGTATTACCACACTAGGGGCAGCTAAAGGGATTAATTCTGGTTATCTATTCGTACCCCCTGGTTCCCATCCGTGAGGCTCAATATAAGCCAAATGAGTAGTGGTTCCCTGATACCAGTAGAGTGTAAGTTGTTGAGCAACCTAAAATGTAATACTCGGTAGAATGTTTTACACATATAGATATCTTAATAACTACAACTGACTTTCCAGCATAAATAACCATTTTTGTGTGGTTTAGAAAGACTTGCTGGCATGTCGCACAGGACGGGCCTGTAGAAAACCATGTTGCGCCTTATTGATGAGTTCTTTTCAAAGAAGAGGAAACTAATCGTTGCGTTGCTAACCATCCATTTCATTATTCTTGAAATGATAGGCGTGTGTTTTGTTGATGGTTAGTTACTTAGCGACATTATGCACTGACTCGCTTTTATATCCAGGTATGATAAGCCACGTTTTCCAATTCGTGGAGAGCGGCCGATTATTTAGAATAGCGAAAACAGATTGATTTGCTGCAAATGGAAAGCACTACCTAGCTTGTTCAATCTGGCCTCGTATTATTCCATCCGATTTCCGGTGGAAGGATGAATTCAATCGCTAAACCTGTTCTCTAATTTTCGAAGCGGTGAACTCTACGTTAAATAGACGTGCAACGTTTGGAAAATCAGGTACCGCTGACAATGATGCCAATTCATGTGATAAAGTATTAGCGAAGAACACGCTGAAAGGTTCTCACATTGTTGCCTGGTCGTCAATATATGCGCCGTCCTACAGGGCTACATGGTTTGGAGTGCTAATTCGTATAGACCCACAAACAAGGAAGGGACCTGCTAAACCGGGGATCCAGTTCGTGTCGTTCAGAGTATATGGTTCTTCTGTCAAACGCTGTCCGACATGTTTAGTAGTATTTCTCTCTACCATCGCAGATTGTAGTAAAAGTATAGAGATATCTTATTATTATTGTCTTTATTATTATTATGGAAGCGCTTATGTCGTAGTGGTGCAATCTCTTCGATGCTGTGGTGGTGCAAACTAAGTCAGGAACATTTCCTATGCTTTTCGTTTTTGATTTCCAAGTGGTTTTTTGAAGCACTTTACTTCGCTGCTTGCAAATCGAATGTAATTCACAGATCAACCCTGGGTCCCTCAGAAGTCCGGAGCGCCGTACACACTGTAATGCGTCATATTGGGGAACAGCTATTTGGGTCAAATCGGAAAGCAAGTGACAAAAAGAATAGAGAAGAACCAACCAAGTTGAAGAAGTCCATAGGCATAATCGCTTGTCGCTGCTCCACTCGATAATAAATATTTAAATAGTTGGCTAAAGCAGAACGGAGATAATGAATAATAGAGCACAAAAAGAGGGAAGTTATTGTTAAGGAATTTTGACAGAATATACATTAAACCTGCACGTTGATCTCCATCTAATGTGCCTACTTGGGGAAGGCACATATTTGGCCGTTTTGCTGACCGAATTTTGGCGCAGAACAAGCAACCGACCGAACGGCCAACAAAACTGTCTACCTGACTGTATACCCTGTAGATTTTAATACAATAAAATTACAAGGATTCGCCTTATGTCTTTTAGGCTCCGCACCAACTACTGGGAACCTTTCCAACAGATGGGCTAAATAGATAAAGCCTGGTCATTAACGCATTTATTGCAAGTAGGGATCAGCTCATCGAACTAGCCCTGTGCTCAGGGACTGCTAATGAGCTATCCGCTATTGCGCAATAAATTTACCACTAAGGCCGGTGATAAAAATGCATTAGCAAAATTAACCTTCATTTGGAGGGTCATCCAACGTACTCGTTGTGTAAATGGATTGCGACGTACAATTGTATTTGTTTTTACAGTCAAATCACATTACTTAGGAACGTGCTTTCATAAACAATTTGCTTAAATTGATTTCTAATTTTTTATACAGCTAGCGCTACCAAGTGTTACGATTGTGATAACTGCCCCGTCGAATGGGATCCCAAGGGCGTAACAATCAAGGAAGATTGCCGTCAATGCATGGTGAGTGATTTTCATACCTTCTATCAAAAATGCAAAAAACCCGAACCGACGACTGCTTTTTGCAAATTAGTAAAATACTTCTGGTTAGCTCATTTAACAATGGACAAATAAAGACTCGTAAATGCACACTGACATTGGTTTACTTCACTTCTGATTAGTTGTCAAAAACTTATTTTTCGAAAAGCATTATTAGTCAGACTACATAAATACCCATTGAATTTTTGCGTAATAATATTATGATTGCACCTATGGTTAGAGCTGTAAAATATAAGCCAGTAAGACGAAACTTCAATCAGGCAAAACGTATGGACAATAAATGCAAACCAACGTGAGGTAGAATAGAATGAACGAAACATTACAGTTCGCCGTTATCGTCGGTTAATTGTCCTCTTCCATTAATTGCACAAGATTAGCGCCCTGATATAGAAACGGAAGTGTCGTCAGCGCCAAAAACCCTTCTGAGGTTTCGTTACAAAGTTTTAGGAGTCTAAGTAACCCTCGATCGTTACCATGGTGGCTTAAAACGAAATTGCGCAAAAAGTATGTTGCTTTGGGAAAATCTAGATTGCTCGTTCGCCCGATTATCTCAACATAATACTGAACAATAGCAAATAGGTAACATCATAGGTGTGTGACGCAGACCATGGTGATTAAATTTTATTACGATATTAAGGAAAATGGGAAACGGAACGGGTAAAGAAACCAAGGCTGATAAGTCCAGTGTTATGGATTGTGTGTATTACATAAGTTCGAAAGAAATTTGACACTAAAGGGAAACGCTCATCTGTGGACTCACCATGTTATCCACGTTAGCACACATGTATATAAGTCTACCCCGATTTCGTGTGGGCTGGTCAGCACAATGTTTCTTTCTGTCTTGTTGGCACTCAAACAGCGAAATTCAAAGATCGTACTGCATCGTCGAGCGGCTTTTTAATGCTTGGCGTGGGTGAAGACATGATAGAATTCAAAAGAGCGTTCCATGCCTGACGAATTGTACGGGGAAATTAATTCTGTCGGCAATCCAGTCAACTGTATTGATTGACCAATTTCAGCTGGTGACCCCAAAGTTTAAGTTGCGGCTAAGTTTTAGGCATGGCGGCCAGCGTGACAGGGGTTTTCAAGAGCTGATGCGCCCGAATGAGGCCACCCTGTAGACGCGGATAACTTCCTACATACACGGCTATTGTATTCAATCGCAGTTGGTACGGCAGGTTGAACAGGCCCTACATATTTATGGTTACCTTTCGTCCTGGGGTCTCTAGAGCAGCCAGATCGCGTTTTGGCAACCTTTTAATGACGTACTCTACATGGGGCCTAATGTGCGCTGGACATTTGAGGGAAGACGGAAGGATGCAAGCGCCTGAACGCCTTCTGCAAGAGACCAACATGTTGGTTCGCTGTTTTGATTACCTTCAAGGACACTTCCGAACAGCCGAGGTTGACAATATCAGCGCAGTGTCGCCATGGTTATTCGGTTTAGGTTAGAACATTGGCTGTGCGAATACTACCTTTGAGTCACGGCGTGAAGCTGCAAATTCGTAAACTTTCTAGGACCCAGAACCATAGGATAAGGAAAACACGTCTGAAGATAACACTGTGTAATCATTAACTGACAGAACATCTTAACCTTCGCTCTGTCATAATCAAACGAATCAGAGACGGCTCTTCTTATTTCGCCCATACGGACACGGTATTCCCGGAGAACTTGTCCTCACGGAAGGCGGCAAAACAAAGGGATAAGCGAGTAGGTGATCAACAACTGCGTTAGGAGGGAGTAACACGAACATATAAGTAAGGCACCACGAAACTAACTATAGTACAATAAAAAATTAAATCGGTGACGGACATGTTGTCCTTTATTAACTAAAGGTTGCAACGCAGGGCAGACACACATAGCGTATTTTACTTAATTTCAATTCATCGGAAGAGAGTAATGTGGGATACAGAAGATCACAACTTTTGTAACTAAAGAGCAGGGTATTGAAAACATTTTGAGACTCAGTACATTTAAAGGCAGTCTACTTAGTTCGCGGAAACTTCCATCAGCATTTGTTGAGCAAGCTGCGTATCCATGGGTAAAGCGGGTATAACCTGATCACTCATACCAGGAGGCGAGAAGTATTTATCGAAGTCCAATGCTTTTCATTGCTGTGGATAAAAGATGTTACGTCCTGACACTTGGAACCATTGTGGATAAGTGACCAGAGCGCCGATCACGCTCATGCTCCTTTACCCCACATTGGGGACCGAAGATGGCATAACAGTGGAGGCAATTCTGCCTAAACGAAGTCGTCAACATAGTAACGTACAAAAGAGTGGATGGGGAAACCTGCGATAGGTATAGCAAAGCATTAAACGCGGAGCTGACCGCCTCCTATAATACAAGCTAGTTACAAGGAATAGAAGGACACTGTGGTTTAGCCGGTGAATTTAGAGCGATTTGCGAACTAATTACTCGTCAGGTTGCCCATTGACATTTAAACACCTTTCCCCCTTCAGTAGATTACTAGATTTGACGTTCCAGTGCTTTCAAAAGCTTATAAAACCCAAAAATAGTAGTTGCACTGTCAAGGTTGATTCTAGTGTATAAGCACGATATGTTGGACGTCCGACCTGGAACGCCTAGTTTTATAAGTAAACTGAGTGATAGCATTGGCATAACCGAATTAGAACTACAAGGAATAAGCAGTTCATTGAAGCGTTTTAGCAGCAAAGGTACACGGATGATCGAATTGTATTTATGGGATTCCCGTTCGAACTGTTACCAGTTTATGTGCCGATGTAGTCGGCGCATTTCTTCAAAATGATGTTGAAAGTGAGTGTCGAGATCACTAGGCTTCCTCAAGTCCACATTCGTGAGCTTCGTAAACCCTGATTGTTGGAATGCAGTTGTAGAATATGAGCGGGAAAATAAAGTTGGAACTAATAATGACGAGCATAATGCATTCAGTGGGAAAGACCCAAAGAAAGAATCAAGTTTATCCGCACCCACCGTATCAAGAACATACAAGAATTTTTATCGCAGAGCTGTTACGAAGGCCTCAACGGGTTTCGACACTTATTGTTGCGTAAACCACCTATGTAGGAGTTGTTCTAACTTTAAGTCCTTTTTACTGCAAAATGATTCGCTTGACACGGCGTGTTATATTTATAAGCAATTTGAATACTGTCTTATAAACACTGGATACTGTATTGTGGGAGTAAGTAGAAATTAAAGTCAGCACAACCCCATTAGAATATGATCAGATGGAGCATAAAAAGCATCTGCCAACTTTAAGTACGCTAAAGGTTCTTCAACATCATATGTAGTATTTCAAAAGGTTTACTTGGACTCGCAGATGGAATATGACATTGCTACTGTGCAACCGCTTTCTGAATCGAATGATGGTGAAATATGAATTCAACAAGGTTTCGAACTACTGTACAGATTTAACCTCCACGACTTGTTCTGACAGACTGTACCAAACATTCATTTCTTTCCGTTTGAATCACAGGTGGTGAAGAACTCTGTTTATATCTGGCACCGGGGTCAGTGTGTGCTTCATGGCGTTGCGAAGTGAACCAGTGGCCTCAGCATGGGAAACTCATTGAGATGTAACATGCGGTGGGTCGCCAGAAGATCAACTCTCTGCCGACGATAGTACAATATGTAGACCCCTATTTTCTCTTGCTGATCTTCGTACGGCAAAGCGGGTAAATTAGGAATGTGAATAATATCGACGTATTGGATCCGTTGGATATACCGTGCCTCGCCTCAAGTGATTAGACAGTAGGCAAGTGAGCCGCACTCCAGTATTGGTCTTATGATGGAAAAGAAGAGGCGAGTGGAGACTTCTTCGGGCCAAGTACAGTAACTGCGCTTGAGCGTCCAGAGCATGAAACCGTCCGTTACGAATTATCCTGTTCGTGTTGTTTACGGAGTTTAAATCGCAGCGCGAGAGTCCTTCGCGGAATTTGTGGGATGTAGCGTTTGGACGTCCTGGGTGTATATTCGGCCGCCGCCACGCTTTCTTAAGCTCATGAGTGCTGAGTTGAATGGGTTGACCTTGAGGGGAATTCTGAAGACAACATGGGAGGTGGCTGAGGTCCTGCTGAAGAAGTCCACAGTTGTCGGAGGTGCTAATCACTACCCAAAGTTTCCGATTGTTCGCAAACAGAGCACATGACGATCAAAGCAGTCGGAGTAGATCGTTGGGGTGGATTAGAAACAAAGTGTGCTCCAGGGCCTTATCTTACGATAAGCCAGTAGGGAACGGATACCAATCCGTTAGATGGCCGTTGACCTGGGCCATCCAATTACCTCCAAGGAGGAAGTCCTGGATCCACTGTTGCGGTGATCCAACAACACCCTGCACCCATTTGGTTGAGGAGGACCTCATGGTTTACCTCTTAGAGAGTTCTACTGAACTCAAGGTTGATTACATAGGCAGGGTGCTCCTGGTTCACTCTCTGCAGCCATTCATGTCTCGCAACGTGCGGGTTGGTAATACATGAGCGACCTAGCGTAAAACCGTTCTGTGTTGGTGTTAGAAGATCTTTTGCTTAGAGATGTAGTATAACCTTCTTCACGACCATTTCAATACTCATGGTCAAATTAATTGGTCTGTAGTTGTCCAATTTACTAGGGTCACGACATTTCGGAATAGGCATTACCACTAAGCATTTCCAGTCGCTCGGAAGTGAACCAGACACTAATCTGTTGCACTATTCGGTCACGGCAGGTGAAATTTTGACCACTAACGACTTGAGCAACGGTGGGTGATATCCGTCATGTCCAACAGCTTTGGTGGCGTCAAGTTTGGTGAGTGGTTGACGTACCTATTCAAAATCGCAAACCTGACTGTCGAGTACAATAAGCCTGTACACGTTGAACTCGGTACAGACACCTAGGCCTTTGTAAATACCGAAGCGAAGTGCGCGGCCAAAGCAAGCGTACCTTGAGTACTCGAGACTAGGGACTGTTCGTCTGAGCCCTATAGCACTGATACACCACTTGCAGGATTCAGGTGCTGTTTCACGTAAGCAAACATTCGCTTCTGGGCGGCCTAAGCAGTGATTGCAAGCTGCTCCTCGAAAAGCCAGGGTTTGAGCATTTTTGCCCTGTTGCAATCACTATGCAGCCATTTACACGTCTCGTAGTCGTTGAAACAGCCAGAGAGAAGAAACCGGTCCCACAGTTTGGGCTGCCGCTGATCAATTTCGTCATGTCCCTTGTTCATCCATCGTCCTTTGACTGGGCCAAATTCCTGACACTTCAGTGGTACAAACCTAGAACACAGTAATGTTACTTTTTTAATAACAGTCCATCATTCTTCCACAGATGCAGGTTGAAGCAGAGACCACTGCACGCCTCACTGCTTGAGTTACACCGTCGAAGTAGTGACAAGCTGACTCCAGAGGATAGGAAAAGAGGTACATTGAACAATGATTTATCACCCTTAAAAAGCGGGTGCCTAACATTCTCGTAGGATGGTTGGAGTGAAAACTACGAAAATCAAACGATAAGTGAATCGACTGTTTCACTGTCTACCGATTTAACTGCACTGCAGCATAGAGTTTGAAGTGTGAATTGAACGTGCGCACGCAAAATACTATGGGCAGCAGTCCCAGTTCATGTACTTCGTGAGAAAAATTGGAAAATTTGAAGTGACAAGCCTCACTTGTGTGCCGCTGTCTTAGACCGGTGTGATAAGTAAATCTAGTTTGCGTATATCAACCATATGCCACAGTAGCAGCATTTAATAAATGGAGTGCAGGAGGTGAAAATGAGCACGTTGATTGGTAGTGTTAGATTGGTGCATGGACATAAAGGGCTATATAGCGTAATGTAAACCCACGAGTGTATCATCGAGACAACTTTTGAATACCAGAAGAAGCAAAGCAAGTAGAGAGGATGTTCCAAAGTTGGTACACTTATTTCCGGCATAATTCCAACCGGCTATACTCTCGGTCCAGCTTTAGTTGATTGCCTTTCAGAGTGGTATTGTGATTCAGCTTCAAATTGCGACGACATGTATGGGTGAAGTTCCTATGGATCAAAATGTTATTATTGAATTGCTACGCAGGCGACGATATTGCCCGCCGTAAAACCCAAGGGTTTGCAGTATTAGTTGATAAGGGCGATGAAATATACCCTTTACATTATTGGTCGCCCTTCGTTGTCGCATTTTGAGTGCCGTGAGGTCGTGCTTGTGCCAGGTTTGCTAGGTGTAGATGGCGTATTCCGAATGGTGTCTGATGTAGGTGTTTAACACTGGAGAGAAGTTTTAAGGATGAAAACACCCAAAGGTCCGCCGCAAAAGGCCGAAGTGATTGATGGCCTTTTCGATACGTTCCTGGTCTGCAGTGAACAGCCAACATCCTTTTGTACCATTAAACTTAGATCGCACACAAGAGAAGCGCTGCAGAATTTGGTCCTCAGCCTGTACGCGCAAGTGGATTGACGGTGTAGGCGCAATATCATAGTTGGTGGCGTTGAACTGAAGCAGGGTCTGGTTTTCTTATTCACATACCTTATCAAGTTCATCTTAGTGGTCTCCTGTCGCTTTGACGATATGTCATATCGAGAGCACCAGAGAAGAGTGAACAGTTTGAGGTGATCCCTGTCGCGACAACGTTTATGTAAATCAGGAACAGGCGTGGACCAAGTACTGAACCATGTGACACTTCGCATTGAACAACGATAGGGCAGAGATGACGCTGCAACCTGTCACATCCAAATGTCGTGAAATCAGGATCTTGACTGTCCAAATGAGAAGTAACTCATCAATTTCAAAGATACGAAGTTTCTGAACGAGGATGCGTTAGTTCAGACGGTGGAGCACCTTTGGGAATTCCAGATAAATTACGTCAACTCCCACACCCTGTCGACGGTTTTACTCCAACTTGAATGAGCAAGTAGTAGATTTGTGGTGCAAGACCGATTCCGGTGGAATCCATGTGGTTCCTGTGCTTTGACGTTACATCCTACCAAGTAATTCGTGAGCGCTTCCGCAATAGCAGACTCCATAACTTTGATGAGAACAAGCATCTAATCGGGACCTCGTTGAAAGAACTGCCAGATAGGATCAGCCAAATTCATTTCAGACAATAATAGGGTTTTGGGTGGATGTTCTCAGCGCCAGGAAATATATGTTCGAGCCAGTAAATAAAGCTCTTCGAAAAATCTGCAGCTGTAAAGGATTTATGGCTGAGTATTGGTGATGGCATACTTTGCGTGAACAGCATAGGCAAAAGGTCCTGGTCTGGAAATTTAGTTAGAATTGCTGACAAAAGGCATTGGCCGCTTTTGTTGCAGTTTGTATTGGTCCACTTGGGGTGTGTAAGACAGGAATACCTAGTTTCACTTTACAAAGTTTGTTAACATGTTTGTAAAGGTACTTGGCGTTTGAACAGATGCTCTCTGATAAATCCTACTGATTCTGTAATTTATCCTCGCGTACCTGGTCCGGACAATGATCCTGCTGGGTACTGTACACTTCCCGTGTTTCGGCACCCGGTGACTGCGTATAGTTTCGCTAGAGTAAATCTTTTTTGACTATGCAATAATGTGTCCTGCTACGTATGGATCACTTTACTATCATCGCGCGCGAGGGCCTGTTCCTCGAACCACCGGTTACTAATGTGTTGAATTGATGTAATAAATCCAACCGGGCAACATCAGGGATAGCTCAGCTAGAAAGGACCGGACGGCTGCATTACTAGTGTGGTCAGAAGATCGTAATCGATAGTAAGCTAGGAGTCGTCGGTGTTTTATACTGAATACTACGCATAACAAACCAAGCTGAACACGTGTGTTGCATGATCGCTGGGGGCCAAAGGACTAACTATCGATATCGCTTCGTTCACAAGTTCCTCGTTCGTGAATACTAGCTCCAGTCTACTTTGCTTTGTCCGTTCTGAATCTCGTGGGATGGAGTGAGGGGTTGTATAGTAAGCATCCAATGATCAGCTCCTGCTCCTTCATTTAGTGGTATTCATCGAGAGTGCCTGGGGTGTTTAAGGCGTGGAGGTTGCATTCAGAATCAGGATGTGACTGTGGAATAACAGTGGAATAATGGCTTTATCATCTATATGTAAGCAAACGTTTAACAGTTTTCCGTAGGTAAAGAGGGCAATCAAAATTGGAGGTATTAAACAAAATACACGTTGCGATGGATTTACCAAAAATTACAAGTGTCCACCTTGTTTGGTCACCTTTTTGCGTGTCCCAGTAACTTAAGTTAAATCATGGAATGCAGGTGGTGTAATGCGTCAAGAAGCCAAGTTTTGAATTCTGGCAAAGTAGGAGCAGAAATGTCAAAAATGCCGAAATAATTTTCACGTTTGGGATGAACGAAATGAGAAATAGTTCCGGCGGTATTCCAATTGGCTATACTGTGTTATTAGATTCAAATGGTGTCCTCTTAGTGAAGTGTTGTGGCTGCGCTTCTAAAAGGGTCGGCATGTTTGGTTAGAGTCCTTGAGAATTGGATACACCAATGTGGGGTCACAAACATAATACGTAATTGTTTAGTAAAAGGTCCTAGTGTCTTTAGTTTCACCTGGTAAGGGAGGTGGCGCAATTCCTTAATATATTTTCTCACCCTCTGTTGTGGCCTCTTACATGCAGTGAAGTTATGTTTTTGCCACGGGTGCCCCACTTGAATGGAGTATTCAACATTTGCTCTCAAGTAAGCTTTGGGTATTTGCGAAAAGAAGGTATGATCAACCCTGCCAAAAGCCCTCCATAGTGGGCCCAAGTATTGACTTGCTTTCAGCATCAGAGATCGTCCTGCACGAGCACCCATGACCACTTTCAAGAGAAGCGCACTGCAGGACGTGTTCTAACAGTCGATATTGGTGGCTGCTCTGGTGGCGTATGCTCATTATTTTGTACTTTGCAGTGTTAAACTCAAGTAGAAAGTTGGACCTCAACACTCCCGCTAGGTCATTTATGAACACGAGGAGTAACCGAGGGTCCTAGTACCGAACCTTGAGAGACACCACTGTGAACCTCTGTCGGGTCGGACAGGTTACTACGAACCCAGAAATTCAAGCGTCTTTGGAGTAGGAATGAATGAATGCAGCCAAGGAAGTGGTTACAGATCAATAACTCCAGAGCTTGTGAAGAAGATTCCGGTGAACAAGGCGATTAACTGCCTTGGAGAAATCAAGGAAACGCCGTCAACTTCTTCTCCAGCATCGACGGATTTCGTCCAACTAGCATGGACTAACAAAGGATACGTGGTGCATGAACAGTTTTGACTGAATCCATGCTGCTCTTGCACGATGATGTGGCACGTTCCTATATAACCCATGAGTGCATCTGCAACGACAGATTCCATAACTTTAGCAAGCACAGGAAGTAGAGTAATCGGGCAGTAGTTTGCAGGCACTGCAAAATTACCCTTGTAAATAAGGATGAATATTCCACGCTCCTGCATTTCGGAACCTGCATCTTCTCGACAGAGTGCTGCGAAAACTGAGATAATGATGCAGCCAAGCTTGTGGGAACTACCATCAATGTCTTGGGGTGTATGCTATCTGGGCCAGATAAAATGTACACGCGTAGGGGCATCAGTCAATTCAGCATATCCGCAGCTGTGAAGGAGATGTGGCTAAATCAAGGTGTTGATGTAAAATGTGTCAGAATGATATGTGATAGCGATGATTTCTAGAAGACACAAGCAAACTGAGGTCATTAGTTGCCTCTTGGGAAGTTGGCGATTGCCCACAGACGGTGTTTAGAGGAGGTAGGCCACACTGTACCTTGCGAACTTTGTTAATATGGTTGCAAAGTGGCTTAGGACCGCAGCGAAACTTCTCCGTCAAATCCCGTTGGTGTTTTAAGTTATCTTCGCGGGCCAGTTTGACACAGCGGTTTCGCTCAGTTATGGAAACATTTCTGTTTTCGGCGTCTAGATCGGATTTGTATATTTTTCCAATGTGAATCTCTCGGGGCCATTCGTTTCCGCGTCCTACTTCTCAGGAGGGACCTTACCTTTTTGAGATAAGAATTTTAGTCTCTGATGCATTTGTTACTAACTTGTTAAACTGATTGGCCAACTTTCTCCAAGCGACAACAGGGGTTTTCGCTACAGTCGAACAGTCTGTGACCTTAATGAGGTCAGATAAAACGTTGTGTTATTTTGCGGACCTCTCCGATTCCCCCAATATTCGATGCAGCAGCCATGGCGGAAAAGCACTGTTGCATGATTACTGCCACCCAGGAGGTTGCTCACTGTCACTGTGTCGACCATGAGTTTCTCCTTGGTGAAGAAGAGTTCAAAAATAGCCGGCTTGTCCCTGTTTTGAATCGCGTAGTCGAAGTAAGGTGGTTATGGAGTGGTAGGGCATTGACTAATTCTTGTAGTTCGGCCTTAGACTGCTTGCCAGGTCAGACCGGAACATCTAGTGTATGCGATATGAAGCCCACTACAAAGCGAGTGTGAGAGTTAGGCTGAGCCAGAACGGTTTTCATTGCAGAAGATAGACGGTCGCCTATTTCTAGCATCGACTTGGGAGGACAGTATCCGAGGGCAACTAAACAGGTATTATGACGCCTTAGTTCCATGCGGCACCAAAAGGAGTCCGCAACTTGAAGCTCTGTGTCTTCGACGACTTGAAAAAGTAGCATACTGGGATAACACAAAATTACGCCACTTCCCCTATCTTGTAGATTTTTATGTAGGACGGAGGCACCAGGTTGGGCGATCTCCGCCGTGAGTTTATCATTCAGCCAAGCTTCAGTTATTATCAGGTCCATAGGCATCGACACTTGGTGGGATTGATGCTCGAATATGTTACTGATGAGGCTTGAGCATTAGTATACATAAAACAGATTGCTTCAAAAGCTTATAATCTATCTGACGGCTTGAGTGAGAAGGCCGAGCTTTTGCAGAACCTTGCGTGGTCGGCAACTAATCATATATTTTGCTGAACTGCTAACATTAAACTTTGAGCCGCTCCAAGTTGGCTAAAAGATCACAGGATGAAGTTCGGGTTGCAGCAACTATTGGGATTGTCGCTGCCCCTTCATCAGTTGCTTACGCCTCACAGTGGTCTGTTTCACAACTACGACGTATTGGATTCACTCTTAGACTCCCGGTGAATTTGCCCTCCTTCGGTCAATTAGGGTCTGGTGTTGAGCAATTTTGTCCGTACATCTGAGAAAAGCTTCTTGCGCAAATTGTGCCACGTTTTAAGTACATCTTCCAACATTGTTTGGACTGTAGAAGCAATTTCATTACCTTGGGGACACACCCAATGTACTTTGATGAAGAGGGTAGTCTTATGCTCGATTTAGAGGGCACATTGGTCAATAAAAGCGCCTGACGAAGGCAGCGTGATTCCACCTATTATGGGCTGGAGCTTTACGATCATCATATGTTTGTAGATTCGGTACGCCATGAGTAAATATCGATTTTTCCTTTTTTGATGGTGGTAGTTGTTTAGAGAAGTCATCAGGATTATGGTTTCTTTGCTGGCGCTCGCTCCATGGCGTGTCGGCGAAAATCCGAATGTCGCACGAGTCAATCCGAAGGCGAGTGTCTGAGAATAGAACAGCCTCGTCATCGTTTGCTGATTGTAGCGTAGTGGCTCGAGTTTATTTGTTGTACAATGTACACCATCTAGCCCGTTTTGGCTGGATGTCTATTAATAGACAAATTGAATTCAATCGTTTTCGGTCGTCCAACAGTTTATCTTTTATGGAGTTAGCATTAGATTAAGAAATATTGAAACACACAATCGTCTGTGCCTCGCAAGTTCAACTTTCAGTAACCGGCTTGTGAATGTGTGGGATCTGCGACTTTGGTGGTGTGATGGGCGCATGTGTGGTATTTCTGGTGCACTATGTGATCGCGTCAAGTGTAGCCTTTTATGTGGCTTCTTGTTCTTGGGCAGTGATAGTGGACGCGAGTGCATTCACAATTGCGACCATAGGCGGTGTGCTCACGTACAGCACGTATAGCATGTTTCACATAGTAGTCCTAGTGCAATGTCGTCTGGACGAAGATGGAAGTCGCCGTAGCAGGTAGAACCAGGTTGTTTGCTTAGTTTCAGATTGGATTTGGCCATGGATCTAACTTCACGGTTTTACTCTTACCTCTGGTTCGGCCACTATTTTCAGCTGTGGATCTGTGGATGCGGAGCCCGGCTGCGGTTGAATCCGAAGAGCAGTATTTATTAGGGGAAAGTTCCTCGACCAAAGCCAATAGATTATCGTATTTCTGTACCAAAAAAGCTATGCATCTGACAAGTGAGGCGGTTGTAATAATCAGTGCAAAACCAAAAAAGCTTGTTTTATATTGTTTCGTTTCAATTGCATTTAAGTAAACCCATTTTGCGTGCTAATCTAGGCTGCTTCCGGAACACAAAATACCGGATCAAACCGTTTTTCTGCAGCAGCAAATGCTGCTCGACTGAATCTCCCCACGCTACATCATGAGTTTGACTTCGTTTTTCATCTTGTTGAGAGTGCTGTCTGGGCCCGAAGATGGAGTGGGGCCGTCATCTACACGCGCATACACAAGAGTGTACGCACGCGCGCACGGGTTCACGTGACTTGTCCTCTGAACTCGGCAGACGAGCTGGCGCTAAGCGTGACACACGCCTGTCACACAAAGTCAACATAGACGATACGTAGGTTTCCGAACAGAAACGGGTGCAACCAGCCGCAAGACAAGACGCTTTGCTTGGTTGGATATTGGATTAATAGTCGTAAACTGATGGCTCCAATGTGTAATGCGGCAAATAAACCCTGCATTTGATAAACACGGGTTTAGGCCAACCATATAGCACAGAACAAGCTATTTCTAGTGGACGTGCGGGGTTATATTTATGGCGGAGGTACTTCGATGGTCGATTTCTGAAGTGGCCGACGGAGGGCGGTACACGACACCCACTAAACAGGTGTCACCAATTTAACCAGTAGGCTCCGATTTTCACCCCATCGCAGGCTGTCACCACCTGATAAGCCCAAACGAGCACGGAAAGTTCGGTGGTGGGTGTCAGGATTGAAATGAACAACACCGAATCACCTTCATGTGTTACCACCTCTTAGGTGAAGACGACACCACAGCGCGTCGATCATTGGAAACTCCAGGTACTTGATGAGAGCAAAATGTAGACCACTGCTGTTTCTCCATTATTCAAGCTGTCGTTACGCAAAATGACCATCCTATGTAGTACGGATTCGGAGCCAGTGAGTACTCACTCATCAGTGCCTCGGTTACCATGCTGAGGTCCCATGGTATCAAGGCCTGACTCAGCCGAAGTTACATCATTTAACGGAAAAGGTTCTGTACATTCGTATAAGTAAATGTCAGCGTATTATACGCCAATATATTAGTGAAAGGTGTAGACAGCAGGTTTGGAACTTGGCCGACCTTAGTGAAGTCAGCTGCTATTCATTTTTTAAGAAGTCGCTGAGTCTCAATATGGAGTTAGGATACGTTGCAACACCGGACACTACGGTTCATGTTGACCCTGCGGTGGCCCTCAGTAAGCTATGATAGCTGTTAGGTTAAACGCAGCACTGTACTCCACAACGGGTCTTCACCCTGAGTTCGCCGCACGCATTGATTGCTCCGTAGCTTGTACTCCTGTCATTGCCGCGTTCAGTCGAAGTCCGTTGGCAGCATGCACAGGAACTTAGCCCAGTTCTCTAGAAGTAACTGTACCGTTAACGCAGACTGTAAAACTAACTTCTGCAACCAAGGTCCGGGTCTATGTAATGCGGTAACGCGTGTCTCCGTCAGCGAAATAACAGCGACACTCCCTAGAGAGTGCCTCCCCAAAAATTCTACATCTCTCCCCGTCATGTGTATCAGCTTGGGACTCAGAGACACCTTGCACAAGGGCGGTTTTCTTATCGCGTTTTTGACTGCCCTTTTGGCTGTATATATCCTTGAACGGTTCTTTCACGTGTTGTCCCGTAGTTGGTGCACTCCGTTGTTTGCCACTTGGAGTCTTTGCACCGATAGCTGTAGAGTCTCCGTCTTAACCACGTAATTGTGATACTTTAAATAATCGCGCCTAACCATGGTGCAATGAGTTTGGGTGACGCGCGATGCGTTTCCGTGTTGTGGGAACAGCAACGACACCGATGCAGTACAGATGGAGCCGCATCGACCAAGCTCGTCTTTCAGTTTACTTCTTATTTTTTTGGAGTTGGATTCCGGAACCAGCGTATACACAATAATTAAAGCGCCATGTTTGCGCCTGGTGGTTTTCGGTTAAGAGCACTGGGTTCTGTTGATTGCTGTGGATTTATGGGTCACACTGATGCTAGCAATCCATGCTGCGATATCATAGTCTTTCTAAGCCCAAGAAGTAGAGTTACGGAGATCTTTTCAGACGTTTTCCTGGCAGAAACCGTTGCGTATGATTTCAAGGGGCCTTTTTGTTCCGATTGGCGATCGTCTTGATTCTTAAGTATGGCAACTGAATTAAAGCTTGCTAATCCCTTGGAGGAAGTAGAAGCTGGAAAGCTGTTAGCAACCTATCCACTTATGGTAAAAGTGTGGGTTGGGACAGTTGGAGACAGGGACGGTGCCGTGAGGTTGGGAGGCCTGGATCTCTTCTTTGGCCTGAGTGGGGAATTTATAGTTGTTCGTTAGGATGTAAGCGTAGATTGACTTATTTGCACAGGTTTATCCCTGGTGTCCACCAGCTGCTCGACTGCAACCGTCAACGTTTCACACGTTGTTGTTAGAACGATTGAACAACTAACAAACAAAGAGAATTTATACGCCCAGCAGAAACAAAATGCCTCCGTTTTGACACTGTGTTGCCTAGCTTCGAATTGACTTACTATGTATACAACCTAGTCATCGACTAATTGTACATAAACGGCTGACACAAAAAATCGGAAATGTTAAGTTCAGGCTATCCTGTCGGAATACTGTTTTTTCATGCCATTTTGAAAGTTTCCTTATACATTTAGGATGAAATGCTTTAGACCGGTTAAAGCACGTTCATCCCATCTTGATAACTCTGGTACATAGGTCATATATACCTTTCGGATTAACCATGTTAACTCTTTTGTGTGGGTGACGCTGATGAGCCCTAGGTGGTCACTTGCTGCTAGGGGCTCCAGGATCTGAACATAATACACCTCCTGTGCACAGCTGCTTAACATCAACTCTAGGCACGACGAAGTTGAGTGTGGCTCTACACTTTTTGGATGGTATATGTGTTACGTCACTCCACTTGCAAATACTAAGTCCACGAAATTGACTGCGGCCTTAAAATTTGTAGGCTTGTTTTGGGTTTCCTTCCAGCTTACTCGAGAACAATTGAAAGCACCCGTGCATATAAAATAGGGACGGCTCGTGTGGCCTTGGAGATGCGGCAACCAATCCGAACAACTGCCCAGAGTAATGTATTAAACTACGCTCATAAACAGTTATTCGCGCTTGACGTGAATCGAACCCCACAGTTGCTTACACCGGTCATCGTCACAGTAGTATGAATTCACTAGTCATTCACATAAAGAAGACCGCACGTAAAGCAAGACGCCTCCAGGGGCGGTCGAAAAGTCTATCGCAGCGGAAGCATGGATAGACACTTGTTACGATTTCCTGAGAAATCCCGTCAGAATTCAGCCACATCTCTACAAGCTTCACTACGTACGGCAGCCTTGGTTCAACGAAATGACCGAGTACAGCACGCTTGTTTAGAAGACAGTAAAGGTTGGTAAAAGCTACGCGCAGGCCGCAGCAGTGACCTGCGGTATGTTCGAAGTTTGAGCAACCAGTTTATCCTGCTTCTTTCAAGCTTGGGAACGACCGGAAAAGTTAGGATAATAATCTTTGCTTCCTCATTATCTCAATACTCAACTCAATGATGGCAGAGTTGAGCCGTACTCGATCCGCTAAATCCAGGTCTGAATGAGCATGGATCTTCAAAACCTTCGGCTCCCTTAGACGAGACAAGATCAGCGTCTGACTCGCTTCGCCAACAAAAGTACTTCACATTGACCGACTTATTTGATTACCTTCCTTTCCAAAACGGGTAATTTCCCTCACTTTCAAACCGTGCTCACTCAAGTAGAAGTGGTTATCAATTAGGCTCTGTAGAAACTCTACCTCATGACCGTAGTTAATCTGGGAAATTGGGTAACTGAACTCAGCCGCGTGGAATTTCACGAGAGTAAAACGCCTCTGGTCGGCCAAGGTTTATCTTGCAGTACGAGAATTTTCCCGAACTTCATGTAGATTAGCCTGCCGTTGAATTACAGGGGCTAAACTCTTTCCATCCTTTAACTCTTCTTTATGTTTTTACGTGTGTTCAGTACACAGGCATTCACACATAAGAACATCAGTCCCTGTAGGTAAAAGATTCGTGTCATGTGTAACTACGCTGCTCGTAAACGTCGCGATTCTTGCCGGGACAGGGAGGAAACTTTATCTGCAGCCTTGAGGAGTTTTGGGCTTGCTTGGACCAACGAAATAATTCAGACTACTAGTTAGTTTGCGCTTCTGCTCTACATTCTTCGGCGGTATTTTATTTCAGCAATGCTTGCGCGTAATTTGAGTAAAATCATATTGCATTTGACGGAAACGCTGAAAATGCTCAATCGGTAGTCCAGTGTATGAAATGTTGAGTTAAACATGGCACATTTCATACGTAAGTGCATTTGCTCGGTTTCAGACAACATTGGAATAGATACTGCAAGGGGAATTTTGCGGCATTAGATATGACCCGAGGCCAAGATGGCGATCGATTGTGCAGCACAAAACGATAGTTAGATCGAAATTAAACGAAGAGAACACAAGTAGCTTTGGTTTAAAATTTCCGAACCGACAACAAAACTTAATGATATTGCAATTTTCGCGATAGTATTCCAATGCATATAGACATCCAACAAGGTGCATTTTGTTAACATAGCCAGGAAAGAACCAAACTTAGGACGCCAATATTCTAATTGGTTCCTAATTACAAGCAGAAGTAGTCTACTGGCAAGTAGATGCTTTTGAGCATTCCTTGATGCAATCCTTGAAATGTTGTCATTACACTGACAAGTTTTTATTGTTCGAAACTAAACTTAGGAGAAAGTAGTGTGTCCTAGAGTGACAAGATATTGAACATCGTGCTACCTCGCCGTCTGACAACCTTGAAGGTCTTAGTAGTCAAAGAAGCAGAGCTCGTCTTGCTGTAAACGACTGGGTGGATCATTACAACACCGTGCTCAGCGTTACCAATTGAGGCCCGTTTTAATACAGTAAACAGCCGATACTGGAGAAGAGGTTCAGATCATCCACCTAGATTTGTTGAAGGTACGACCGTTCAGGCCATTGGACACTTTTTTCCAAGCTCCATGTTTAGTGATCAGTGAGGCTCTCTTAAGCTGTATAGGCAACTTTCTCCTTCAGAGGCAATTAGTGGTCGGAGTTCGTAGCTCCTTATCTGACAACATACAAGTCGAGTGCGGTGTGCGCAACACTCAGTTTGAGACCACGGTTGTTTTGGTATTTATTAACGATCACCCACAGGTAATCGCTTGAAATTGCCTACTGTTTACCGACGACATCAAGATATGGCGCAGAATTCATCTGAATGTCGATTACATCTTCTTCGGAGTGATCTAGATCTATACTTCAGTGATCAATCCAACATTTACTGTAATTCAACGTAAGTACATGCAAGGTACTCTCCATACTGCACCAGAGCATCTACTCATACAGGCGCAGCATGAATGTGCTACGGCGATCTTCCATCAAACATGAGTTGGTTGGGTTGGTTCAAGATGACTTAGATTGGTACTGGCAATCCGTATAAGCATCAACGGCTGGCAATCAACACGTTGGGCTATTGAGACCGTCCTTCTGACGAATAGACATCTCTATTTTCCCAACGATTCTATGTGTACCCACATGTAGAATACGCAGTAACAGTTTGACCTCCATGGCTGAAATATGACATCGCTGCACTGGAGCAAACTCAACGTCAGGCATCTAGGTACGTTATTGGAATACGCAATCTCCTATACGAGCAGAAGCTGAAACGTTTGGGAGTATTCAGCGGAAGGTATCACCGTTTAGGAGGCGACCCGCGGGATTCTGCACGAGCCACATAATGTGTGCCGCTCTTAGCTGCAAGTCAGCAGTACTACAAACGCGAGAGCTCACTGCATGAAACTAGCAGAGAATACAGTCGTCTGGAGTGTTGCAGATGCTATTTTTTATTCGTTTGTGTCATCTGTTGAATGCACCTAACAAATCGGTCGTTACCTCAACTACACTAGCCATATTTAAGAGTCGGTGGGGAGACGCACTCATCCACTTTCATTTTGTTACTTAGTATTATCATGCCACTCTACGCCGGAGAAATACCTTAGACTTATCGGTTGCAGTCTATAGAATCTGTGAACTCACATGGAATACAGAATTGCAGCATACTAAACCATAAGTCTTTCTTTTGACAGTTAATGTGACAATTAATATTTACTAAATTTTTTCTGTAACACCACCAGACCGCCCAATTGGAGTTGTAAAGTAAGGCTTATTAATCAGTACATAGTCATTGGTCATTGTTTAGTACAAGTTGAGTTTAGGAGAGCTGCGAAAGAACGGAGAAGGATAGAACAAATACCGTCGGAGCGAAAATAGGTGGGTAAGAGTAGTAGCTACCGACGACAATAAAAACGTCCAATACCGCACTCTTAGTTTTACCTTGTGAAGTGTTCGTCCCTCGCCTGAATGGACGCTTGATTCCCAATCAAAACCCGGAGTCGCTGGCCAACACAGGACAGAGAGAAGACCGGATCAGAGGAGCAGGGCAACAAGGATGTATTAGTGAATCACACCGTTCATTTTAAAAGTGAAATGAAAATTTCGTTAATGGTATTTAAAGCGCACTTGAAATGCTCTGGAAAGCTCAACTAACAGCAAATCAAGGGACGCCGCCCTTGCGTTAATTGACCTCTTCGCCCGGTTGGCTCTCTGCTCACCGCAATCAGGACGGATGAGTTTGGATCGCCTGCCGCTGCGATGGGTTCCTGACTTGTTCGCGTCGCGTATTCCTTGCTAACACTTTGTTACAAGAGCGCGCACGAAACAGCTACAATTCCCACCTAATAGCATGCATTGCCCTCAACTTATATAATGATCCATTCCGGCATCGAGCTATTTAATTGCAAGACATGTTGAGCTATTTAATTTCATTTTAAGTGATTCAACGATGAATAATATGATCATAAATAAGTAACGATTGAAAGGGCTATAATCCGGCTACGTGGCTGCAGTCGTGAATTGGCACTGTTTCCAGATGTGTAACAAGCAATCAAAAAGCTTTCAAGCTCAATTCGTAGCATACACGAATTGGGTCGCGATAGACATGTCAGCCCCAGGAAAAACGCTGCAAAATGAAAGAACTACTTCCTAGCTAAACAACCGCAACACATGGAAACACGATTGTGCACACCCACGATGGATAGCGAAACAGCAAAACTATGAAGGGGCGCATTCGAAGTAAAGCCCGGGCAAGCCTTCCTCGTGATAAGTTGTCACGGCGGTAGGACGATAAGGATAGATATGAGAGAAGACAAAACTATACAGTGCTTCTGGACACTTTACACTTCAACGTATGCTGTTGGGACCCACACATTCTGGCGGCGCTTCCCGAAATGTTGCGTGATCCAACCGCCAGTGATGCGGGTACAATATTTCCTTTCTTGGGGCGCTGTTCTCAGCGTTCGCTACAAACCCAACCTGCTACTTTATATCAAAATGCACAATTGTTGTTATGTCTGGTAAATTACGTCATATGGTTTCGTAGGGGATATCCAACAACCATTCCTGTTTCACACACGGCCCACCTCATTTATGGCATAGCTTCGTAGACATTCCTGTCGGCATCAGCATTGATTTAAGCCAAATGTTCGCCGTGTTTTAACAAATGCCCAAAAGTTTTAAGATGGAGGTCCGTTTTTGGCTTCTCTCTAATGTAAGTAATTGCACATATGTCAACCTGTTTGGCAGAACTAGGCTGAGCTGCATCCAAGGTATTTGTGCAGTGTTCCGTGATGCAATGCCGGTAACAACGTATCATAATGCAAATACAACGCTTTCCTAGTCATCATAAGGTTTCCAGTTGGGTATTTGGCTAAATGAATAAAGGCCCGATAGGCCAGCGGACATTCTGGCAAATTGGTATTGGATTCCAGAACTGTCGTTTTGTTTAGGCCTGGGCTAAATAATGCTTCCAACGTTCGGTCGGTGCTCTTAGCTGATTGAAAAATAACTCATACATCCATTGCAGCAGAAACTAGGAGTTGGGAGTTGGGACTCAGCACAACCTTGGCTACTCGAATCAGTCTGAAAATACATCAAAAAGCGGCATCAAATCGCGGTACTCATGCGGCTTTCATTCGGACTACTCGAACCTTCCATTTTTAGCAGCTTCTCTGTTCGTGCATATTATTCTACATGAATAAGTAACATACGCCTAGTAGTCTTAGCTGAAGGCAGAACTCACTGGATTGGTGATACCTCAACGTCAGGAAACCAAGGATATCAAAGGCTTGTATCATTCGCCGTATGAGCGAAGGCTGAGAGTGCTCGGGGTCTTAAGTAGATGATATTGCAAGCCTTCGGGTGATCTTATTTTTACCTATCCGATTTTACAGTACCAAAACCCCGTTTCTGCCATTTGCTGAAGCTAAGTCACATCAGAGCAGTACAGTCTTTTGGAATAGCATCGGAAATTCTTTACCTTACGAGTTTGCAAAGCACGGAATGCCCTATCGAAATCTGTCTACTGTTCTTCCAATCAGCTGGAGTTCTCAGCTCTAGTTGCCCACGCAATCATTTAGCTCGTAGCCAAATAGGCGTGCTTGTTAGAATTTGCCCTAACGGTTAGCTCTTAGAAATCGTACCACATCTTACACCCTGCATATGTTAACCAATCAGAAGGTGACGACTTTTACAAACGGCACATTCGTCGTCATTGCTTATGGAATTACAGTGAATTTATAGTTATTAATACGTCCATGACGAGTACATCCTAGTTGACTGCGACCCACATGTTTCCCTAGGGGCACACACAATGGTGCGTAGCTCGAGTTAAGCATGATTAAGGAAAAAAATTCCACCCATTGTTTGGGCAAAATCGACTTCACTTTGAAGAGCATAATACAAACTATACATCCTGAAGTGAGTTTGCATGTCGACAACACACAGACTGTTGCACTGACTAAACGTGTAGTGAATACATGCAGCAGCGTAGCCGTCATGTGACATTGTTCCACCATACATAGGTGACACACCTGCAGGTACTGCTAAATCGATAGCTTAAAGACAAAGGTTTTCAGTACACGCACGTTAATGTCCAGTGCACGATGCAGCGCAGTATTTGGACTTGCTAAACGCGCGTATCCATGGGCACTTGTTACTCTCCCGCTTTGCTCCATTTCACTTCTGCGACCAAATAGCGCATGGAGTGGGACGTCGAATTGCGAACGCTGGACCGATAAGCCCATAAGCAATGGTGTAGACCGTGGTCCCACCCCTGAGTGCAGAATTCATCTGTGAAAACCTTCAGCAAGGCACTTAGTGACCGAGTAGAACCCCTTACGATCTAATTTCACTGGGGATAAGCAACGGTGTGCGCTTTTGAATGCAAAGTCTCTGGCAAAGTTCAGATACAATATTGCTTCGGAAACTGGAGCCACGATCAGAATGCAACCTTCCTGGGGCAACCCAGCGTTCGATCTATTGTTCGAAGATGTTACGTGTCATTAACGATGCATCGTCACTTGGTATAAGGCTAACCTCAAACCATTTGATGAAGTATTCGACCATGACCAAAGTATACTGAGTACCTCAAGGTGTTTCCGGTAGGGGCACCATTATACATACCACCGCGTTTCATTTCGGATAGTTCATGGTAACGGGTAGCTATGGTGCTCGCCGTAGCCGCTGAGGTGGCTTTGCAAGTAGATAGACCATGGTTACAGAAGTTGACAACATCCTATCGCTGATCAGACCGTCGAAAGCCCTAGCTGGTAGAAAGATCCATTGTTTTCTAACGTGAGTGTCCTAGTTTCGTATGTAACCGCTGCAGAACCGTGTTGTTTTTTTACTGTGGGACCACAATGCGTTTTGAATATGCCATATTATATCGATAACAAGTATTTTTTCGAGTGTGTTTAGACGCACCCGTGCCGATCAAACGCAGTAGACCTCCAAACCGGACATCAACATTGCTTCCCTCAAAGTGTAACGTCATTTGAACACAACCCCTCATTAATTACTTAAAGCACTAGGTCCGTTTCATACAGTCCCGACTATTCTGTGTATTAATATTTTACCTGAGCTAGTGCATCCACCTAGTGTTCTACGTAAGTAAAACAGTCGACCTAGTGATTCCCAGCACCGAATAGAGGCATTAGTGTTTTGGGCTGTCTCCCGGCCAACGTACCGACTCCAAATCGTAATCTTACAGTTGATCACGTTGAATATGCTGCACTAGGCATCACATAATAACCCAGGTTTCCGAAACAATTAGCCCACTACATTCCAGGAAAAACACAGTGCGGACATTTCAACTTGTTGGGTTTAGTCAGTAGTGCACACGAACAGGCTCCATCAGGATCCGAACCCATGACTGCTTGCGGTCTAGACCACCAATCAATATCCCACCCAGCAGATGGAGGCAGATGGATATGTACTCGTCAGAGCTTGTGAATCTCAAATCCGCCATTGTTGTACTTAGGCAGCGTACTGATCGTGAAGAAACTAAGCTCTACCTTGTAAATTTTTAGGCAGTTACTGGGTTCGCAGAACGCGTACCAACAGGTCGAGGACGCATCATGCGTGACCAGTGGTTCCTACCGTGGAATGTGCGTAGCTTTGACTAATGTTTGCAGTTTAGTGAACAATGGTGTCTACCTGTGCTACTTTGTTGCCTCTCGTTGGACTGGCTGTGTTCTAGTTGAATCCTGTCGTAACTACATATGAAGTCTAAATCGAGGGCTACTGGTACATCCGTTGCGACAGACTATGGAAAGACCGAACGGTGGGCTGCCATATATCCGGTCCTTGTTGTGCGGGAGGCTGGTAAGCACCTACCAAAGTAAGGATAGCCTATGCGAGCGAGTGTGGTGCTCGATCCACCTGAGGCGTGGCGTAGTGTTAAGGAGTGTAACTTATCACAGTCCCCGAATCCGTTGTTTAAATTGGTTGCTGCATGTCCGAAACCAAATGAGTCATCTACGCTCACTGCTCATGGGTGATTTGAACCTCCCACGAATATGCTGGACTGAGGTTTAATTTCTTCCAGGGTATTGTAGAGTTGAGGCAGGTTTTGTTGATATGAAATTCGAAGCTGGAGTAACACAACACATCTGCCAGCCGAGACACATTGCACCACCCGCAATTCCGATATGCCTGCACCAGATGTTGTGTTTGCGAACAGTGTGTGGTAATGTTCTGATCCTGGAGCCTATTGCAACGAGTAATTACTCGATGATCATAGTCAATCCTAATGTTTCCCGGTCATACTCGCGTCCGCTAAAGCCAACTATGGGGAGGCTGACTTCGATGGTTTCAATCGAGCCGCTAGTAGGGTGGATTGTCAGTTGTGGCATGATTCATTTGATGAAACTGATTGGTCGGTTATAAAAGAGGGTACATAAACTCTGGGCGCTCGATTTGTGCCCCTCAATTAACGGAAAGTTTTTCCAGGAAAGCCACACTGGTTCAACATGAAGTGGGGCCCATTGGATCTACGGCGACACGTAGTGGGGAAACATTTCCGGTGGTCTGTCTCTATCGAAGAGTACAGGTGTGCGAAAGGCATCGGAATCTATGCAAGAGCACGAAAGTGCAGCAGCCTCGGCAGTTCGAATATGAGCTTGCAGCAGCAGCGAAGATGATCCCAAGCGAACTTTTACTTACCCAACGCGGCGCCTGCGACCTACAGGCGACATAGCAGTGACAGTGGGTGCTGACGGACAGCAGCTGACAACCAACGCTAAACGTGCGTCTACGTTGGCGACGCACTTTACTTCTGTATTTGCAAGTGATCATGCGTCTATACCAAGTTTTAGGTGTGCATCCCCTGTAGAACGAAAGAGCCTGAATTGTAGTGTGGAAGATGCCCGCAATCTGTTTGCCACTCTTAACATTATCAAGCCTACCGGTCCTGATTGGCTTGACTTGCTCATTCTCAATTCGTTGTGGGCATCATATCGTCCTCTGTGACTGAATTGTTCATCGAATTGCTGTCTGACGATACACTGCCGAGGGATTGGAAGTGTTCGATAGTGAAGCGGCTTCCGAAAGGCGGTGACCCAATTAAGTCGGACAACTACCGGCCGATTGGACCGACCTCCGTTTTAGCCTAAGTACACAAGAATATGTTTAAATAAAGTCTAGTGTAGCTGTTTAAGTCGTAAAACTTTTGACTACTGCACAGCACGACTTCACGAAGTGCCGCTTCTGTATTGCTAACCTGTTGTTGATGTGGCATGAATGGCAGCGTGTTGAACCAGTGAAAGTCGGTCAATGTGATTTCCAGTGACTTCAGTAAATTACAGAAAAAGTAAACCATCAAGCCCTCTTCAACATGCTGTCAATTTGCTGTGTTATTGGCTCACTGCACCACCAAACCAGTGAAATCCTCACTGGGGGAATAGTGATGGTACAGGCTGATGGCCATCCAAAAGACTGGTGTTCCCAAGCCGAAGTACTGGGGATAATTTTGCTTCTGATGCACATCAACGATGTGCCTTAGCATCATCAGCCATCTTGTGCCATGTTTACAGACGACCTGAAAAGTTGTAGTATAACTGATGCTCCGGACTACTGTGATGTACTTCTGCATGACCGCGACCCCTGTCCATGAGATCTGCAGATGTTGATCTGCCGCTTGACCCAACAGACATGAGCTTGCGAAAATGTGGCAATGGGCGTAAGTACAGTCTGACCGGACAACCGGTGCATCCAACACCATGAAGTGCCTCTGTGTGCTCACACTCTGCGATTTAAATTCGGTAAACAACACGAACAAGCTATATGGAAACAAAATGCGCAAGCTTTAAGCGGTCATCAGCAGCTGTTGCATTTGCTCCAAAATAATTACCACTTGCCTCTACTTTTCCATCACTAAACCGATGCTCGAGCACGGAGCACTCGTCTACTGTCCGACCACCCGTGGTAAGATGCAGACTGAAACAGCTTCAACATGTAGCTAACAGGTTCATCCCTGGTATATGAGGTAAGTCGTACAAAGACCGATGCAGGCGACTAGAACCTTACAACCTGTCGGAACGTCGGTTTTGTGTGAACCTCTTAATTGCGTACCGGATATTTTATCTGCGTGACCTCCCAATGCTGAGGCTCACGCTCCACGTGCGCGCATCAAGAGTTACTCGTGGTAGCAGAACTAAGGCGGATAGCCCACACACTTTGCTTCGAGCGGCCGAAGGCGAGATATTAGAATATGTTGCCGGAAAAAATAATTCCGACGAAATCTGTACTGGAATTCCAGAAATTCCCAGGCAGCCACCTTGCTGATTTAAGGTTTACTGAGAGCATAGCAAAAGAATAGCACATGGAGCAGCTTTAGTACGCCGCAAGCGCGCGGTAACCGGTGACGTGATTCCATGCACGTGCCCGATCTCACTGCGATGGGGAAATATATATATATATATATATATATATCACTATTTTTCGTATTCACTTTACCCAAGTTGCTGGCTTGATAGCCAAAAAACCTATCTGTGGTGCCAGCATGGGTACGGATTTACCCACTTTCAGCAAATAAATAAATAAAGCAATATTTGTTTGCGATATTGCTAGGCACGCAATTTGGGTTTGATCAGAGTGACGCAATGGTGTACATAATAGTATAATATGCAAGTCCCATAGCAGGAGTATTACAGATGTAACTAGTTCTATCGTCCCATATGGTCTGAAGAAGGAATGAAGTTTATCAACGAGCATTTCGAGACAGGCCTCGGTAGGCATAATCGAAATTGCACAAACGAAATGATTGGCAGGGTACGAGATGTTGAACGAGGTAGCTGTTACGAGATTGTTAGCTTGGAGTATGTGTTGTGTAGAAACTGGTCAGACGAAGTTGTGTTCAGATTTCGGACCAGGCGATTGAATCATGAGGACCACGCTGTAAAAACCTTTTAAGAGTAGTGGCATGTCACTGATTAAACATGCACATATAGACGGATGAGAGCGGATGTGTGCACAATACTTATGAAATGTGACCTCGGTCAACTTGCCAATACGTAGTTGATGACAGTGACTTTATTAAGGGGTGATTCACATCCGCCATGTCGCAGTGTTGTTAAACAGACATGTGTGGCTTGTTGTAGGGAGAACGCTTGCCAAGCGTAAACCACCACGTCCTGGAACATTACTGACGATCACGGTTTTTATCGGTGATATGACGTTGGTGAGGCTACCAGCTGACCGACTGTACCCGCAGTTAATCGCAGTCATATTGCCCCAGTTTATTTCCGTTGGCTATGTGGTTGGCTTCGTCAGATTCGACCGAGAGTGATTAAAGCTGTCGATGTCGGACGACTTGGGTGACTTGTATTTCGTGAATTTGTTTTTGGATTCCATTGCTGGATAAGAATTCCAAAGTGTGGAAGATTTGAATGGTCTGTGTTTAATCTATGGCCAGGTGAGCGTCGCAGGTAGGTATTCGGAGGCGTTTCATATAGATAAGAGTAGCATTTAGCAGGGAAAGAAAAAAGACCGAGCGGATTGCCAAGGAAAATGAAAAGAACTATGTCAAGTTTGAACACAAGCGTGTTACTACATGTGTGCTGGCTAAAAGCAATGAATGGACCCATAAACTTTACATAGCACGTCTTGTATTTTGCGTGCAATTCCGAGACGCGATAGTTTTTGGATGATAGAGGCAAATACTGCCTGAATCGGCCTAGCATGAGCAACAGTTGCATAGTGTGGAGGACAGAAATATCCGACGTAAACATATGAATGAGTTAAGGGAATCTAAAGTGCATAGCAAATAAAAGGACTATGCGACCAGGAGGCAGGTTTAGTGATCAATCGCTAGTGGTGGGGCTGGTCTCCCGAATATAGAAAAGAGCCAGCGAATTTGTTACAGCTTGAGTAGTTAAAGCACAGTGAAATACGGAACAAATGTGCGTAGCGAGAATCCAATGAGAAGAATGTTGTAACAAGCTCAGTACTTGAATGCCAGAGAAATTGCTGCGCGCCAATATGAGACGAAATGTCGGTGAAGTTGCGACGAGTGAGTGATAGCTAAACGTCTTTGTGGACTAAGCTAAGGCGCAGTGACGGGCGTAACATATACTACATAGTAGATAGTAAGCAGAAGAGTGAACAAGGGGGTTCGTTGCTGGAAAGCCAGCAGAGGAGCAAGATGTAAGCATGTAGAACATATAAAGCTAAGGTTCAGCGATTACAGAGACGTAGGTCGTCTCAGATTGCCGGAAAGAAACAGAGTGTAAATATGCATACGTACAGATATTGTGGAATCAGCCATGGCGTTTGAAGCTACAGTGTAGCGGCATGCGAAGGTGTGAGACATCCTAGCAGGCTAGGAAGCAGGGGCTTCGGTAGCAAGTAACGGAGAGCTGGTGATATAGCTAGACACTTACTGAAGCGAACTGCGTCGTGCGAGGCTTAAGCGTTACAGTGCCATGATTAGACAGGTTACTCTGATTAAGTGTTGGGTGAATAGTGGCTAGACTCGGGATGGAAACGCAACGCATAGTCAGGTGATCTTTTGCGTTTCCGGGTTAGAGACGGGGAGGTAGCTGTTAGGGGGCAACTAAATTAACAGCAAGCAGTAAGCAGATGTGCCTAGCGTGCGGATACTCCATAAAGATGAGACAGTCTGCAGCATGGAACTTACTCTTGTTGATTACCGGTGGGTGATCAGGTGGTGAAAGTAACTAGTACTGCGTCGAAATGTTGTTGAGGCGATCTAAGGCAATAGAAGGGCGAAGTGGGCCTTCTGAGTTTATACTATAGGTGACCGTGGTCTAAAGCGTTCAGGGAGCAGGATAACAACGAACAAGACGAGGTACTGCGGTTGCAGCACACAAGTAAAAGATCAGCCTAAGTTTCCATGTTTGAAACTGTGTGGAAGCATTTAGGGGCAGCCAGATTATTATGCTGCTAGAATACGGCAGGCTTTGGTCTAATAGCTGAGTGACATGACCAGGTCAGAGAATGGTGAATTACTCCGGGATCGTTAAATGAAACAAAATAGCAATCCAGACAAGTCACGCTAAGAATGTGAGCGTCGGAAGTTAAAGGGAAATTAAAAATTTTCTACCAGCTTGAGCAACTGATGAAAGATTAAAAGCTCGGTAGGGAAGCTGAGAGACAAGACGAAATCAGAGCTTGGAGTATTCAATTAGGATAGGGAGGACAAAATATACCGACGAAACCAAGCACGAACTAGGTAGTGCGAATTTTATGCTATTACGGAAAGAGGAGCCGTGGTCAAATGGTAGCGAGTTGTAACCACTTTAGTGGTCGGCGAAGTCAAGTAGGAGAATGATAGCCTAATAAACAGAGGGTGAGTCAAGCGAGCACTTGGAAGTGAGAGCCATGTTAATAAAGAAAATAGATCTCATTTGGTAGTCGTGCGCTGGGAGAGCCTCAAATCCCGGACTACTCAAAGGGATTAAGAATGATAAGCACAGTTGGGCAGTGTTCCAGGACGCGCTGTGTGTTCAACTGGTAAACGTCTTCCCCATAAAACGTCCCCAATGTCTATTTAACAACACCATTACTTGGCGGTTGTGAGTCGTCACAAACTAGTCACTGACTGTTGCTAATCCGGATAATCTTACCCAATACACGGAGGTGCATCAGCACTTCTCACCTTATCGATGCGATCAAGCTGTCAAAAGTGGAACAGCATACTTAGAAGTTCAAGCAACTAACACACACCATGGTAGGCGAAAGCGGGTTGTGGATTTACCTGCCACAGCGGCCTCCACGGGGACAGCCACAGGACGGCTGTGCCTACAGGGGAACATGAGTGGCCTGCGTAGCATCACACACAGCTACATCCGCATACCCGGTATCGAGCGTAAACCCAAAGGAATAGGAAGGAATACATGTGGCTGAGAGCTATGTTTCATGAGGGGCGTTAGACAGATAGGCACCTTGTTAACATTCACCTCAACCGCAGCCACACCGGGGCCATTAAACAAACAACAGAATCTAATGAAAACCAAGCATGTACAATTGACGCCGAATATGCCCAGAATCACGGAATTAAAAAAAACAAATAAAGTGGAATGACTTTTATCCAGATTAAAAAGACCTAGTTTAAGTGTAAGTTGATTTAGCGCGACTGCGGTGAAGGAGCATTGTTAATGCAACATCAACCTCAGCATGAAGCACACCTACATACATCAGGCATTAGGTTTCGGATATACCTGTCACTGTGGTCAGCCACAGAATGCCTGCTCATACAGAGGGGCAATGGCTGAGTTGCGCTGCACCACCCACAGCTCCAACTACACATTCCATATCCAGTGTAAACCCGAAGGATTAAGATCCAGAGGCATGTGGATGGGAGCCACGTTCCATCAACGGAGTCGACCAACACTCCTTCACAGGCAAACACAAGCACGCTGTATTTGGGAATCAATCGTACACAATGCGGTGGCTGGACCGTAGTCCGTTCTACACTGAATGCATAGAACCACTCTTCGAGCCTAGCACGGCCACAAGGACCGTGCACTCCGTTCCTTCCAGCAACGACCAAGTGTCTCCTAGAGCCAGTGGGAACGAGGTAGTGGGTAATATATAGGTAGGCACCTTTTCAACAGGTACATCAAGCGCAGCCACACCGGGGATCTCAAGCAACAGCCAATCTCTTGAAACGACGATAACAAATAATATAAATGGAGCACTCTTCACTAAATGAGCAGATAAAATAACTCTGTTACGAACAAATCCGCGGTAACTGTAAGACGTCAGAAAATAGATGTTAAGAGAATTTCACAAACGCGGAAATTTTATCGAAGCTAACAAAAGTAGTTTAATGGGGACACACGTGTACACTGACATATATACATTCACTGTCATGTCAAACATGTGCGCTTGTATATTTCCCGATCACTGTTCGTCTTCCTGCTACTATCATGCCTCCACAGACTTGCCTCGCGCGGTCGAGAATAAACAAATAATTTATAATCTATTAATTTATTTATCATCATCACCCTCATCAACAATGCACATTGACTAAGTGTGATAAACACATATTATCTACTGCGCCGCAGTGAGAAAAGAATGAGATGTGAAAGATTACAGAACACTGAAACAAAAACACGGATATAGTGTTAAATGAAATACTTTATATTGTTGATAAGATCACCGCTGCAACGGAGGGTTAAAGGGGCAGGAGACGGGGAAAGAGACTTGCCACACAAATTTCATTGAGATTGGTTCTTCGCCATGTCAACTAGTGTATTCAACCAAATATATTCATCGTCCTTGGGACCCCAGCAAGAACATCAGAAGACGCCAACTGACGTCAAATTCGAGGTAATGGCCTTCTTTCTTATTGGCCAAGTCGACGTTTGGCCTTCTTCGCCTTCTTCCATCCACACTCCCTCCGCGCAAACAAAGCACGACAAGTAAGTCGGTGTGCTGGTATGCGCTGGCCCAGCTATCGGAGGCTGGTAAGTTAAATGTTGGTGCTGAGCCATTTACTTATCCTGCCCCAAATACATGACGCCGAACACGTTCATTTTTCACACGCTGTTCTCACCGGATATCAGCTAAGCTTTGATGGTCGGGCATAAGTCTGTCTACTTTGTGATATAGGTTTCGTAACCGTACAGTTATGTTGAACGGATGGATAAATAGCCGATTTTTCCGCTATGGTGAAACATGTTGTCCGTGATCGAAATCGAAACCCGCGAAAATTCTGCGGCGCAAACATTAAATGTCGCGATTTTATCGCAAAAACGGAAACAAACAGAAATCAAGGCGACTTCCTCCACTAAATACATGTCTGTCATGATTTAAAATAGAGGAAATACAATAAATCCCAACAAGATGTTTTGTGTTACTGTCTGGAAGGTTGTGAAGCTTGTCAAACACTTCCTTATTGTAGGTACATAAGCTCCTTTCAACGTCTACCGAATTCACGGGAATTCATAGATAACGGCCGGCGATGTAGGCTAGTTGTGGAGTACTTTCATGCATCCAATACCAGAAGGCCAGCATGACTTTATATTATTACCCTTGAAGTTCTTCTACCACTTTTCGATGGCTAAACGACTCGGCTGCCAGAGCTGGGGGGCTAACTAGGCCTGGAACACTGGCATAGTTGCATGGATCACTGAGAAAGGTGATGAACTGGTTAGGGTCGGACACTCTAATGTCCTTCAAAAACGGTCAGCTAGCCTGTGATGTCAGCAACTTCTGGGCTTTTATGGCAGCTTGTCATAAACAGAGTTACATGTCAGTTTGCAATTTGCTGGATCCATCAAAGATGAGTCTTTCTGCCTGCAAATGTTGCAGTGACATGGATAGACCAGAGAGGTCGTTGTAAATATTATGGGTTACCGGATACTGTGACTAGGAAGTTTTCAGGTGACGGAAGATGTTCCTCCCAACAATGGTAATGCAACGCAGTTGTTATCTCAAAGCTTTCTGTGTTGTTTTCTTGGTTAGAATATCCAGCAATTTACAAACACTAGCTGCGTCTCCAAACTCGTGTTGTATGGCCTGTAACATGGCTTGGTAATGACGGAAATACTTGCTGTGACGTGCGACGGTTTCCAGCCAGGAGTTCTAGCGGGTGATGCCCAGTGTAGGTGGGTCGTTTTGGTTATCCATACCATCCTAAGTTAGATACTGCATGTAGACACGCCCCTCGCTTCCCGAATGACGAAAAGCACCTTTCATTTTTGCAAGGAATTCGTCCACTTACGGAGAAAATTTGCGAATGTTCACTCCAATCAAGTTGATGCAATGGACAAGACATCTCATATGAATGGAATCCTTACAAACAGGCTTAATGACATCTCGGTAGTATGCTGGTATACATCTAGCGCCATCGGCCAAGAAGGCCATCGCACGACTGAAGTCTATACCCATCACTGTCAAGCTGCGCAGAATGGTTGCTTCAACGGTTGCGGAAATGACTCACTCCATATTGACAGCGTTGATGAGGTATGATCGGTGACTGTCTTTGTTGGAATTCAATGGTGCGCATAACAGGAAGTGTAGTTCCCTCTTTACGCGATCATCCTTTGTTCCGTCTGTTATAACGCTGCCAAAGTTATCACGAAATCTCTCTTTCAATATATGATAATGTTTCCCGTAGAATTGGGAAACTGTCAGACATAGCGCGTCAGATTCGGCAATGCTTCCACCATTTCTTACTTGTCTATGGAGAAATTTCCTCAGCTGGGGTTCTCGTCCTTCTCTAAAGGAATATTCGCAGATACTATAGCCACGGAAAATCAGACACCACAGTGTCTCGGGGTTCCAGAGCAAGGTTCGCAAAAGCAATGGTACTTACGATGCATGCTTGTTGAGCTTTCTTCGGAGGTGCTTCTCCCTTGGTAACACAATTTGCTGCTCGCTCCTTCCTGTAAGATTTCTTTTGAAGATGCTTCTGGCTGCGAATGTGGTCAACCACACTACTTTTAAGAGGTGGATCCACAGTCACTTCGCACGATGAAAAAACAGCAGGTTTTATCCGTTTCATAAATGTGGTGTTCTCCAGGAAACGCCTTCACTATCCAGGGCACTTTTTCCTCCCACTTGCTGGTTCCTTTTCTGAGTTGAGTTGTGTAAAAGATAAAACCTGTTGATTCTTGTAATCAACAGATTTGCTTGGTTCTCCAGTAATGGGTCAAACGTAAACGAAGCCGAAACTGAACCACGATACTATTCAAAGGAAGATGAAAATTCATTAACGATAGACCTCAACAGTAACTGCTCAGTACTGGTATAACAGTATCTTCATGAAGTTCTCAATGAGGGCACAAATCACTGGTCTCGCCACTATACTGACAGATGAAGACCTTCAGTCTTTCAGCGAATGAACACGATCGCTTATATTGCACCACCGGGTACTATGCAAAGGGGTGACCGCTGTTCACCGTCTAGAAGGCGACAGCGTATCAATTTAACCAGTGACTTTAATAGGGAGCGGTGTGTGCCAGCAAGGCATTCGCAAAAGGTAATACCGAACAGATGTCGAACAGATTTAAAGTACATGTGGGCAAACGGTGTTTGTATAATGGATAACAGAATGAGTGAACAGCGTTGGCAGATATATAAGACATGGTTACGTAATGAATAGATTTATAGGTGACATTTGATTCCGAGGACAAGCAGAATTGGAGAGTAGATGGTGGATTGACGGCGGTGGTGATACCCCAGATGACTGTTCCAATAGCCAACTGGCTACTTTGACATTTCTTCCGACTACAAATACTGATTACATCGGAACCGAATTCAAAGTAGCTTTCTTCACGCATTTCTCCTTTTTTCCTTGCTTCTGTGAAAATTTTCATTTTCCGCGCCAATTAGCAAATTCCGCATATTTACTGCTTATTGCGGAACCGCGGAAATTTCGGATCTTTAATTGTGCCCTTTAGAAGGTGAACAGTTTCGCACCGGCACAGCAGGTGACGGAGATAAGTAGGCGCAATGCAGGCTCTAGTTATACGGATCGTGACCTCGTCTTCATTTCCGCAGATGCTAATTCAGCTTCCTAGATGCATGAATTTTTGAATGGCAGGTAGCAGATCGCTACCGAGGTTCAGCGAATGACTGGGTCCTGCCGGTCTTGAGGTTCTCTTCGTATTTCCCGGATGCAATGCTTGGCTCAAAATGACGGACAACAGTGCACCGCTCTCTAGTGCTGCTTGGTACATTTGGAAGCTGTCACAGGTTAGAGCAACGTCGTAAGCACATTGAAAGTCAAGAAGTTGCGCACTTGGAAGCAGTTCCACAGCTTGTAGATCGTGACCAGCAAACGCCGGTTCCATGATTTTGTCAATGGTACGGTATGATTGCAAAGGTGACAGCGGGCAGCCTTGTTTAACACCGCTAGATATATATGAGGGTGGCAACAGTGTGCAATAAACAGTTCACTGCCTGAAATATGCGCGTACGGCTCTCTGATGTTGGCCACACATGTTTACTTGACGCAGCCTTCTTGAGTAAACAGTCTCACAAACTCACATCGGTATACCGAATGGAAAACACCTATGACGTCGAGCAACACGACTGTGGTTGTTAGCCAATAAATGTAGTGAAGTATAGCGCAATACTGGATGGGTAAAATGTTCACACAACTTGGAAAGTAAAAACGCAATTAAACACGGAGAAGATATAAGTTTATTGCGGAAAAGCAAAAGCTCGCTAAGCTAACGAGCACGCAGGGAAATGCAAGCTAAGGTGAAAAGACTTAGTAGGTTTCTGGAGGAAAGGAGGAAGCGTTTGGGTCGCTTTTTGATGTGTGCGCATATAAAGAAAAGCGATTAACTTGCGACAAAGTTAATGCCTAATTTTTCTTAGTACAAATGGAAGTACAATTTGGTTATATTTTACACATCACGTAGGGTAATCAGGAGGTCGGTACACGGCCCCTCTCGTAGTAGGGAAACCGTTAGTTACCCCTCGATCTGAGTGAGGACCGTACGTTGCCAGCCACACTTCTGTTGACCAGGTGGTGAAACCTGATACAGTTGCTTGGGAAGCATTGGCGCCATAGGACCTAAGCGGGCTACCAACTGCGTCTTTCCTACGGGTGTCAAAAGCAGAAATGTTCGAGCACAGAACGTTTGGTCACGTGATGTCCGGCGACCTAAAGGAGCTCGACGATCTGGGATATAAAAATATAGTAAGAAGAGAGAGAGGTCAGGCACGCGTAGTTGACCAGTAAAAACAACGACAGCAATTATCGAGTGCGATAAGGGGATAAAAACCTCTTTGTGCTTTTAAATAACATTGTTTTTTTGGGTTTTCAGAACATTTAGCTGTTTTCGCGCTTTGGTCTGATCAAAAGAAAAGAAAAGTGCAAATAAAGGAAAAAGAGGTCAATCTTTTAGACGCTCTACCTAGTGAAGTCCTTCAAAATTCCTGGTCGACTTTTGCGGTTCGGTCATTGGTGCAGTCGATTTCGGAACTGCATCATGTCGCCAAGTCTGTGGGGCGACAGAGGATATGCTGTCTGTATCGGCTGGAAGTCGCGGAACTAGCGAATTACTGTTATTTTCGAGGTTATCGTCAGATAACATGAGTGACTTTAAGTCGGTTGATGCTAACGGCATTGCGTTTGCTGTGGTTTTCAATAATAAAGGATCGGTCTTTGCGTTGAATTATCTTAACTGGCCCTTGGTGTGGGCGTTCTAACGGTCTACTAATGCCGTCAATGCGGACGGAAACGTGCAAGCATTGATGTTCGACAGAGGCGTTCTGTCTTTCATGTGTCGAGATAAGAGTAGCTTAGCAGCAACTTGTTAAGCCCTGGCAGCATTGTAGCGAAAGGACATTGGAAGTCAGGAGAAGAAATCTCCAGGAAGTCTTAACAGTTTACCGTTGACTAGTTAGGCGCTAGATGCTTGGATGTTGCTTTTAATTGCTGAACGATTGACTGGCGGTAACCATCGGTAGGGCTCCCGTTCAATTGTGTGTATCAGCTGCATTTGGGGACCTTTAGATTTGCCTGTAGAAAGGCTCGACCATACCATCCGAAGCAGGATGGTAGGTAGTAGTGCAAATGCGATGAGTGTCTAGGAATTTGCCCGTCACTAGGAACGTGCTAGATTTAAACAGGGGGTCTCTGTCGTTAGTCACGGTTACAGGGCAACCGTGAGTAGCGAGACAGCGATCGACAATAATCCTGTGGCCGTCTCGGTTGAGAGGTGGGGAATCGGAATAAATTCATGCTAATCTATACAGTTATCTATACTGATTGGTATGTAGATCGTGCCCTTAGACGGTACTACTGGTCCAACTAGGTCGAGATGGATGTGTGCAAAAGAGGCGGAAATGGATGAAACGGACCACTGGTATAAATGCGTGTCGCTGAATGTTGGCCTCCTGACAGGCTGGACAAATACGTGCCCGGAGCCTGACTTACAGCTGCATACAAGGCCAAACAAAACGCTACGAAGTGCGCTAAACAGTGACCTCGACACCTGGATGAGCCGTGTTGTGGAGCGCATCGAAGACATTGTGACGGAAGGATACATGGACGACTAGACGAGGATGTTCAGTGGATGTAGCACAAAGGATGGTGTCATCAGATGAAGGCAGTGTGGGTAATTCTATTTTTAAAGGTGAATCTGATACGATAGACTGGGACACATTATCGGTCTGTTGCACCGCGGCCACTGCGAACGGATCAATTGCCTGCTAGACAATTTTAGTAGCAGAGAAGCGAAAAAGTGCGTCAGTAACTACGTCACTTTGACCAGACATGACTAACCTCAAGTGGTGATGTTGATCTTTTTGGTTTCAGACGTCGCAGATAAGCGGCTTATGGTCGGTGAAGATAACAAAGGTGTTTCCTTAAAGGACATGCCGGAATGATCGAACGGTAGAATGGACAGTTGGCAATTGGCGACTGAACGTGCTGTACTTGACTTCGGCAGCTTGTAAACGTCTGAAGTAGAAACTAAGAGGTTTCCGACACCCATCGGCATTTTGCTGTAGGACAGCAACAAAGCGGTGTCTGATGTGTCAACAGCAAAGCTGAGCGCGACGCTCAGATCAAAATGCTAAATACATATAATGAAATAAATGCTTCGTTTCTCGAATCGCTTGGAGACGGAGGTAAAGATTCTCGAGCAAAAACATGCAATGGTAGACACAAAGTCTAGTGAAATAGAAATGTTTGTAATCTAAATAAGGCGTGGGCTTAATGTAAATGTTCGGAACCTCACTGCAGCGACTTGTAAAGCATTTGTTCGTTAGCCGTCAAGTTCATGTAAAAACTGCGTGATTTGTATTCAAAAGTGTTATGGTGTACGTGCTTAGAGAACTATCGTAAATGAAGTCCTTTGGAACGCTCACTTCCCTACGTCTCGATCCACTTCTTGCCTTCCGTAGAATTTTTGAGCGGAAAACCATATTTTGTTCTTGGAAGTGATCCATACATCCATAAGCGAAACACAGATTTTTCAATTATATTCTATAGTTTAACAGTATAACTTTGGAGTGATATTTTCAGATAACCTAGCTCGGCTTCGGTAAGTAATTATGTGACGCGAGCGCAGTATGACAATCCGATTAGATTGAAAATGACAACTTTTCTTTCTTCGTAAGTATTTCGAGCTTCCTAAAATGTAAGTGAGACCGTCGACGATTTACAGAGGAAGTGTTTCGAAGACGTGCTGCATTTTAACATTTGCAGATTTAACACAGCGCAACAAAAAGATTGTAGAATTCTGGCCGAGTCCGACTTTTTGTTTAATTCACGAAAAGGCATCATTGGTACGCTAACACTAGTACCAGAGGCGACAGTGCCAAGGTATTTAACGGATATAGCAAAACGTTTAAAGTTTAATCAAATCTTAAACCCATCAGTAAAATGATGGAAAATGAAGAAAGTAGACAGAATATATCGGCACATTCAACAGAGGGGTTAGAAATATAATTACAATGAATGTTTATGGTCGGGGTTGCCAATTATTTCGTGGCCGCCCATATAGCGCGTTCGATGGTCGAAGGTTATAGTTACACAACCAGCTAACCTTACAGAAAGAGTAAAAAGCAAATACAAATAGGCAAGATATGCTTTTATTGCCGAAAGGTACAAGTTCGCTAAGCTAACGGGCACCCAGCTAAATACTAGCTAGGTTGAGGAGAGTAAGTAGGTTTTTGGAGGAAAGGGAGCAGTTGTTTGATCGATTTGAAAGTGCGTGTGTGTAAACAAATGCGATCAATCTGTGACAAGCCTAATGCTTAATGTTCCTTGGTACAAATGAAGTATAATTTGGTTAAATTTGACACATTATACAAGCCAAATCACTGTTTCCATGACTTTGTCAAGGTAGTGTGTCAGCGGACAATCATTTTTCACACTGTTAGGTATCATGAGTAGCGACTATAGTGTGTCATAAACCCTTAATCAGCCTGAAATTTGCATCCAAAACTCTGTTATTGCCTACACATTTAGCAAGTACACTTTTCCTGAACAGCTAGTCCCAAAGATTACCTCGATCCACTGAATGGAAAACAATTTTATGTCATGGATCTCGATGGCACCGCTTCGTCTATACATATGGTAGTATACCGTCATTTGTTATTCCCGACGCACTATTTTGTCGACTGCACCTAGCAGGTCGAGATGTTGGTTCACAGAAGAAGAGTGATGCTTGCCTTCTAGCAGTTATTTCTAGACCTACGAACTCATCAGCAGACAGCGATAACATTCTGTTAAACGCCCTCCGCTATGCTGTTTCACAAAAGTACTCTCACTATCTTATAATGGGTGAGTTTAATGTTCCTTCAATAACATCAATGTCCCCTAATGGGCCATCATTTAAATCGAAACTCCTCGAATTCATGGATATGACAGTTTTGTATAACCATATGCATCGACCAACCAGACATCGCGGTTCAAACAAGCCATCACTACTGGACTTAATCCTGACTAATGAAGAGTTGATGGTTGAGTCAGTAGCATACGATCCTCCACTGGGCCGTAGCGACCATTCAGTCCTAACATTTGGTTATGTGTGTTATGCCAGTATTGTTGCTAAAGAAAGAGAGACTCAACGCACTATTACGGACTACTATAAGCTGCGCAGCTTAGCAGCGACCGTTGACTGGGACCTACAGACGCACAGCTCAGCGAATGACGCGTGGAATGAATTGAAAGACAAAATTAACTGGGTCATACAATCAGCATCGAAGGTTGTGCCATTACGAGCGTCGCGCCGGACCAATACGTGGATCCGGGGCAGAACACGTAAATGGATCATCAGAAGAGATGAAATCTGGAGGCAACATTTGCTAAGCCCATGTGATATCACATGGCAGGATTACAAAGTCATCAGAAACTACTGCACGTCACTCATTAGAGTCGATAAGTACGAATGGCAGGAGAATATGGTGCTGAAATTTACGAGTAACACCAAACTGCAATACAGATTTGTGAATGGCAAAAGAAAGGTTAAGCCCGGAATACCACCACTCAGGACGGCCAGTGGCCTAACAACTACTGCTGTGGATGCCGCGAACACTCTACTCTTGCAGTTTGGCTCGGTAGCTACAAATGTCATGGAACCTTTGCCCTATCAACTCCCAACCAATGTCGTTGGCTTATCCAGCGTCACCTTTACTCCAGCAGCTGTTGCAAGCAAACTACAGTCTCTCCGGAAGTACAGTGCCCCTGGAATCGACATGATCTGCCCAAAAGTACTAAAAAGGCTTGCTCCCACCATAGCAGCACCACTTGCAACCTTTTTCCAGGGTATGCTTAACTCCCTTACACTCCCAACTGAGTGGAAAAATAGAAGTATCACTCCAATGTATAAAGGAGGTAAGCGCTCGGATCCTGCCAACTACCGACCTATTACTCTCCTTCCTGTTTTATCAAAAGTGATGGAATCGCCAATCGCAGATGGACTGACGCGATAATTTGAAAGTCAACAGATAATTTCTAATGCCCAACATGGTTTCCGACGCAGACGATCTTGTCTCACCAATTTGCTGATTACTCGGGACATATGGACCAGGGCGGCTGATGAAGGAGTGCCCATAGATGTGATATACCTGGATTTTTCTAAAGCATTCGACAGGGTCAATCACTTCTTTCTCCTCCAAAAGCTTGCTGCCTACGGTATCAACGGTTCCCTGCTCACCTCGTTGGAAGACTACTTACACGACAGAGCGATCAAGGTAAGATTAGCCGACACCTATTCTGAAAGCTTTACGTCTCCAGTGGTGTACCACAAGGATCCGTCCTCGGTCCGCTACTGTTTTTAGTCTACATTAATGAGCTTCCTGCAGACATTCTATCTCCAATGCAAATATTTGCAGATCATGCTAAAAGATGGAGAGCAATTCGCTCAGCATCCGACCGTGTCTACCTCCAGGAAGATCTGACCCGGATTAACGAATGGGCAGAAAAGAATCAGCTCCCACTGAACCCTGCAAAGTGCCACCTGCTGACGGTGCACAACAGCTTCGTCAACACATACCTTTTGGGGCAACACGTCATGCAACACGTGACTAGTGAACGTGACTTAGGTATAATCGTGCAAGAGAGTCTTGGAAATTCGCTCCAATGTTCGAAAGCAGCAAGTGTGGCAAACTTGGATTTGAGACTTTTGAGGCGAGCTCTCGGCACATTTGAGCGACGGCTAGTACCATTGTTGATTAACTCCTACATTCATCCTCATGTTGAATATGCTATTCAGGCCTGGTGTCCATGGTTAAAACGAGACATCCGCCTATTGGAACAGCCCCAAAGAAGAGCCACAAAGGCAACGCGTGGACTATCCGGTATAAGTTACGAACTGCGTCTTCGTGCACCCGGTGTGTTCTCATTAGCATACCGACGGCTTCGCGGAGATCTTATTCTCACATACCAGATACTAACCGAAAGCCAGCATCCATGTACATCACTATTGACTCTAGCCCCATACAAACAAAACCTAGGCAACCACCTGAAACTAATGACCCAACAATCTCGTTTGAATTGTAGAAAGTATTTTTTCCCACTTATAATCTGTTCTCACTGGAATGCATTACCAAGATATGTGGTGAACGCACCAGACATGAAGACATTCGAAAGACTTTTAGATTTTCATCTTAGTGATAAACGATATACAACACTTTGCTAAAGTGCAATGATCTAACCACTGATACTTTACGTTCCACGTTGGAACATTTTGATTTTAATTTTCTTTTGCATATCCATCCTGAGGGTCTGGTAAAGTTATGCTTTTTATCCCATCATACACCATTGAACCTTTGAACCATTTGGCGTAATTTGAAGATACCATCAATGTAGCCTTGTGTTTGACGGATCGCTGCTTATACCATGCGTAACGGACTTTCATGGGTCCCAGCCAGTCGGTGGAGAAGGATAGACCCAAGTAAGTTAGAAGCAATTCGGGAAAGATTGATCCCTTCATGAGCGCCGCATTCGGAACATGAGCATCCGGTTGAAAATTGGGGCTCTAACCGGGCGGCTTCATATTGTTTGAACGGTCTCCTGCTACCACAGCTGCACTTGTTTGTTATGCAAATAATTCATGTGAGTAGCTGAAGGAAGTTCAACTGCTCCTGGTTTTATTTGATTTTAAAAGTCTGTTCTCGCTTTAGACTTTTGCACTTGAGGGCCCATCCAGCAGGACGACTCAAGCAGACGGATATTCAAAGCTCGGAAAGGAAGGTGGTAACTCATGATACTTAAGCTGTCTTCTAAAAATGTTCGGCACAGCGCTCCAAGCGTTTGGACAAGCTGTGTATTGGGTGTCCAGTATTGTCACCTACCGTTTTGTTGAAGCCAGTTTACTTGCTGCTGGTTTCCCGATTCGATGGTTGTAAGCAGCAGCGGCTGTTTCCATATCCGAGGATCATTGAAGTCCCAGGCTTTCCTGTCTCGCATCAGAATAGCACGCAGTTTGCCTTGTGATATTTTCAAGTCTCATTGTATTCGCTTTCAGCCGGAACACGACGGTGAGCATCCAGAAGCTCTAGAGACTGCGTAGAAACCGAAGGTCCATGTTGGCAATTTGTTTTGCCACCTGAAAACGTGCCTGCGGATAGCACTGTCTGACAGATGTGCGACCAGTGGTTTCCATCTTTGTTCTGTGAGTGTTGACAACTCCTGACGCCAGCACACTTTGATACGCATTCAGAAAACGTGGCTTTGACAGTTTGGTATCTATGCGCTCACAGCGTCGTTGCGGACGTCTGCGGAAACACATCTGCAAGTCGGTAGGTACAAATAAGTCGTCGGAGTCCTCGAACCTGCTCCAAATCGGGCAACAATGTTGGACACATCCTCTCCAGCGGTAACTAATCGCAATAGGATCGAATTGCACCCAAGCCTAATCCGATGCTGGTAGGCGCAAGGTCACTCTCTTGCGGGTGCTGTGTCGGAAGTTACTGCTCAAGATAAACAGACAAACATCTTTGCATAGGTGTAGCCCTCGCTCAGCATCAACCTTATGAGATCTTACATCCTGTTAATCGTCATGATGAAATTCATCAGTGGACAGTATTCTAATTTAAATGTTCAAGTCACCAGCTAGCACCCCGTTTTTCATATTTCTGCTGTGACGAATGAGCTCTTTAGTTGGTAATTGGAGACATCTTTGGCCGAGTCAGTGCTTTAAACGAGTCGACTATTTGAAAGGTGTACACCTGGCTGCTAACTGGTATTCAATACATCAGACTAGCTTTAGCTCAGGGGCTGAAAAAATTTCTCACACCGGTTTGACCGGCATTTAAAGCTACGTCATCTCTAAATAAACGCACTGTGCCGCACCTGAGGTATCACCTTTTAATCAACGAACTGCATCATTCCAAGCGTGTGTTTGAGAAACAGCAAATATCAATAAAAAGTCTTTACTGTTCGGGCAAGTGTCCTCTGTTCGCCAAGCTGGGAGAATATGCTCACCTTGAGGAATGCCAGTCTTATTAAGGTCCGACGGCTCCAAATAAAACTGATGAACTGACGTTATCTGCATGTTTGAACCGGACGTGTCGACTGGAATTGAGAGGCGCCGTGTGCTTGTATGTGATCGAAAACTAGCAAACAAACACCTGTTAAAGCAAGGTGGCAGTGAGCCATAATTTTAAGGGTTGAAAACAGGGGATAAAAGGGAGGTTGGAAGAGAGAAATAAGGATGAAAATGCGGAACAGGGGGATTTAGAATAAGTGAAATCTGAGCAACACCGTCCTCACTCTCAATAGCTATGCGCGATGCAGCAGATAGGGCGCTGCTGCCTATGATTTGCGAAGACCAGCGCAACAAGACGTTTGAGTAAAGATTGGTTGTAATGGATCAACGAATTTGGCTATTGTGCTATGTGTCATGATTTACAAGCTAACTGCGATACGGCGTGCGTCATCCTCCACTGTCTTGCAAAGTAAAGTCGTCGAAGAGGAACATTGTGACTCTGTGCGACAAGACTTTCAATGACAATAGCGTTTAGAAACTGTTGGGAAGGAGATTTTGCTATGCTTCTGAGTAGAGGAGTTTTGATGTCACTATACCACACCGATCCGCCGCTGTCACCCACAGTTGATTAGCACAAGCTGCTGACTGGCAGCGTAAGTGGCTAGTGTTCAGGTGTTGGGGTTTTCTTTGATCTGACTGATACGCGCTACGGACAAGACTAACAGATTTAACAGCCAACAAGTACTTTCCCGGCCATGTGAAGGAACATCTGCTTTGGAATCTACTGTGATGGAATGCTTACTAAGTCACAATAAAATTCATAACTGACGGGAAATCCACCGGCTCACTGAAATAGAGAATGGTCTGGGTGGTAGAGACATCACCTACCCTCTTAACACGGGGGTGCGACCTGCTTTTGTTGAACTATTGCCAGACATAGTATTTTCGTCGTATGTGTATCTGTTTTTACAAATATATGGGACGGAAATAGGACAATCAGAAAAAATGCGGATTTCCGGATATGAAACAAGGGGAAACATTGCACACGTAGATGAATGTATATTCTTTATGGTAGACGCAAATACACTTCATTTCACTTTCCTGTAGTCGACGTCATGGAAGAGAGTATATGATCGCATATACAAAAACCGCTATACTCAGTGGCGTGCCTTGTAATCTGGGATGGCGGGTTCGAGCGTACGCATGGGACAGGGCAACCCTAGCAGTATGCTCAGCCTAAGACCACTGGTGGTGGTTGCGTGGCAGCGAAGGGTCGATAATGCGCACCGGCTTATGACGATATATTTTATTATATTCACACAGTGACACGTAATTCATCAGTAACGAAATGTCTGCGCCATTATTATAGTAGGTCTTTCTTCGTACTTGCATTCCGTCCGGTATGATTGTAGTCGGACAGCCCGAGGTCCGTTGATTTTGTTTCGGAATCTTGCTTCGATATATGATGTATGGTTACGATATGCCGTTTTGTTATTTTAAACGCATACCACAAAATCGCCAGTGATTTTATTCACCACACAGCACTTCGAAGATCCGTATTCTGTGGATGGAACTCAGGTACATTTTTGAGAAAATGTAAAGAAATCGCATTTAAACCTGTAATATTAAATTCCATTGGGATTGGAATGTGAGGAGAATCTCATGGGTGTTCCCTCTTGAGCGCATCGTTGACCCAGCAAATGATTAGGTACTCTGAAATTCTGAGGAACCTAAAACGGAACATCCGAACAACATGCTGTGCAATCATGTACTTCTTGCGTTTCCTGCACTAGCAAGCCCTAGTGGGCTGGTCACTTGAAGTAGGCAAGATATAGGAAGCAAATGGAAAGTAAAGGTGGAAGGTCAGTTAAGTGAAAGACAACACCAGTAATTAGAGCGAAGCACGGATAAAAAGAGCAAAGTATGAAGAGATGAAAGATGATCAGGAGAAGGTAAGTTTTATGTGTTGATATCTAACCGCAGATTCCGTAACCACATTATCTGGATGTGGGTTCCAGCGCTCGGTAACGCTACACAACAACAGAGTTTCTGACCTAATCCGGTCACAGCGCGGCTTATGTAGCTTCATTTAAAGATTGAGTAGAACAGTCAACCTGGCCAGGCTAACTAGCCAAATCAAGTATGGCCCAACCTTTCCAGTTAATATGTGGTACTTAAGGAGTACGACACCTCGAAGCCTTCAAATGTTCATTGAACGCATCCGAAAAATACGCAAGCGATCGGGAATTTTTACCTCCCGTAACTATCTGTCAACTTAGTATCTACTCGCAGAGCTCACTTGAGCTCCGAGTGAGGCATGGCGAGCATGTATGGATATGATATTCAAGATGGGACCGAATGAAAGACGTAAATAACTACAAAGTTGTCGGCAGTTATGACTCCGAAGGAATGTCGTTTTTACCAAGACATTCGGAAGCCCTACTTTCGGCCCTCTTCCAGTTATCGTCCGAAAGTTGAGGACTGGAGCTTTAAGTCTACTTGGTTGATGACAAGGTGGATTTCGACCCAGATGAGCCGGTACTTCGAAGGTGTGGAAGTAGCTCATACAGATGAAAGAAACACTTAGCAGCAATAATGGGATGAAGTCACATGGTAGTCCAGTCGCAAAACATATCCAGGGCATAGTAAATGACATTAGAACCTCACTGGATCTCTACAACAGCTCACAGTATTATACCACCAGCAAATTATAACGATGATACCCCAAGCTGCTCACAGAGACCGTTTTTATAGACGGAGTGCAGCAGCGGTCCAAGGAAAGATTGCTGTGGAATACCGCTAAGGATCACTTGTCCAAATAGAAAGCTGCGACCAACAGATACAAATTGGTCACTTTCCTGCAAGGATAAATCTAGTCAATGAATGGCGCGTCCAGATACACCTTAAAAGCTCAACATTTATGGTAGCCTTAAGTGGGTACCGTCTAATAGGTGGCCATTGTTCTCTGCATCAGCCCAACTCTCAAGACCTACCAATAAATGCGATAGATAGGAAAATCCCTTCGAACATTCTAGTCATGCACTAAAGATTATATTAAATTTATTCAAGTGACATCCAACGAAGCTCTCACCACCTTTTCAGGCAGTTTGACTACGACGCTAGTCAGGCTGACTGGCCAATACTTGCTCATAGACTCTGTCGCCATTTTTGAAAATAGGACAGATGACGGCCTCCTTTCATTCAAGTGGCTTTGTAACACCGTCTTGAGCGACGCTCTTAGTTTCGCTGCCGAATCATGTAAAACCTTCAGTTAAATTAAATTAAGCCCAGCTGATTAGGTAGGCGCAGTTCTTGTGGCTCCGTAGGGACTTCCAATTATACCACCATAACTTAAGCTAAAAAAGATCCCTTTTGGTCTGTTGAAATCAGTTCAGCACTAGACAACGGGGTCTCGTCTACATACGCCCCTGTGTACTGTTCAACAATTACACAAGCATGTATAAAAACGTTTACGCAGGAATTCATCTGCTGATCAATGCTGCGCCTTTAAATGATCTTGCCTTATATTTTGCATTTTTAGCGCACTCTGTCCTACTTTGACGGCAAGGTTGTCTTTGCAACAAGGAAATGTGCACCCGTTTGTGTAGAAAAGGATAGTGTGGTTCTTGGGCAACGTGCGGTCGTTACGTGTTGCAATGAAGATTTGTGTAATACGGGTAGCCGATCAAAAACTGCTGTTATCATTATACCGGCGACGATGTCAAGTGTTCTGCTCGCATTGCTTACTTAACATACCGGTTATCAAACATCCACTATGGCCCGAGAACCAGATGGATGTCATTATGTTAAAAGGAATTCACTCACGCTGGCTGTCAACTTATGACCATAGTAAAATGACTGCTATTTTATCCTGTTAAATACACACTAGAATTAATTTTTAGTAAATATCGCCTTTGAACATCTTGAATAAAATATCATCTCATGTTCATATTATTCATAAATACACATATATATTTGCAACACCTGACTAATAAACAATTGGCAGGGTACCAGAACATTCGTGTAACAGCAAAAAGGACAAAAGATATCGTCTGGAGAAAGGATATGTAGGTTCGTGTGTTGAGTAAACATAGGACTTCCCGGTTGCGCAATCCGAGAATGAGCGTAGATTTATGTGACCACACCCGGAGACCTTTGTCGTAAACATCTGACACGCATGGAAGCGGAACAATAAATTCATGCCGCTGGAATGTTCAACCAGTTGTGAATGCGTAGACTGCTGACAGCCACTTAACTCAATCACGCGCTTGGTATTCGGTAACAGTCCACACAGAATCCAATAGCCAGCGGGTTTGTTCATCCGCCCACCGCTATGCACTCACCTCTTGCTGCAAAATTAAGTGTTCAGGGACAATATAGACATTCATATTAATTTTGACACAAGGCCGTACGAGCTTCCGTTGTATTTGATGGAGAAACAGGTGACCAGTTCAGAACTCTCCACGCTCTGTGATTGCTGTTGCTTCAACTCGCTTGCAAAGCAAACAGGAGTTTTCCGAATTTATCGTCACATGGCAGGCATTAACCGAGCTACAGACCTTTGGAGTGCCCCAGGGTGAACAGCTGTGCCACGGATAGCCAAATAACTGCACCAAATGGCCGGTAGAGTTGTAGAGTGAGGCCTTTATTTGCACAGTAAAAGGTTGTTTTTGACATAGCTTTACTAACAGGACAAGTAACGAAACGTAAAGAAACGTAAAAGTGCAGAAAGCAGGACGGTTACACGTTGCAATTAAAACCAGCGCCTGTGCTATCCCAATAAGCTCAGTAGGCATATCCGCAACTCCACTTCAGGAGCAGTACCCCAGCTAAGTACGAAGAATAATCGAACCAAAACCATCACATAATCGGAACTGTGTGTGCTGGTTAATGGCACGTCTCTACAGACGTGTTGCCTATTAACTATCAATCGCCAAACGTTTAACCAATCGGTTGTCAGTTGGGCGCACGTGCACGCGAGTGAACGTAGAACCATCAGCCAAGATATCAGCTGATCCTTTTCATGAGCGATTTTACTTGACCTGCGTGTCGAGAGGCAGGTGATGTCGCTTGCTTCCCCGCTTCTTGACACCGGTACCGTATTCCGTTGCCTGAGTTTAAATTTGCGGTCGTCTACGAGCAATGGGGACTTTACTCAGTGTCATCATCATCAACAGTATACATGTTAGCACCTCAGTCACTGAGGCGTGATACATGAAAGAAAAGAACGGAGAAAATGCAACAGATGCAAGCCAGCTGAAATATCGATAACGGATGGGCATCGTTCCGGTAAGCTACCAGCCGGCTACAATGCAGCAAAAAAATTTACTATGCAATATGACATAAGGCTAAGTAGTGAGAACATGGTTGGGAGAAAGAAACTCACAGCACGAACGCCACTGAGGTCGGCTCCTAGCCACATCAGCAAGTGTACCTAGCCAAACGTGTTCATCCTCTTTCAGGCCCCAACCAGGGAGCCGTGAAGCCCCAACTGAGGCCAGCTCCGAACTGAGGACATTCATTCCTCTTGACCAAGTCATCTCTTGGCCACGCTCCTCTTCTTCCATCCACAGCCCCGGCGCTCAAATAACGCACGTCGCGGGAGTCGGAGGGCTAGTATGCGTAACACGTGGCACAGCCATCGGAGCCTGGTGCGTGAAATAACGGTGCTGAGCTGGTTATTTCCTTTTCCTGTACCGTAAACAGGGCGTTGAACACGGTCCTTGGTCCCTCGGTGTTCCCACCGGATGTGAGATAAATTGCGAAGACACCGGTGGTCGAACGTAACTAGTGTCTTTATGTCCGCCAGTCTAAGGGGCCAGGTTTTGCAAGCGTATAGTAGGGTCCAGCTACTACTGCATTCTACACTCTAGACTTCAGGGCGAGAGCGATGTCGCGTCAGCGCCATAAGTGGCGAAAGATTGCAAAAGCGCCTCGAGATTTTTCTATACTGTTTGTAACCTCATCTTCAATCCCACTGGCGCTGATCTAACTACTAACTAGTTGAATTTTTGAACGACTTCTAGCTAATCCCCACCAAGGATCAGTGCAAGAGACGATCCCTGTCAATCTTGCAGGAAAGCTTTGCACTTCCATGGCGCAAAGCAAAGCCAGAAATGACGGACAGCCTGTGTTAATCTGTCCAGTACAGCTGGGCACGTTTGTTAGCTGTCACAGTTTAGGGCAATATCGTCAGCATACTCCAAGTCAATAAGTACTTCTCCTGGGAGCCAACCCACACCTTCTAAGTGGTGTCCTGTGAACACGATTTTCATGACTTCATCAATGGCGAATTTGAAGAGGAAAGGGAACAGTGAGCGACCTTGTCTCACACCGTTGGAGATACAGAAGGGTGACGAGAGCCAGCCATAAACCATCACACTGCCCGAGCTGAGCGCGTATAATGGATAATATTTAGCTATTCTCTGGTACACCTTTCCTAAGTAGACAGTCCCACAATGCAAGCCTATCCACTGAATGGAATGCACCTTTGATGTAGAGGAACAGGACAATAGTGGGTCGCTAATTTTCGTGACGGGGCTCCAACAACTGATGCAGTGTGAAGATGTGGTAAATGTAGCCACGAACTCGACAAAACCCGGCTTGCTGTTCACGAAGCTGGATTTCACGGGTGTCATTCACTCTGTGAAGTATGACAGAGGCAAGCAATTTGGTGGCGATGGAGATCAGACTGATTCCTCTAGGGTTGCCACATTCTGATCGTGAACCTCGCTTGAAAATTAGGACTATGACGGAGCGGCTCCAGTCGGTTGGGACAGTTTCCTGCTCCCACCGTTTCACTAGTAACTCTTGTATGTTATCCACAAGAGCAGGTCTACCGAATTTAATAATAATAGTAATAATAATAATAATACGTAGATTTGTCTTGATGGGATCCATTGTCTCCATAGCGGCACAGAGCAATTGGTACAGAAGTGTTCATGCTCTTGCATTAGTGACATGCATAGGTGGAGTATTAGGATATACGTTTCATGTATTAAGATTCTGGTGGACGGTTGAGGCCAAAGCGTAGTTATGAAAATATTGGTGTTTAGATATTTTTGGGCCCCCTCTTAAAACAGCTCACTGAGGGATTTTCTCATGTGAATATAAAATTATGGTAGTTAAAGCAAGGTAATTGACGAGCCTGCTTCTAAATGTTGCCACATTGTCACCTGACCTGAGTGTTATTGGTAATTTATTCCACAGATAGCTATATCTGACCAGGAAGAAATTAGAGCTGATGCTCGTTCTAGCCTTCAGTATGTTCAATGCAAAATCTTTGTTGCGAATCACTTGAGTTGAGAAATGTTGTACATTAAGTGTAGGCAGGTCAGAAAAAGTGGAAGATAAGCTGGTCCCTCGGCTTTATTTAACTTCAACAGTCCGATCTCACATTAGACTACTGAGCAAGAGAATGGATCCAAAGGGACAGCCCACGGGGAGGGGCGAGCAGTGGCGAGCGATAAAATTGACAATTCCGACTGATTACATTACCATTCAAAGTACTTAGCCCAACGCTCCAAGTGTACTGACAAGTTGTTAAAAGACTGTTCACTCTCGTCATGTATGGTTTCACTAACTCTAGGTCTCCTGCTGCCAGTTCCTCGTATCTGACGGAATAACTTACGATGGTTACCAAGGGCAGCGGTCATTTCCATCTATGATGCATGAGGAGACTACCAGAATTCGCGGTCTCGCTTTTGGCTAGCACGGAGTTTTACCCGGAGTGTTCAGCGAGTCGCATTGTGTTCGCTTCCGGCGAGCATCGATAAGTTCCCGAGACTGCGAAGAGACCTAATGTCCATGTTGACGATTAGACTTAGCACATGAGGATGTGAGTGCTGCTAGTAAGGTCTGGTGAACATGAGATTATTGAGCTTCAATTGTATCCAGTGACCGCTCACTTCATTCGCATGTCAGCGTACTTTGATAGGCATTCCAAACAGCTGGCTTCGCCAATTTGCTGGTGTCATTGGGCTCACAACGTCGTCATGGGCGTCCGCTAAAAGGCATCCGCAGATCAGCACATACAAGTGCATGGTCGGTGTTCACACATGCGCTCCAAATCAAGCGACAGTTTTGGACGCAGCCTCTCCAGCGATACTTGACCGTGATGTCATCGATTTGCATCCATAGCTGATTGGAGGCTGGTGGGCACCAAGTCACTTTCCGGCGGGTGCTGTGTCGGAATTAGTGCTCGCAAGAAATAAGCTAGCGTCCTCGCCCAAAAAAAGTCACCGCTCACTGTTGTCATTATGGGAGCCTACACCATGTTGGCCGTTCAGATGCAGTTTTTCAGTGGATAATTTTTTAACTTGAGCGTTCAGATCCCCAGCCAGCAAAACTGTGTCCGAGCTTCCTCTGTGGCGAAGGAGCCTGTTCAGTTGGCGCTAGAAGCCGTCTTTAGGCGAATCCTGGCTAGAGTTTGCGGGTGCATTGGCAGCGATGATGAACAGACACACGTTAGTCTTGCGCGACTTCGAAGCCTTGAATGAGTCAGCCAATCGGACCGCACACATCCGGCTACTGATTGGGATCCATTCAACCAGAACAGCTTTAGCACGGGGACTCAGGGCAATACAAACACCGGGTTGGCCGATGCTCGAACCTGCATCGGCACCGGATAGGCGCAATAAGAAAGTGCTGGTAGTGTCACCTGAAGTGGATCGCAGCGTGACCACAGAGGTCGGGTCTCGCAGGCGGGTCTCCGATAAGCAGTAGATATCGATCGAGATCGTCTCTAATGTTCGGAAGAGTGTTGCCTGTTGACCAATCTGTAGCGACCTGCGTACAATGAGGCACACCAATCTGAAGGAGGATCGAGGACTCCAAATGGAAGCCAATGAATTGGGCTTGACCGCTTCCTTGGAGGTGCGCTTGCCGACAAAGCAGAAATGATGCCCCGCGTTCACATGTATGTTCAAACCAGAAGCTAACCATCTATCAAAGCTAGGTAAAGGAGGGCCACATATTTGGGGTTGAAAACGAGTGGGAGGATAAAAGTGAATTTGAAACGAGACAAAAAGGGTGAAGAAGCGTAAGTGGGGGAATAAGAAGACGGGAAAACTTGAGCAGTAGCATCCAAACCCCTATCCACCCTGCTCGATGCAGCAGATAGGGCACAGTCGATTATCCTCTGAGGTGGCCAGAGCATCAGGAACTCGTTTTACGAAAGATTCACAGTATTACGTAGGCAGGATACTGTCAGATTGCCCAGGCCTAGACAGGAGAACGAGTAGGGTTCTCAGCCAAAGACTTTGGTTCACAAACCTGACCGCAAAGCAGCGGGTTTGGAGTTGGGTTACAAGGAGTCCGTTTTAAGGATTAAGACGCCACCCTCAATTAAGCCCTGCAGGACCTGGAGGCTGATTTCGACTGGCCTCTAAGCATTGCGCAATCTGGTATGAGTGGATATGAGGGTGCAAAAATGCACTACTCAGCATTACGCAATTGATTTCTGAAACACGCAAACCACCACGGTAGGGTCCAGCCTCAGTGCGGTGGTTACACTGTGTAAACATCTGATCGAAAAGACATCGATTCCAGTTTTCACTAGCCCAGACATATAATGAGGGCTTGTCTTTCGACATCGGTGTCAGATCAATTGTTTAAGTGAACGGCTTTGGATGCACACCTTCAAGTGGGGAGGCAATGAGTGCCGTAATGCGCATTCGATCAATGTTAAGAGCAGCTATGGCATTTCGGCCCAGTAGTGCTGGACTATTTTCAGAATCCAAATGATTTGCAACGTCGGATGAAGCCGAGTGTGAACTAAGTTTTGTCATTATATAAATATATATCCGCGAATGTGTATAAGATCATTTGTGTATTATTCGAACTTGTATAAAGTTGAGTGCAATGGAACGTCATGAAATTCTTGTGGTATAGACTAGATGAGATAAGTATTATGGGTGATGCAATATCTAGTTCCAAAGCGGCTGGCACAATTGTGTGGAGAACACGGAGCGTCACTCTACCGATGTTACTGAAAGGGAGCTTGGGCTCCATGCAAATGATTGTTGCTTTTCTTAATAACGTAACAACTTTAACCGAAAACTTCTTCCCGTAGTGGATGGAAGGGGTTCAGCACTCCTTTGTTGATCAAATAGAACTAATCGGTGAGAACACCAGCATCGAGCGAAATGCCAACGCTAGTTGCAACTTCTGCCATCCGCTCTGCAGACCGGACAAGTTTGTAAGCTCGTTTTGTGGCGAGAACTTGCGCACCGATAGCACAAACATTTACCTTTTGAAATGGGGCGGAAGCTTTGTTCTTAAGCAAGGGGAACACCAGCACCTTCAAATGACAATTCAGTAGAAGCACAACTCTTAATGAAAACGCCAACTGCAGGACCCGACTAGGTGACTGTTTCAACAGTAGCCATAATATCCCGGAAGACACAGCAGAGTACGAGCAAACACCGGGATCCGGGGCAACTGATACTTGACTATATAGCAAATTCCTCTCAACAGTCTGCAACCCATCCAAAAAATGATTAGTTGTAGATCCTTTATTGGTAGGCGTAAACTCACTTGCTTCATCCATCTAATCGAACACACTTTTGGTCTCCGAGACGCTCTCATGTATGTACAAAAATACCCAAGGTCTACTCAGCATTTTCGCTGAATTAAGAATTCGATAAACGTCAGCAGCTTTGGACCTCATCACTGTCACCGAAACATGGTTGCCCTGTGAAATAATGGATGCCGAAAACGCCCTAAGAGTCATGTCCGTTGTCCGGAAGGAGTGAGCCAGCAAAGGTGGTGGGTTAGCCCTCTACTTTCGTAATAACCTGCAATGCGAACCGATAAACAATTCGGAAACCGACGTACCTGACTGCATTCGGTGTAATTTCCGGCTAAGAGGGAACGATCTTGGCCTATTGGTTGTTCCTTAACGTCCACCATTTTCTACTCCAGAGATGGACTGCAACTTGGTAGCTGCTTTGACGCAAGTGGTAAACAAGAAGTACAGTCACATTCTAGTCACCAGCGACTTCAGCTTAGTGCTTTATAATATCAGGCCATACCAGAAGAGTAATACAAAGCAGACCTGCAAAATCTGTTTCCAGACTTCCCGCTTTATGACCACGTCAATACGCCCACCAGATTCAAAGGAACCAATAAGCCATCTATATTGGACCGAATATTCACTAATAAAGAACTGATGGTCGAGAGAGTGATAACCTATACTCCTCTGGGCTGCAGCCATCATGCGACACTAGTGTTTCACTACATGGGCTACGCAGATTATTCTAAATAGCATGCCGAGGAATATCATGTTGTAACCAACTATAACGACCTGTCCGACCTCATTTATGCAACAAGCTGGTCGTTCTTAGCCGAATTGACACATGAGGTGGCCTGCGGAGAATTCGTCAACATAATTAACAATCTCATGGCAAGAACATCTGAAATCAAACTCTGCCGGCCTAAAAGAATGAAGTCTTTCATAAGGAGCAGGACACGTAAATGCATGACATTAAGGGACTTGGATTGGCGCACCTACATAGCCTCGCCGAACGACGATAGCTGGGATGTCTACACAGTGCTAAGGAACCACTATGTCAAACTCGTCCGGGAGGATAAAATGAAGAACCAACAAGGTCTAGTGGAAAAGTATTGCTCCAATCCCAAACAGCTATACAGACATGTAAACAATTTGCGCCGCGTTAATCGCGCTATTCCCGCTCCGCACACAGCAAGCTGGTTAGCCCAAACCGAACGAGAGGGGACCAACGTTCTTGGACAACAAGTTGGCCGTATCTTCCAAAGCGTTCAATCATCATACATCCTGCCTAAGCAGATAACGCCACCATCAGGGCTTAATCAGGTATGGTTTACTTCCGCAGCTGTACTGAAGTAGCTGATGTCTCGGCGCGAGTTCAGCTCCCCGGGTGTGGACGACATTCACCCGAAGGCGTTGTAAGTGGCTGCCATGAGTTTGGCGGCGCCACTAGCAATTTGCTTACAACAATGTCGGAACGAAGTGCACGTCCCTACGATATGGATGCACGGAATCATCACGCCAATCTACGCAAGTGGCGGCTGTGCTGAACCAACAAATTATCGCAGCAGTGGACTGGTAATCAGTATGTTCGGGGTTCGTTTCCCCGTCGAGGCAGACTATTGTGCAAAGTTTAGTCGTGGCTTCTACTTTCTACAAAAAGTACATACTCACAAAACCACCAATACTAGATTCATTTATCCCTTGATCTATGTTTGCTCACTCTAACCAGCCTACGGGACATGTCAAGCGCACGCATTTTTACCCGTTATAAATCATTGTTCATTATTCATTGTTAGCAACTGCATGTGATTCACTTGTGTTGAACAGCCGCGACTGTTCGAGTGTAGCATTTTTAAGCCTGGAGACTTCTATGGCTTTGTCCTAAGTAATCTTCGAAGGATCGTCGGAAAGCAGGGCACCCCATATGCGAGGAACATTGATAGCCCCTACTAACTGTTGTGGCAGCATAAGTCCCTCAAATCTTGTCTTTGTGATACTGGCGTAATCACCGCTATTTACTGTACGGAACAAGCTGGCTACGAAGCGCTTCTTTGGCTCTGCGTCCTCTTGATGTAGCCCGCAGAATGCGCAGCGTTCTACTAAAGAATTTGGACAGGCACCCCAAGATCAAGATCGTACATCCAGTTTTCGTAACCGGGTCTTGCATTTGTAGTTCCAGTCCGACAAAGTAACGCGGCCTTCATCTCCTTACAGGGACGAAAATTTTCCAACATTTGATTATCGTCGTAAGAAGCAGCTGAGAGCAGTAAGTCAAATTAATTCGTAAAGGAAGCATTCATTAAATCCAATCCCTTTCGGTAGATTTAAATCTAAAATCCCACCAAAATGATTCAGGTGGTGGAAGTTGATTTGCCAAACCAGCGTTTCGCGGTCAAGACGCCTGTGTCGCATCCAAATAAGCTCAGTAGGCAGATCCGCGACCCGATATCACCAGCTGTACTAAAGACATACACAAAAAATAATACTGTGTAACAAAAGGTTTTATTTTCTATAACAGAAATGCCAATGTCCCTACCTTAGTGGACAAACTCCACTGATCGTAGAAATGTATAGCGATGTTATTTAGCACGTCACGTTACATTGTTATAAGCATATGATTATCTTCAATAATGTCATAGCTATCTCGCATGAATTATATTTAACTATAATAAATCACAAGAAATATAGAATGTGGCAAATACGTTTAGAACATCACTGCAACACTCGCCATTAACTACTGATCGCAGCGGAGCGCTGGGAAATGAAAACTTTGCGCAGATCATGGTTTGTATGATCCAATACCCTCACTCTGCAGAGACCAGCTAGCTAAGCACCATAGAAGACGTGTACTTGACAATGTAGCGCTGCCCCACGACTGATTTGTGTTGATGAAACGCTCACCATGTTCATCGCTAAAAGATCCCAAGTTCTAAAGAAAAATTCAAGGTGCTTACGCTAAAAGTGCATTTTGGGTGACATTCGAGCACTAACAATCCGATAGTCCGCAATGAGCTGTTTTGCGATGTCTTTGTAGTTATCTACCTTTGTTCTGCCCAAACATCCTGTACACAGTGTCTTGAATGATAGCCACGCAGCTAACTCAAATGAAGTCAACTGACTTTCGAAAGCAACGGCTGCAATTATCCAGTAAATATCAGGCCCAATAAGTATCACTTCGTTTTCGCATCACTGCTCTTCGGAAACACCTGTTTCTGGGGCTGGAACGCAAAACCATCTCGCTTGAGGGCTTTGACGTAGACTTTAATCAAATCAAACTTGATGTTCAGTGGTGGTAGATTGATCTAATCAGATTGCACAGGAGATGTATGCTTTACGCACATTTTCCCTGCGGCATACTCCGTCATCTCTGGTCACTTTTCAATTGCGTACCGCCGTTGAGCTGCTCTGCTGTCCCATAAGCACAAGAAAAACACTTTGTGAAGCTCCGTTACATACCCACTAGGCGTCAAATGACTCTGAAGTCTGCACAAAAGTTCCAACAGTATTTATCATAATCCAGTGCAGCGAGTATATGTTGCATACTTTTGTAGGTCTCCTTCATATTAGCGACACGCAATAGAGGCACATTTAGGTACACAGTGGAGCAGTATGGCCTTGCAACTACTCTCGGATAAGTCAATGAACAAACGCCATTCATCATTTTTATGCCTCACGCCAAGCTCCTTCATCAGTGCTTCCAAATCGGAAAAGTAACAGAGCGTGCCTCACGAATCATAGGAACCGGACCATGTAACACTTCACGTTGTGCATTCAGTAACCTTAATGTTCGAAGCAAGTAATTGCCACTGCTGCAGCCGAGATGCTGGCAACTCGGCACTGCCTCTAGGCAAGCCCAGGTACCGCAGGAACTCATTCAGCTCTGATTGGCCAATGAGATGTGAGTTGGCAGACTCAGCTTCAAAATTTTCGCAGATGTTAGAATCAGGGAAACTTGACGATGCTGCATCACTACTCCTCATCAGTGGTCTGTTCACTGGAGGCATTGGAATGGGTGAGGCGCAGCCATGAGGAACAGGTCGAATATCTGATGGAATATTAGGGTAATGAATTTTGACTTGCTTTCGGTTAGAGATTCCAATGATATTGGTTAGGCAGAAGTAGCGGTCTGTCGTTTGCTCCTTCGGCTCCCTCCACAACATGGAGGCTGCAAAGAGCATCTTGCCTTTGTCCTTGAGTTATTAAGTCAGTTGAAGACTGCATATTACACAAACCATATACAGTAACAACCTATTATTCTGATCCAGCAGTTTCATCCCGAAATATGCGTGGTAGGCAGACTTCAGTAGCGAAGAAATGGGTCTGCACTACGACTTTGTAGTAAACTGTCCACAGACGTAACAAAAACGATTTGTGTCATTTCTACAGCAGCGTCTTTCAACCATGATCAAGTTATCAATTAATGAAACACAGCTGTCAATCGACGTTCAGTGTCAGGTGGATACCGTGCCGAGGAGGGCTTTTTCCACGAATACAGGCGAGCATTAGATGCATGAAGCGCAGTGCTTAACTGAAGAGAAAAATTGGAATTAAAAAACCCGATGTGATGGAAACATTTGGTTTGCATCTTCATAGTCAGCTCACTTGGTACTACTAGAAACATCCTATCTAATTTCTGTTATAAAATTCATATTACACAGTGTATTTGGAACAAAACCATCACACAATTGGAATCATATATTTCGGGTGATGACTTGTCCCCTTACGGATATGTGGGGTACTAACGATCACTCGATAAACGTTTAAGCAAACGTTTGCCATCTAGGCGCACGTGCTCATGTGTGAAGGTAGAACCATCACCTAATCAAACAACAGCGTCAAGCGAGGTCCATTATCTGTTCAGGCAAATGAAGTAAACATGTAGTTCGCCAATCCCCACCGATCGTATTTAATATATAATGGAACGTTAAGTTTAGTTATCATTTTACACAAACAAACCGGAGAAATCTCATCCTGCTATTTAACCCAATCCAAGAATGAAAATTTAATCAGTCCACTGAGCTACCTGTAGGACTACCCGCAACCAGCAGCCTACTGCGAGACCAGTCCGCCGCAACCTCCTCATTAGTCTTGTAGTAGTGGGAACTACACCCGGTGCAGTTGCTGTGGCAGCACTGTTGCATACAGATACCGGCAGGTTGCCAAGCGTCTCCTCCTTAAAGTGTCGAGACGGAAAACAAATGTTTGCAGGAGGAACAGTTCATAAAGTTCAAGGTACCTGGCTTAAGGTAATGTTCACTTAACACTGAACAATGTACAGTGATTTATCACGGGTAAATAGAATGTGCTTGACAAGTCCCGTAGGACGGTTAGGTAGAAAATTATACTTAAAGGATCGACAAATAAGTGAATGGTCATTTTAAGCGTCTACCGATTTAAATGCACTGCTTTATAACGATCTTTTGAAATGGGAATGCTACTGCACACATCAAGTAGTATAGAGAGCTGTTATAGTTCTGTAACTCTGTGAGAAAAGAAAAAGGAAACGATAACACCCACACACGTGTTGCTTCATTTGAAAGATGTGTTATGTTAATCCAGTTTAGTTGCATCCATGCTACTCACATGGACACTTTGCATCTATTCTCATCATAACGTTTCGGCGAGGGTCGTTAACCACATGGTTTGATTTGCATTATTTCGCCCTCCGAGTGGAATAAACTACATCAAATAATGTAACTTGGAAAGCATGTCATTATTGAGTCTTTTTGAAAAGTGGTAATGAAAAGGCCAGGATGACGTGAATCAGAAGAGCTTTCCACGCACGAGACGCACGGTGGGCTTGGACAATTTATCGACAGTGAAGTCGATTGTAGAGTGTAGCCAGTTTGAGCTGACGGCTTCCTAGGTTGGTGTTTTGGCTGAGCTGCAACAGACTGCGACATGAGTGAATCGGGTTCGTCAGTATTTAGTAAACCATGAGGACGTCGCCTCGCTGACGTCGGTTTTTATCATCGTACAAGGTCAGAGACTGCAGAGCGCGCTTGTAGAAAAGATGAAACAATCCTCTAACTAGTCTGGTTGATGTACGTTATGGAGCGTCAAGTGCATCAACGTCGCGCTTGAGCCAGGGACGCCAGGCCTGGATCGCATATTCCACGTGAGGCCTCACGTGGGTGTTCAGCATTTGCGGAAAGTCTGATAGCTAGAAATTTCCGAAATCTCTCCGTAAGAGTCCAAGATGTACGCTGGCTCTTTTGATGCCTTTTCTGCCTTTCTCGAGCAGCCAAGAACATCCGGCAAGATCAGCCCGAGATGGCTTTCCTGGGAAGTACGTTGCAACGGCTGGTCCCCAAGTAATTATTCATTAGTAAACTGATGGCGAACGCTCAAGACTCTGCACTTCGCCACGTTGAACTGGAGCCGGTTTACGGATGACTACGTATAAGCCCTGTAGAGATCGCCCTGTAATGCCATGTGATCATCCGCCGTCCTGAGGACAAGCCATATTTTGACATCATCAAATAGTAAGAAATGCGGCTGCAGTTTACTTGAATGCTTTTAATGAAATAGTTGGAATAAACGTGACCCCAGGACCCAGCCTTGGGTTAGACCATACTGGACGTCAGTTGGGACGGAAATAAGGCTGCGGACTCTTATATTCAGCCGACGTTGAGTGAGGAAGTTACTAATCCAACCGAGCACAGGGTGATTGATCGCATAACTTCGATGCTTGTGAAGCAGAATGCGGTGAAGCAAACTGTCGAACTCTTTCGAGAAGTCCAGGTAGAAGACATCGACTCCCACTCGAGCATCGGCTGCTTCCGTACAGCTTGCTCGGGCTAGAAGCAAGGTTGCAGAGCTAGACAAAACGGCAGAATCCGTGTTTCGGTGCAACTAGGATGTTGTTGATCACCAGGTATACCATTAGCTTTTCTGCGAGTATACCATCGAATAATTGGATAAACATGCTAGGAGAGTGATTAGGCAAAGGGTTGCGGAATGCGCAAGATAGCCACTTTGTAAATAGGAGTGATTATTGCACAATTCACATAGCGGGTAACTGCATTTCGTAGAGACAATGTTGAAAGAACCAACCTTTGAGAACGGTCCCAGTGATCGCAGTGACTAAGGTTCACTTCAATGTGAATCACGGTCCAATACATTGAGATTGCGCGTCGCAATCCAATCACTCAACGTGTAGTCCAAACTTGACCCTCCATTTAGTCGTTTACAGTTATGCCAAGTGTTGCACACCGTGACCCAGTAGCCAAATGCGTAGAGTTTCCTGCTACCATTCAAATGGTCGCGTGTTGGAGGCCTGTTCTTTCCACCTGATGAGATGAAATTACATCGAAACGCGTCGTGGTTGTGCAGTGTTTTCGGGCAGGCAACCCCCAATTTCCATCTGCTTTGATTACGGTCCCAGTGATCCCAGTCACTAAGGTTTATTTCAATGTGAACCACGGTCCAGTACATTGAGGTTGCGCGTCGCAATCCAATCACGCAACGTGTAGTTCAAACTTGACCCTCCAATTAGTCATGTGCCGTTGTGCCAAGCGTTTCCCAACGTGACCCTCTAGCGAGGGGGTAGAGGTTTCAGCCACTATTCAAATAGTCGCGTGTTCGATGCCTGCAGTCGCCACCTGATGAGATGAAATGACATCGAAACGCGTCGTGGTTGTGCAGTGTTTTCGGGCGTGCAACGTCCATTTCAATCTGCTGTGAGTACGGTTCCAGTGATCGCAGTGAATAAGGTTCACTTCAATGTGAATCGCGGTCCATTATATTTAGAGTGCGCGTGGCAATCCAATCAGGCAACGTGTAGTCCAAACTTGACCCTCCAATTAGTCATGTGCCATCGTGCCAAGCGTTGCCCGCAATGATCCGGTAGCCAATAGAGTAGACGTTTCAGCTACTATTCAAATGGTCGCGTGTTCGAGGCCTGATATCCCTATTTGATGAGATGAACTTACATCGAAACGCGTCGTGGTTGTGCAGGGTTTTCGGGAGAGCAACAACCAATTTCAATCCAATCTAATGGTTCGGGTTATCTCACGGCCACTTTCTTCAATGCCTACCATTTTTTGTCCTCCTCGCCTGTTGAACTTTTCACCTGCAATCTCATCAGAATTTTCATCATATTGTCTGCTGGGTACGTACCTTGTCTAAACCTGTTGGCCCTGGGAGTTGCGTCAAATGTGAGTGAAATCATGATTCACTCGGGAAATTGTGGAGGAGGAGTTGGCCAAACAGGTTGGCCGCATCTTGTGTATTTTTCGCCAGACCCTCTAATGCACTAAAGCTGGGATCCCCCGCTTCACTCTCCGAATTTTGTTGATGTGTGTCTATATAATAACTTGGGAATTGTATTGAATTTCGCGGCCAACTTGTGTTGGTGCCGTGGTTTGTCTTCGCTGGTGAACCTGTTATTGTGTGTTCGTTGGGTTGTGTAATCATCCATTAGCAAGGTACTTGGAGAGATTTTGTAATCGCGCCTGGCTGTATAGCTTGAGCCCATGCATTTTCTAGTAACGCTCCCCAGGAACTAGTTCAATTGCATCCGATCAAAGACCATGTTTTCTGACGCATTTGCCACTGGGTCGGTGAATTGGCCGCAAACACCGTTCAAGCGACTTCGGGTGGCAGCTGGGCAAGGAAGACCAGTCGGTTTCTTGAACGAGGTTGGACCGGATATCGTACTGTGTGACAACATATGTTTCCTCGTCGTTTTTACTGATGTACTCCGAGTAGTATATGTAACGGAAGAGCACCCGCGTGACCGCTATGGCCAAGTCGTGCTATTATGGTCACGATGTCACCCATTAGCTCCTCCTTCGTGAAAACAGCTCCAGAACAGAAGGCGAGTGGCCCGTTCGGAATTGCTTAGGAGAGGTGACATGTTCATACAGAGGTACATACGCAATCAACACTTGCAAATCAGCCTTGAATTGTTTGCTGCGCGATGCTGGAACTTCGATAGCGTGAAGGTGAAAGCTCTTTTACCAGAAGGACTTGACCGTGTGGTCGTGTCAAGACTCTCATCGTCGCAGAAGCTAGGTACTGGTCCATTTCCTAGGTGGACATTGGAGTTTGTTAAACTATTGCTAGTAAACACACATCACCACATCCTAGGTGCGTACGAAACCAAACAGCGTCGACAACTTGCGTTTCTGGGTCCTCAATGATATCAACGTGGTTGTCGGATCGAAAATAAAGGAGCATTCCGCCTCCTCTGCCAGGTCAATCCATTCGTATTAAAGCCATGCTGGGTAATGCAATCTAAGCTCCGTGCTCTCCATGTACAACCATGTTTTAATGACCATAACTAGGTCTCAAGGCGTGGAAACCTGACGGGTACGAGGTTCGGTTAGCTTGCTGAGAAGACCTTGTGCATTGGTACGCAAGTAGGTGAAGGCATCGGTAGTTAGAAGCGTGTTTGTGAATGCTGATTTCCGGTGAGGGTTATGCCGACCATTGCGGAGTCAGCGGCCGGTCGTTTTTTGTAAGATGGTCGACGCAGGCCCTAGAACCGCTTCAGATTGTTGTATAGTTCTCAGTGCCAGTAAGAGGGTAATCATTCTGGCCAATATAGAGCAGTGCAGTTGCGCAGTTAGCTGCACTCGACCACCGGCGTTGGTGGTGGTTTGTGGGGTTGCCAGGAAAGGCGGCTTGCCAAGGGCTAGCCATAGATCCTCCGAGACCATCATGATGTCAGAAGCACTGTCCAACTGCAAGTGAACCGGTCGACCGTTGATCGTAACATCAACGAAATGTGACTCGCTGATTTGCTAGGATAGAATAAAACTTGTAACCAAGTGGCATCCAACCCCACCACAGGTGGCCAAGTCAAGTCAAGTCGAGAATGCGCTCTTAAGCACCTGTGGCGGCTTTATTTTAGGCCCTAACAGATATGCTATTGACATGAAAAAGCAACTGACAAATGACAACACAACAGCAACGTAACTAGCTAAATTGCAATATTTATTCTCGAAAGGTTCGGTGCAAACCTCAAGCCGGCCAAATCTACTATCAGTTCTATAAAAACAGTATTTTGGCCAAATAACAACCTGGCTAACTTGGAAACAACCAACGAAAAGTAATCCCTCACGCGGGCATATATTGCCCCGTACTTTTGTCTGGTCGACGAGCTACATTTACTGTTAGAGAGTACACTGTAAACAGGGTGGCTAATGATGGTGTATGCGTTTGAGGCACATTTAGTACATGAATTTATTTTCGTAGATAGCATTGTGTGAATGAAATTTGGCTCTAAAATGTCACTGCAGTGAGACGGGTGCTTCAGTGCTCTGTCATGCAGATGGAAATTGCTTACTAAGTAGGCCTGAAAAATCGTTGGTGGGCAGTAAATCCAGTGTGGTAGAACGCATGCGATGACGAACTTCCAAATCAAGTTGTGTGCTAAGCAGGATGATCGCAATCGAGCAACGTACAAGGGAAGTCCTCTAACACCGGTGAATATTTGATTCTCTAGCTGGGGCCACGATAAGCCATGGCTCAGTGTAACTCCATGATAGTTCATTAATTTAGAGATGTCCAAACTGTCACCGTCAACCTGAAGTTTGGGATTTTGCGTGACACGTTTCCGGCAACAAGCTGCTTTGTGAGGTGAAAACAGAATAACATTTGGATGCTTTTAGAGTCAAGCAATATGAGTTTAACCATTGCACTAATTCGACAAACAACTTTGCAGTTTGACTAAGTTGACTGAGGTTTGATACTTCATGCCGATGCTAACGCCAACAGCATATTTTGGCAGAATCTATTTCTGGGACAGATGCGGAGCTAAGGTAAGTAGAACACAAGAATAGTGATATTTGTTCAGGTGAACTTTAGGGGAGCCCTAGATTGTCATAAAAATAGCTCCCTGAATGACACCGGATTGCTCGGTAACTAGTAAGATGATTTCGCCAATCACGGTGACCGGAGTACGTCTAGCAAATACTCATTTAGAAGGCAGATTGAAGGAGGTTGTATATTAGACATCTATATATCGCACTAGCAATTTACGGTTAACATTGACGGAAGATTTGCTGTAGCAGAGGAAGCACACACGTGTGGATATTTTCTTACTCTCTGGCGAAGAAATTACTGAATAAACTAGACAAGTCACTGTATTTTTGTGGACCTTGAACTTACAAATGCAAACTGATGGCTATTGCAAACGGGACAGAGCCAGCATTATTACATGAATGACTTTGCCCCAATCCTTCAGAGCCCCTAGGTGGACGCAGCAGGATAGTTAGTCGTAAAGCTTCCCCGTGGTGCCAGCTGGATGTTTCGGATTAATCTTGTTCCAACGAATGGTTCGGCAGCAGTGTTTCACGACGTGGTGGGTTTCAGCCTGGTAAACGTTTTCCCTATAAAAACCATAAATGTCTGCTCAACAACATTGAGACGTAGCGGATGTGACTCGCCCCTAAATAAAGTCACTGCCATACACACTTCACGGAAGCCAGTAAACCAGTACAAATTTTGCCTATCACCACTTCTCAAAAGCAGACGGCCAGACAGAACACAATCACAAATACAAAGACACGTTCTCAAATTCAAGTAACAACGCTGCAATCACTCATACCTAGATAAATGCAGATGCACCACAGATCCAATATGCAACTGCTAAACATGTAAAATAATTGTACCTTTGCCAAACATTCATGTTGGTATTGTTATGATCATGCCCATACAGGAGTGTCTCGCCATGTCGAGAATATATTATTTATTTATTTATATTTATCTGTACCTTCCTACAGTACTAGCGTTATGTATCAATCCTCAACCAACTGCCATTTTCCCTTGCTTTTATCACCTAAATCAGCCATAGGCTGGGGTAAGAAATCGGCACGCTGCCTGACAGGTTCGCATAGCATATATAAGTGCAGTTGGGTTAGCTAATTTTTTCTGTGATGCAAGTTAGAGAAGAAGCGGTAAGTCTGTAGTATTCATAGGTTTTTCAGTTTGGAGCTTTATCTCACTTCTTTTTCTATCAGTATGTTGCTATTGTTTTAAATGACCACTTCTTCGATACACATTTCTCAACTTAAATGCTGCGCGTTCTGCTCTTCTACGGCGGCGTGTTGAGCTTGTTTCATCTAGGTGCCTAGGAAGTCTGAGCTTTGCTAAACCAACACTCTGGAAATTCGTTTTTCGACTATTCCGTCGGGGAGTGTGAATTATTTGTGGAGTTACTTCAGTCGGTCCCATCTGTAGGTCAGCGTAAAGCTATCTTTGTTCTTACATTGATTTGTTCTATCCCAGGCAGTAGCCTAGGACTAGTATACAATTCAATACAAACCCGTAGACCACTGACACGCTGGAGATTTTGGGTCAGAGCATGAGCCACTCTTATGCAGCCGGTTGCGCGTCATTTATTCTAAGACAGCGTTAAAACTTTAGCTTTGACGGGTATTGCCGCTGAGTTGTTTCGACATGCCAAACCTTACAACAATTGTAGCTCCCAATAGTTTTCTGCTTAAAGGCACAATTGGGGTGGAACACTGTTTCATTAATACGAGGAGAAATGGACTCCAGTAAAACACTGTCTTTGCAATCAAATGTTCTCTCTTTTAGTGTGCGAGGCTGATTGTGATGAAGTGGAGAAAGGTGATCAACACTGATGAAGCTGTTTTCTGTCACGTGGCAGATCTCATAAGAGAAGTTCAGATAATTGTTCACTATAGTATGTTAATGCAGCTGTGTCCAAAAACAATTAAGGTCTGTTGAAGTAACAATTTCTCTCAGTCATGCTGCGTTGGAACGGATGGATTGTGTCCATTTCTATCTACCTTTATTGCAACAAGTCATATTCTTGTGAGTTGCCTTGCCATGGACAACAGAAGATAGTTTGAGTAGATAAAGATCTGCGCTGCCAAGTGATGCTAAAACGCAGACCGACAATTTCATCAGAACATTCACAAATACTGTATCAGGATTAGCTATAATTCTGCGCGTCATTTTAATATAAAATCTATCCTAAGGGTTTTAAGGAATGTAGCATCGAAACAACTAAAATCAGCAGCAACTATACACAGAGATTCGTACGTTTTGTGCATTCTGTCAGCACACTTGACGGCTAGCCTATACAGACACTTGCACACAACCCAAGACATAGATTGAAAGCGCCTAATTCTATGCATCTTTATTGGTTGATCCTTCTCCTTGAGACACCTTAGTGTACTCACTTAGTTAGACACTTATCTTATTACGTTAGTTCGTTTACCAGAGCGACCTACTTACTTTGGTTCGTGCATTTGACTTTTCGTACATAAGACTGGCGTCGCAGCTTATGAACGTACGCCCTGGAATTATATCCTCCTGCAGTTTATTGGTCTGATCCGACCTTACGTTCTACCGAATGTGCATGGGTCCAGTGGAAAACCGCGTTTATAAACTACCTTGATCTACTATCTGTGGCTTCTAACTAAACTGCAGGTCAGCAACTGAAGCATCTCAGACATTTATTCGGTGCTGAGGGACAAAGTCAACTTGATGCTTTGGAGCTCCAGTCTCAAGATACTTAAATGAAAACACTAGATGTGCTGGACAAGTCATGGGATCAGCGTAGAAACCTTTCCATGGCTGGCCTCAAATCTGGCCGACTTACACTGGAACCATCGAAAACACCATATAGTTTTGTTGGTCGCCTCATTCGCGTGATACGACTCTGCAAGTATCCTACCATACCGAAAAGTAGAATTGAGGGCGTCATGCTAGTGCAGCCGCTGATTAGTGGAATCACCAAGAACCGAATTCGGGAATGCCTACTTTCCGAAGATGCTTCTAAATTGACTTAGGATAAGACTGTGGAATTAGCTCACCGCAAAATATGTACAGCCGAACAGTTGCGATGTTTCGCTACCCACGCAGACATACAGGAGTTTGCCAAGATTCATCGCTCGTCAACCGAATTCCACTCCCCACGGAAACGCATCCGCTGCGGTAGCATACAGCATAAAGCCAAGTTTACCAATTGCTCTGCCTTAGAAATGGATTGCAAAAGGTGCGGTAAACCTGGACATTTTGCCCGTTGTCGTTCCGTAAGCATTTCTCAGTAGCATCCTACAGATTCCGTTTCCAGTCAACAGTTGCGGTCATCTGAAAAGGTATTTTCCATTGATAACACAGGTACTGTGTCTAACTGTCTTTCCTGTTTTCGGAGCCTAAATTACCTATGTCTGACATTCGTAGTGTTACAGTTATTGCACGCAATAGAACAAGACATATTGACAACACATATTACATTCACCTATATGACATGCCGATACATCCTTCGGCCTATCGACTTGACAATTACACAAAGGTCCAGGCCGAACACGGGATTTGTGGTGATTGTGTTTCAACTTGGTGCAGTGAAATCACGTGGCTGATTACGTCACGCGCGGAAATAACCGTTCTCTACTCGGGCGCGAAGCTATGGTTGCATTAGCAGTCACGACTTCCTTATCTCCTATACGTGTCATGGCAACTAACCTTTCAGATCTACAGATACAGTATCCGAAACGGTTTGAAGAAACAATAGGTCGCGCCCCCTCCTCCGTTCACAGCATATGTCTGAAGCAGGATGCTAGACCGGTAGTTATTGCTCATCTACGTCCAATTTATTTGGCCATAAGAGAGGATGTTTCGTAAACCTTACGGCAAATGATTGCGGATAATCTCATTGAACCCATTAACTGTTCTGAATGTGTCCACCCTATGGTTACAGTCCTCAGAAAGAACGGTACAATGCGAATATGCGATGAGCTACAGGCCCTAAATCGTCAAATCGTGCTAGAAAAGTCTGCGCTTCCAACCGCGGATGAACTATTATTCGAACTAGCTGGCACCCGATTTTTTTCAAAAATAGACCTTAGGAAGATTTCCTTTTCCATGCCTCTAATTAAGGAGTCCAGGCCACTGACCGCATTTTTTACTATGGACGGACTCTTCCAGTACAAAGTCTTGCAAATGGAATTGACTTCAGCCCCGGCAGCTTGACAAAAGTCTATTCTTCACTCATTTGCCAATTTACCTGGTCAAATAGTACACATTGACGACATCTGTGTAATCGATACGACTCTAGATGAACATAGTTCACGACGGAATGCTGTGTTACGTCGACTACAGGATCTTAACTCCCTTTTAGACCTCCATAAGTGCAAATGTAATGCTAGGGAAATCAAATTCCTGGGCCACATTAGAGCAGATGACGGTATGAGCTCGAGTTTTGACGACGCGCGTGCCATCACCAAGGCTCCTAGTCCACAGAACTCCTCTGAAATAAGCATTATTTAGGAATGTGTTCAAACCACGTACGTTCCCTGCAGTATTTCACGAACATTGCTGAGCCACTGCGTGAACTGGCGAAAGAAGAAAAGTGTATTTCTTGGGGTCACCCCCAATGAAAAACGCTTGACGAGAAATAACGTCGCACTGCTTCCACACTAGTCATGGCGACTTTCAACGAAATGTGTCCAACGTTTGTCTCTACGGATGCATCAGACATTGGGTTGGGCACTATACTTTCCCAAATTCAAAATGAGCATGATAGAGTTCTTGTATACGCTTTCAGAAAATTGTCCGCGGCAGAGCTTTCTTACTCTGCCGGTGAAAAAGAAGCCCTTGCCTACATTTGGGCCTGTCAGAAGTGGAAAATGTTTTGTTCGGAAGAACCTGCATTCTTCGTACAGACCAAGCAACGATAACTAGCCTACTTACTCGGGGAACAAATAGCATCAGGCCACTTTGGATACATCACTGATATGCACACTTGTTACGATTTTTAAATTAAATTCCGTCCCGGACGCGAAAACAAGGTAGCGGATGGACTCTTTCGACAGCCATTCAAGGAAACTCAAAATAATGAGGATGATAGTGAGAAGTTACTGGTTTCGCCCCTGAGTAATGAACCAATCTCAGTACTGAATAAGGAATAACTCCAGAAGGCGACTCAGGAAAATGCGACACTATGCCGCGTTCAGGGGTTTATATTAAATGGTTGGCATCACAGGCAAGTTTTGTTCGTACTACGTGTTGCGCCACGAACTTCATTTATAGATGGATGCACGGCGAATGCGAGGCGAATAATTTGTGGCTCCTCGGAGCTTGATGCAAAAAATCTCGCTATGTGCTCACGAAAACTACCCAGGTATCGTTCGTAGGAAATGCAAGTTTGACGCATGCTTCTGGTGGCCCAGAATATCATACGAAATAAGAAAACTTGTTCATGACTGCTCTTCATGTCAATGGGCAGACAAGAGTTCAAGGCTGGTTTCATCACCTATACAACCCATTGACTATCCTATGCGATCATGGGCCAAGATATCTCTTGATATCATGGATCCATTTAGCTCAGCGGCTCAGCTTCAAAGGAATCTTTGGTGGCGACCTGCTTTTACAGTAAATGGCCGGAAGTCAATTTGTGCAAAGTGGTGACCACTGCCAGCATTATTCGATGGCTGAAATACATGTTTGCCCATTTCGGATAACCAGAAGAGATAGTGACGGACAACGGCCGCCTGTTTACAAGCCACAAGTTTCTTTCGTTCTTTCACGCTATCCGAAACTCACGTACAACGTCGTATAATTCAGCGGCAAAAGGGCATGGTAGAGCGGTTCAATCGACCGTTGAAAGAGAGTATCCATACTGTTCGCTTATCTGGTACAGCGAGCCACAGACAAAACGCCAGCTGAACTCATGTTTGGGCGGGCCCTTCGGACAAAGTTGAATGCCGCAATTTTAATTCCTGCAAGCAATAATTCCGACAAGTTAGATTGTCGCCATCAATATCAAGCCACTTACCGGAAGCTTACTACTCCGATCCAGCCAGGAACATTCGTGCGCGTGAAGTTAAACGCTGCATCAGAAGGCCAGCCCAAGTTATCCGATCCGAGAAGAATAATGCGTGCATGTGGGCCAGGCACTTACCGGCATGAGGATGATCGCACATCAACGCCCAGAGGCTATTCGCATCAGACGAAAGCAGCATGTGCCACCAACCTTCACTGATGAAACTACGCAAAACACGCAGCGCCGCAGGACGGGCCGAGAACAAAGACCACCGAGTCGATATGGTTTTGACGCGTCACTAGAGTAAGCGGAGAGGTGACTGTTGCGCATTCGGTCAGCAAGCTTGACGGCTAACCTAGACAGACATGTGCACACAACCCAAGACATACATTGAAAGCGCCTAATTCTCTGCATCCTTATTGGTTAATCCTTCAATTTGCGACACCTTAATGTACTCACGTAGTTAGACACTTATCATATTACGGTAGTTCGTTTACCAGAGCGATCTACTTACTTCGGTTCGTACATTTGACTTTTCATACATGACACTGGCGTCTAGAGTTTGTGTGCACATGACGGTCTAGGCTAGCCGTCAAGCATGCTAACTGAATACACGGCAACAGGTTTTCACAATCTAAGGAGCTGTAAAATCATCTAAAATTTGTCTGGTTCTGAATTGTGGTAACTAGGGATATATGCATATTTGCCAGAATAAGTGAGCGGTGCCCATTCAGATATTTTAGCTGATACTTTAGGACCAAGCAATTGATATCTTGTGTCCAGTAGTAGGAGAGGCTTTCCACCAATAGGCACATGAAAGCATTGGGAAAATTGATGATACCGCCTACACCATTCCGAGAGTTGTGTGGGCGATCAACACAGAAACAAATGCAACGATCAACCGCAACAAGCGCATCATCAAGGTATTTATGGAGCTCTGTCTCTTGTAGCAAAATAATTTCTGGTTTTTCCTATTCGTGAAAGTTAACACCGCTTTTAGGCCCGTTATTTTTCCCAGTACCGAACGGACGCTGGCGATTAGAAAAGTAGTTATATTAAGCTTTCTTCTTGTAAGCACCCTTTCCTTCCTTGCAATGGTTACTATTGAGTGACTCCTTTCTTGGTGATTGTTCCACTATATTTCTGATCGAACGATTATAGTTGTTAGCTTGAGCGGGAAACCATAACGGTTTCAGAATATTTTAGGCATCGGTTCTCATGATTGCAATTTTAGAAAAGTAGTAGTTGAGTAAGACGTTTTGACGACTAATAGTTCATACTTTCTTTGGAACTGTTTACAAAACCCACCCGTCCGTTTATATTCCAGCCACATGGTAGTGTAGCATTTGCGAGCTTGAAGAACGATTCGATTTTGGCTTCATCCGTTACGACCATTGCTAAAGTGATCAGAATCTTTACATGCGTTCAATCAGCAGTTGATTTACTTTTGACACGACGGAAGTCGCTACGATGATAGATGCTTCTTATTGTGGACATTGATTTTGAAATAACCGAGGTAGTAAATTAACCCCTAGTTACTGGAAGGTCGTTTTAACACTGAGTCGTAACCGAGTAATGTGGTGGCACATCGCTACAGGCTGCTCACCGTGTGGATGGGGAGAACTGCTTTTGATCCGAAGATCACCAGCAGCCGTGTATGGAAAGCAAGAAGCGTGAACTTCCTTACATAAAGTATTTGGTGCTACTTCTTGACCGCAAAGACTAAAGCCAACGCTTCCACCTTTATCTGACTGTAAGCTCGTAATGTATGTGACTAGGAGCTGACTGCTTGTGTAACTACGTTTTCTGAACCCTCCGCGAGATAAGGAACAATCACTGCACCGAAGTCTTAATTTGACACCTCCACGGTTACCACGATGTCCAAAGATCTTAATTATCCTACGGATGGTCAGAACACAGTATTATTTCACCACCTCAAAGGATCTCTGGCATTCTTTAAACCAGTTTCAGCGTTTTTCCTTGGTTACCAGCTTGTTAAGGAGATCGCGCAAACCGCGCATTTGCGGTAGGAACGAGCTGTAGTGGCTCAGCAGTCATAGGGTGTCTTTGCGTCACAATGTCAATGGACGATGATATCGGCTTGATTGGCTCGGTGTTCGTTGGGTTCCTTAGGGCCTATAGCGCATCAGGTTTGCTTACTGAAACGGGAGGACCTGGTGGATTGTTATCATTTATTCTCCTTGGTGAAGAACATGATCGGACAGTCCTCCAACAACGTCCCTATAAGCACGTACAATGGTCTGTTCAAAATGCTTATAAGGAAGGTCAACCCGAAATCCCAACATTTTCCTATCAGCACCATCCATGGCCGTGTGCAGATTGTCAAATCAGGCATAAACACCGTGATATCGACATTTCTGTGACTATCGAAACCTATTTCAGTGTCGTTGCTCATCAAGCAGCATTTCCTCCGACATACTTGCCTTTGTGTCAAAGTATCGGCGGAAATCGAACGTCTGTGCTGCAGCTCTCTGTGTGGCAGATTTGTATACTGCGCTTGACTCCATGGTATCCGCCACCGAGTATGAAGTCCACATCTTGGCCTGTGTGTTGAGGCTTCTCCAATGCTTGTTTTCTATGCTATTCGCTGCGAACATGACTGACGGCGTGAGTGGTACAACACTATGGCTCTGGTGCGCTTGTGGTTGGAAGGAAGATTCTTGTCAGACTTCGGCTCCTTGTCGGTCCACGTTGATAAACGACGCATATCCGCCGACATCAAGTCTCACAAAAGGCCGAGCGCCAGCCCAACGGTTGTCGGCTTTGATCTAACAGAACCTGGCACCAGAGGAGTTATTGATGATATGTCAAGCTCTGCCGTACACACTCTTCCCATGTGTGTCAATGGTATCTGATTTTATGGACACGGCTGTCAAGAATTGATGTAAACATGTCACTTACAAGTAACATTTCTACCGAAAATAAGAATCCCCAAGCACCATACTTTAATCCACCTTCTTCTGATGGCCCCTATCCAACGCGTATGCCGAGAGTTTTTCGATGACCATACCTGCATCATATTCTCTTTGGACGACTTATTATGCTCAATTGAAGGTGAGTTAGGCTTCATCTCGATGCGAAACGTTCCACAACACTAAGGCGACCCGATCAGCTCCATACGTTCCGAGAAACATGGTTTCGTCACTGACCAGGGGAATGTGACCACACTGTCAGGATAACCGATTAGAGTCTCTTTAGACGCAACAGAACCACAGGTGGATTCGTCGGAGAACAGTCCAATCAACCAGTTGCAAGATCCAGAAAACGGCGTGTTGCTTATCCACTTTGTGACCTCCAAAAAGGCTTCCGCTCTAACTGTTAGCATGGAAGCTGGTTTCGATGGCACCTATAAACTGGCTCCCAGACACTAAGAAAGCTAGAAATGGGTTTCGCGAATGCAACGTTCCAAGTGGGTAAAACTAGCTATTTTTGTTCATAATAAATGTAGCAAAACGTCAACTTTTAACCGACACCCGACAGCTTAATACCCTGCGTGAACGGCCGTACCGTGCTCCCAGATTTCCATGCAATGGACGGGCCTGCAACTATTAAGGTTTTTTTACCGGTATGAGTTAACTCGTGACTTATATATCACCATAACTCAAATAACTAGCGTTCATTTTCTTGAGTATGGGTTCTGCTTGAAGTAGTCGTTGTGTGAATAGTTTGCAATACCCAATCTCAGTCTGCACTGTGATTTACAATGAAGTGAACACTGATATTCTCCATCACCGGGACCGAAGCAAATTTAGCTTGGATGTTGCCCGTAGTGCTAGCAGGCCGGCAACACACTATTATTTTAGTGACTGCGAAGTAACCATCTCCTAAATATAATGTTTTACCAGGTTCCACTTCCACTATGGATTTATTTACGCGTTGAGACATTTAGTTGTAGTACACACATGCGCCGTGGAGAAAACACGAAGCATTTGTCAAAGCCAGAGTTCAAGAAACTGAGCGGTTGTGTTCTGTTGTGATGTCTACCATGATTACCTATAGAACTCGTTTTGGATATTCGCTCCGATCAATTGGTGCACTACAGTCTCAAACGCCCTAGGCGAATAAAACAGACATCGGAGCGAAAATGTAATCCAACCAACTAAACAAAAACTGACAGCCCAATTCACACTTTGATAGAGGGTGGACTAATCAGCAATGACCGAAATGTAGAGGTTCCAGAAAACGATAGATAGCCTAAAGGGCTGACAGTGGGGAGACCAAAAGAATGCGATAGAGTGAAAGCAAATGGCACCAAAGAAAAGGTGAGTGCAAAGTTTTGTTTCCGATAAAAAGTTAGAAAATGGATTACATCTGGGAAGCTGACTTAGCAACAATCATACACTTACGCCACTTTCCCACGGTGACACTCACGTTCCAGCCTCATACGTGCCTAATACGAAAATTTCACATCAACGCATGAATGCGCAGTCCCAGTTTTGTGTCTTAACTACTTTCGCGCACTAGTGAACATCTTACGTTAGCTGCTGTGAACCAAAATGCACCAAAGTGGTAAACCTACGGGACACAGTCTTGTTAGTGGGCGGGAATGAAGTTAATGTTTATATTAGCTGACAACAATCGGAATGAGTTTGACAGTCTGCGAATGTGCATAATGGCGCAAGCTTGACGCAATAAATCAACGCGACGGTAACCGTACATTAAGCAACCCTTTACTCGCAGCAGGGGGTAGGATTCGTCATAATGATACGCTTTGGCTTCATTTGCATCAAAACCCGGTACTGAAGTGACAGTTAACTCGATCTCATCAGGAAACATTTCTGAGTGGAACAAGACGTATATATATATATATATATATATATATATATATATATATATATATATATATATATATATATATATATATATATATATATATATATATCAGGCGTCAGCTCAAATGGTGCTCTGAGGCTGGTGGTCGCTAGGTCCTGACAGGTGGTCTACCCACTGCCACTACCGTTGTGCCATGGGCTCATGTCCTGGACGTCTCCTGGCTACCGCTCGGTGGGAGATGGGTTTCGCCCTTCTCCCTACTAAGAACCAGGACACCAATCATCATGAGTCAGTGAACTGACTATGTGCTAGACCCGTTGTCTTTCTGGTTTACATTTGATCGAAGGCTTTGGATGAGTACCCAAGTCGTTCTCCTGTCAGGTGTGGGCGCCCTACCAGTATCCTAGTCCATTCTATCCACAGGTTAGGAAGTGGTCGATAGCCCTCTTAAGGTAAAACAAAACCATGGGAGATAACAGGTCTACGGGCGATAAGCTTACAGCTCGATTGGCGTAGAGCACGAGCGCCACGCATTGTCTCTGACGGCGTGAGGGCCCCTCCGTGTGCTCATTTGTTTGTTACTGCCCTCCTCAAGTCTGGTAATCCCCGGTCAAATTACTGCAAACCCGCCAAAAACCCTCCTGCGTCTGGCTCTAATTGCAGGTGCGTATCCTACTACTGTCGAAAAACATATATGAATCGTTCTAGATCTCTAAAGGCTGGGCGTGACGGACCTGAGCCAGATCCCGAGCTGACTTTGCAATCACATTCCTGAGCTGAATCTGCTCCCCTTTGCATTGTGGTTTGGACTATTGAGTCAAAGACTCTGGGCGGAGTCCCTCAAGCAAACCTCCTAATCACAAACGTCACCTCACGTGCGGGTGCACACCAGTGCAATTGCATGCATGCGCGCAAAGCACTCGACGTTGGGTGCTGGAACGTGCGCACACAACTGGACCGAGACTCGAGTGAGCGCCTCCAGCAACGCACTGCACCGGTCGCGATCGAACTGGCGCGCCACAACATTGATATTGCGGCGCTCAATGAGATCCGGCTCGCTGGTGGCCTGCTGGTGGGTGAACCAACTGGCATTAACGCGCGACTCGGATGAGGTACGTTTGCCAGTTTTCTAAGCATGTACGGCCCGACCATGTGTTATCCTGATGACGTGCGTGATCAATTCTACATTCAGCTATTATCCGTGTTACGGTCTGTGCCGAAGAGTGACCGCCTACTTCTGCTGCGTGATTTCAACGCGCGCCTCGGGCGTGATGCTTCGATGTGGACAGATGTCTTCGGTCCGCTTGACATTGGTTCAGCGAATGCGAACGGTGCCAGGCTGCTCTTGCTGTGTGCCACTCATGGTCTGACGAACACGAACAATCTGCACTGTGTGTTATGAAAATTGGACGCACCCACGGAGTGGTCACATTCGCTTGCTCGACAAGGTCATCGTGTGTCAGAGTGATATGCGAGAAGTACGCGTGACATGTGTACTCTTTGGAGCTGCGTGTGGCACTGACCACTAATTGGTGCGGACAAATGAGTGTAAAGCTAAGCCGTCATGGGCACAGGATAACCTATAGTAGGACCATACGTGCTAATAAAGAGCAGATCTAACTCTCGCAAGTCGCAGATGAAGAATTCCTAGTCGTGGACTGGTGGTATCAGGCTCCGTCACCACCTGACCATTTATGTCTTTGCATGGTGCAAATCCGACCCCATGTTCTCGAAGTGCTTTGGTAACGTTTCATAACCGGTACAACGTGTACCCAAAATCGGCCCCATTCCAGCTTATGCTCAGCGAGCTGCGTCACATTCGGTGTGGCAATGTCAATGTATTATCGTACCAGTTCCATCGCGACCAGCTCAGGACGTCGCTCTGGTCGCTCACGCGTGTTCTGGTTGAGTAGTGCGCGCACGTTCCAGAACCCGATGCAAAGCGCTCTGCGCGGGGTCATAAGATTGCGCCGGGTAGTCGCACGCGCAGTCAATTAAATTGGAGGAATTAGTAAGTTAACTGAAATACAGTCGGGAAGTAAATATACAGGGGAAGAAGAGAGCAATAAAGCGGCAGTGTAAGCACCTTATTACTTTTCCAACCCCTGTTTAGCGAAGGCAGCAATTTTCGTTCCCCTACCACAGCGCATGCACTTAGCAGTAATCGGGTATTTCATGGTTTGATTTTGCGTGAGTTTATTCCGTGCGTCTACAGCTGGCAGAAGAATGACCCGAGTACTTAGTCAAAGGCTTCTATAAAATGTACCCATGAAAGGTACCGGACTTGTGCTATGAGTTATTGAACAAACGCACGCAGAAATGTATGTCCCTGTTCATGGCCAGAGGAAAGGTGCAACCAAAAATACACACAGTGCATGATGCGTGGAGGCGTCCAGGACATGGATCAACGCAAACATCGGGAGCAGAGAATCACCAATCACTCAGGATCGCATAATTGACAAAGGTTTAGAATACATATCGGTTTTTCCGTATGACTTGTCGTTTGGCAAGGTATCGCACTTGACACAAGAGCTACTCCAATTCAGATGAACTAGTACAGAGTAGGCATTGCATTTTATAGCTATTAGAATGACGATCGCTTAAGTTACCGTTGTAGCAATGATGTCATACACAAAATGCTGGGAGGGAACGTTGGACTCACATATGTGCGGCAGCTCGTAGGTCCTAGCGACAATGTTGATTTCGGATATATATTATTACCTTTACCCGTCCTTATGTAACCCTGTAAATTGATTAGTAATTGCTAATCTTCGATTTATTCTTATTCATTACCGACGATACTGCTTTCTTCTCAATCCCTTCGCAAGACCCTGCTGTTCAACACTTTTCCATCTTTTCTACATAATCCGATTTATTTTTATCGCTGTGGTCTTACATTTATTGGCTTTTGTGATGATAATGGTGGAGTCTTCCTTTAAGGCTTTAATGCGGCACGCTCTGCGGTTGCAAGATTGTAGTTCACACCGTTGAAGTAATGAATTATTCAACAGGCTGTTAGAATCTGAGAGCGCCTGCTACCTGTACACGAATATTCTCCAATTTTGCAACACGCAATTTTGTTAGCACTGCATAAATGTAAGGAATGACTTCTTCCGCACTTTTATTTGACTTATTTCCAAAACATTTTCAACCCTTTTCCCATTGGCTACGTTCTGTTTCACTCAACATCCTATCTGACATTAACTACATTACAATTGTTCCTATCGGAATCGGACTTATTGTTGTGGATTCCAGTGACTGTACGAATAGCTTTCCAGAAAATGTTGTGCCGCCTTTAACCGGTTCACACCGCAACAAAATGATAACGCCAAGCTCTGCGGGACTGGGACATTCGTATTGTATCAGAGCATAGCGCGATAAATATGTTGCAGGCAGCTACTAACACATGGATATTGGAGATGCTAATTAATGCTAATTAACAAAACTCACACGATTCAAGTTCAGTTCAACTTGCCGCTGACCCCACACTGATACATGTTTTCATCTCTGCTTGCGTTCCATCTCCAATTGTGAATTGATCCAATGTTGCGTCACGGTTCTCGGTTGGTACGCTGGCCACAAGCTGTTTCTGTGTAACCCATCCCCCTTCCTTCTGGGATTGACCTGAAAAAGGTTGCACGCATCTTCTTACCCGCTTCGACCTTAGTCGGTGTTCACTTCCAGTCCGTTCCACGAGGTGCGTACCCTGTCCGGTCAAGGTGCTTGGGTGCAAAGTGCATAACAATTTATTGAAATCACATCCTTTGGAGTCGCGTGTCTCTGGGATCCTTTCAAACCGCGGTCGCAGTTGGTTTGCATGGCGAAGCCATACTTGCCTACCAAAGCCAACATCGTGCATTAGTTTGCCACGTCGTCCCACGACTTGACCTGTAATCCAGCTTATTCGACGCCCTCGATGAGCGGCAGCAAACACCGCGCTTCCAACTCAGAAATTTGTTCACCATGCTTCGTACCGTCTGTCGTACTGGGCTTCCATATCCCAATTCGTACGACGTATCGATGGGCATTTTTGATCCATCCGATCTAGGGTGGTTCTCAGTCGTCGACCCATGAGGGCTTCAGCGGGTGACTTCCTATCTGGTGCACTGGAATTCGGAGTTACTCGATAATTCAACAAGTATCTTTCCAATCGTCCATCCAGCGTTCCCTCGCATTTCGATTTTAACAATGCACGTTTTAGGGTGTCGATATACCCTACTGCTATCCTCCTTTGGTTGAGAATGAAACGATGCATTCCACATGTGTTTGATTCCATTGTGTGCACAAAAGTCTGCGAATTGATAGGATGTAATCGGCGATCCCTTATCCGATACGATTGTTCCCGACATACCGTTCTGACTGAAAACACGCTTCAGTGCAAGGATCGTGCTGTTTGCGGATGTGTTTCGCATCACAATGACTTCGGGCCACTTCCAGTGTGCGTCAACATGTATGAGAAATTAAGTCCCCTCAACTGGTCCTACAAAATCTACATGTATCCGCGATCAGGGTGATTCGGGATTCCGGACAAGATTGCAATGTTGTCCGCACCGGTAACTTTGAAACACTGCGGTATTTAGAACAGGATCGTACAATGTCTTCTAGTTGACTCTCCATCATGGGCCAAAACACGTACCTGCGCGCAAGTGCTTTCATGCGGGCGATTCCTGGGTGCCCTTATGCAACTGCCTCAGCAAGCGTTGCCTGAGTACTTCGGCGATGACAAGGCGATCCGTGAAAGATAGACAGGCATCGACTTCGGACAAATCGTCGCGTCGCATGAACAACTTTAGAAGGGATTCGTCAGGGCATTGCTTTGACCAGCCTTTTCTCGTATAAGTCAATAATTCCTGTAGCAAAGCACCTTGGTTCATGGCTTGTTGAACTATTCTTGCGTTTACCGGTAAGGTACTCACGGCATCGCGTATCATGTGATTGAATCTGTGTCGGTTATGATTGAAGCAATAACGGCATCCTCAGGCTTACGTCAACTAGTATCGATTAATCTGGAAAGGGCGTAGGCTTGCCCAATAGACTCGGTTGACGAATACGTCATATTGAATTCGTATCCCATGAGTAAGGTGGCGCATCTCTGAATTCGACTGGCTGTGTACGTTGGAACAAGCTTTTGGGACCCAAAGATAGCGAGTAAGGGTTTGTGATACATCACTAATTTGAAACGCCGACCGTAAATCATTTTGTGGAATTTCTGATTAGCAAAGACAATAGCGAGAGCTTTTTTCTCGATTTGACTGTAGTTCTTCTTAGAGGTGGTCAAGGCTCATACCGCATGCACCACTGCATTTTCTGAACCGTCTGAAAAGCGGTGTGAAATGACTGCTCCAATGTCATAGCTCGAAGCCTCTGTAGCCAGGATGATATCCAGATTGGAATTGTAATGAGTAAGCAATATGTCTGATTGCAGCAGTGAATTCATTTTCTCGAATTCATGCTGGCACTGTCTGGACAATTTCCATTCGCAATATTTCATCAGCAAACGATGCAAGAGTTGGCCTAAACGATGCAGAAACTTGCTGTAGTGACTCAGCATTCCGAAAAACGATCTCGGATTTGTGACATCCGTTGGTGTAGGCAGTCGATCTATTACCTCAATGTTCTCGGGGTCAGGATGTCGGCCGCGTTCATTAATCACGAATCCCATGAACTTAAGGGATTGCCAGAAGAATTTGCATTTGTCTGCGCGTAAACGGAATGTTTGCTTCGCATCATCATGTCACCCTGTCGTTAAAATAATTCGTCATGGTTGGTGCCGTTTGTGATAATATCATCCAGATGGTTTGCAGCTCCATTTACCTCAGTAAACATGGCATCCATGACTTACTGAAAAATTGCGGGCGCGGTTCTAACTCAAAATAGCAGACGATTGTATTGGTACAGACCACGATGAGTGTTGATTCGGAGAAGCTTTCTGCTTTCAGATTCAACTTTTAGTTGCAAATTAACATCCGCCAGATGCAAGGTCGCAAATAATTGTTACCATTCAGCTTCGCGGTAAGGTCGTAAGGAAGTGGATGAGATACTGATGGGTTTGCAGTGCATCATTCAGACCAGTTGAAAAATCTGCATACAAGCGAATAGAACCGTTCGACTTCTTAATCACGACGATTGGGGTAGCCCATTGTGAGAAATTTATTGGTTGAATCATGCCAATTTGCTGCAATCGGTCAATCTCATGTTCAACGAGTTCTGGTGATGCATACGCGACCGGGCGCCTGGGTCGAAACACTGGTAGAGCACCAGGAAACAGCGTAAGCTTCAACTGCAGCTTGCTACAATGCTCAAGTTTAGGTTGGAAAACACAAGCATACTTCGCCTGACACTGTTCAGCAATGGTTTGACTTGGATGAGGTGGTATGTCTGTATGATGCACCCTGACGATCGTTTCAGAACACACATTATTCAGTGGTACATTGAGCAAATTCAATCTATCAATCCAATCAATGACAAAAAATCAGTGTCGAAACAAACAACTAAGTAGATGCTTCCAAGGAGGCTCAGGTCTTTGAATTTTATGTCACATGTGAACGCACCATCTAACCTCAGTGGTTCGCCGGATGCATTTTGTGCAGTTAGATTGATGCACCTCAGTGACGATTCGCCAAATGTCGTTCATGGTATTCGATAAATGATGGTAATGTCCGATGTCATATCTAGTTGCAAGGATATAGGAACGTCGTTTATCTTAACTGTGAGGTACTTTCGTTTGCCCGCAAATTCTATGCCACAGCTCGCGAGAACTACTTTTGTCTTTGCTCCCCGAAACAACGTATTTTCGGATTTATAGTTCAGGTACAAGTTCGGGGTAAGGACAGGCATGGAATTGTACGTTTTGCGACAGTGTGATTCTTAGTGACCCGGACGTCTGCAGTTCTGAAAGAGATGATTCTTGTAAGAACAGAATCGCACAAAATGCCAATCACCACAGTTCCAGCATGAGGTCGGAAGATTCTGGTTGGGTACTCTATGGCCTACAGTTTTACCTCGAACAACCGTGCGGTAAATCTGTGGTTCACTCCTGGGGTCAGAATTCGCAATCAAATTGTTATCATGCTCTAAGTTAATCAGTCTATTGCATTCAGCAGCAACGTCCTGTAATAACAACTTGGGTTCTTTCTCTAAGTTGTGTAGGATGCGTGCGCGCACCTCAGCAGCGGCATGAGACTGAAGACTGCAAAAGACTAGGAGATATGTGAACTGATCAGGTGTCATCGTACCGAGTTTGAAAGGTTCACACTCTCGGTTCACGACTCCAGCATGTGCTATAAAATCATGGTTATCCTGTTTGAGTAACTTTAAACTAATACTGCACAAAGATGCTTGCTCACCGAAAATGGACGTCAGAGTTTGCACAGTTTCATCGAAGTGGAAATCCCTTGGATTGTTGGCAAACACAAAATTGGGATAACGTTCATGCTCAACTGCACCGAGTTTACGCAGCAGCAACCGAATTCCCATGCATCATCTTGTGCCGGCAGCTCGACACGAAAAATAGCTTCATATTTTTTTTGAAACCGGAATCCAAAGTTACACCGTTTAATTTATCGGAGACGAACTATGTGGTTGCTGTTGTGAGCGTGTCTACTGAAGACCGCGTGCCAGCACCTTGGGGCTCAGAGTGCACGTTCAGCTTCTGCAGAAATAACCCAAACAATCGCCGCTGGGATTTCGCGAACTGAAGCGGCTGTTGATGGAGAAGTTGCTGCACATGCCTAAATGAAATGGCCATTATTGTCCAACTCCTCCGTTGCCAGAAATCTGTTGTAGATTCCACTGACTGTACGATAGCCTTGCAGAAAATGTTGTGTCGTCTCCAACCGGTTCACATCGCAGCAAATTGAGAACGCGTAGATCTTCGGGAATGAGTGTTTCGTATTGTATCAGAGCATAGCCAAATAAATAGTCTGGAGGCAGCCACTAATACATCGATATTGGAGATGCTAAGTAATGCTAATTAACACAACTCAAACGATTCAGGTTCAGAGTTTAACTTGCCGCTGACCCCACACTGGTTCGCGTATTTCTTTCCTTCTCAGCTCTTTCCCATGTTGAGTTAACTTCTGAGGCTTTGTGATAAATCCTCCCGTAGTCTAACTTCGACACTACTGTCTTCAGTTCGCAGCTCAGCCGGTTAGCGTAAAGGCGGATTTCGTACCGGCGTCTGGTTGCCGGATAAGTCTGTTGTCTTAGAAATGCTCTGCTTGCTTTGAAGGTCACACTTGCAGATGAATATGAGTTGTCCGCTGGTTTTACTACGAGACTTCCAAGAATAATCCTAAATTTGAGGCATAGCATGTTAAAGATTCGATGATATTCTCAATTCGCTTCAGCGACAGCCAATCGCACGAATTCCCTCGCCAGTTTTCAAACGTAAGTTACGTAGACAAATTCAGTACTTTGGGATAAACTTTGAACTGAAAGGGGTAGAAGAAGCTCATTAGTGTAAGATTACAAATCACTTTTTCGGTAGGACTTATATTGTGACAACGTTTCTCACTTGACACAAGTGCTACTTCAAGTCAGATGAGGTAGTACAGATTTGGCTTGGCATTTTATAGCAATTAGAATAACGATTGCTTCGGATAACCAGGTTCCGTAAACAAAAGTGTTTACATTTTCTAAAGGCCCTTAGATCAATATAATGAACCAATGAGCATGAAGCTACTACAATTGAGTCGTGTACGGAGTCCTTCATTTGTAAGGCAGTAAAGATCCTGGGTACTAAACTAGTGGATGTAAAGATTGGTATATCAAAATCGCAAGTGCTCCATTAAGCACTGGTACGCTTGAAGGATCAAGTTCAAATGAAAGGAACAACAGCCAACGACTAAGAATACTTCATCTGTGACTTGAATGGGTTAGATCTGAAATTTAGTAGCACGTATGGCCTTACTATACGTTCTCTTGTACACATGACTGTTTAAATTTACACTCACTTGTTGCTCATTTTGCCCAGCTTGATAAAAGGATCGCACATGTTTCAACCACATGCGAGGTGGCATATTCAGTGGGGTGATAGGCAGTGTATAATCCTGCTTATTGCATCGTCAGAGGGGAAAAACGATCAAGAGGTGAGCAAAGAAGCCAAGCTATCAGTGTTTCAAATTATTTCGAACATTTACACTCATTTGTCCCACGTGATACGGTCTGCCTGAGGAGCAACCTGCTATTCCTACTGAGTCAATTCAACAAGCTTCGAGCGCGGTGCAGCTGTGCTAACAAACGCCAACAACACGTGTGCTATCGGCTCTGTCAAAGGGAACGGTGACCAGCTGTTCAAACTTTGTGGCAATTAGCCTGATGATCACGACAAATGGTTTGTACTGGGTGCGAATGATACAGCCACTTGGCACACCAACGGAGTATACAAGTTAGCCTGCTCCAAGTGTCACCGCACGCCAGCGCGACATGCGGGAAGTGTACGTGACACGTGTACTGCGTGGATCCGAGTGTGACTCTGATCACAAGTTGGTACAGACACGGTTGTACATATATTTTACTAATTCTGTGCATTGCTAACCTACGGTTAACCGGAGACATTTTGATGTTCTCTTCCTAAATATTATTTGATAAAGAATAAACCTAGATAAGGTGATGGCTACCCACCGTTGGGATGTCGAAAGTTGATATCAGTCGGCATGTTGTGATATTACATCCGTGAACAGTTGGTGGCTGCTACTGAGGAAACCTTCGGACGCGCTAACAGTAAGTGACCTGATTGGTTTGATAACAACAGCGCCAGGATTAGCGCATTGGTGTAAGAGAAGAATGCAGCGTTTGTTGCACATGTGGCAGACCCCAATGATTTGGGAAGAAGAGCCAGTTTCAAAAAAAGGTAGCTGAGTTGAGAGCTCTGTCGCATTAGAAAGGAATGGTGGGTGGAGAAGGGGAGACAGATGGAATGCTACGCTGAACGCCGTCAACAGTAGAAATACTTTAACATTTGGAAGGCGGTGTGTGGACCGACGTTTTAGTCACTGATTTCCATGGTAGATGCTATTTCAAGGGAAGCCTGCACACAGACCGCAGAAATAATGCCGATTTGGATAAAACACTTCGACTATCTCTTGCAGAACCGTTCAGGGTTTGACTGGGCTATGTTGCACAGGCTGCAACAACAAGAGGTAAATATGCATCTTGCCGACAGAGCGACGGTGTTTGAGAGGCAAGTGGTGCTTGTCCGCTGCGAAACCGCAAGTACGTCTCGCTGACGAGATCCTGCCTGAAGTATTGAAACATGCGTTGGTGAATTAGCTGCAACAATGGGTGCGACACGTGTGGTTTTAAGCATGCGTACCAACCGAGTTAGATGACCACGTGCTATTACTGTCCAACGGCAAAGCGCGCAACCAATGTTCCGCGAGTTAGCTTGTTACCAACTTGCTGTGTTGTGTAGGTAAACTGATCGCCCAAATCCTGCTCAAGCGTTTCGACACATAGGTCGATGAACCGAGCGTGGCTGAAGAAGGATGGGAATTTCGTTCTGGCTGCAACACCATAGAATTTGTGTTCGTGGCTCTTCAGCTGCATGAGAAAGGCAGGAAGCAACACCAGCAATTGTACTTGCTGTTTGTAGACTTTACCGAGGCTTTTATCAAGATGGACCGCGAGGCACTGCGTTTGGTTTTGAGTACATTTTGTTGACTGAGTAAGTTTGTAAGTTTGTTTGAAAGTCTGCAAAGTGTTATGCGGGCCAGTGTGCAGCTATGTGGGCAGACCTCGGATGATTTGCAGTTGTCTCTGATGTGAATCAAGGTTGGGTCTTAACTCTTGTTCTGTTGAACATTTGCCTAAATGCAATGATGCCTTGCGCTCTTTTTGCACTTTGTGATTACGGTGCCACTGCGGAACCTCCTATTTATGGTGGTTTGCCGTCGTACCGGGCTGAAAACATGGTGTATGAAACCACCATCCGTGTTTTACTGCTTACCGACGACAGTACTTTGTTTAGAACACATGACTTAGGCTCTAGCTTCGACAGCGGCCAGATTTGGTCTCACCATCAATACAAGCAACATGCTCTGTCTTTTCCAAGTTACCCAAATGTATGGTGTCCGCAGGCCTGTCCCAACTCCAAGTTGCTATGACCTACTGGAAAGTGCATGGAGGTTTTGCCATCTTGTAGATGACGAACGAGTTGCGCATCCGCGTATCTAGGGTGGCTGCTGAATTTGGCAATCTGGAATAGCGTGTGTGAAACAACCACCACATTGACATCATAACGAAGCTGAACGCATTTCGGTCGATGATGCTGTTCGTTCTTCCATATGGCAGCGAAAGTTGGAAGCTGTACTGAGAGGACTCAGTTTTCTGGAGCTCTTCCATAAACATTGTCTGCGATGGCTTCTACACATTGCCTGGAGTGACTGAATTGCACACACGGAAGTCCTGCATCGCAGTAGTATGTATGCGTTAGGCTGCATACTTCTGCCGCGGAACGTAAATTAGTTGGGGCATGTCGTCCGCACGGATTCAACGCGGATACCCAAGTAGCTGCTATGTACACATCTAAGCGCAGAAAAACTGCATATAGGAAATTCGCAGGTACATTACAATGACGTGATCAAGCTGAGTATATACGGAACTCATTCTGAATTCAGATGTTGAGAATCGATGGCCGTTGATTGGCACGAGTGGTGTGAGGTAATACAGATGCTGGTTGCATAAGTAGAAAAGAAGGCACTGCTGCATGCGAAGGAGAAGCGCTGGTTATGGAAGCGGCAGGTACCAATGGATTCTACGCCATGACATCGAGCGTATGGTGTTGCGACATATGTGGTCGCCATTGCATAAGCCAAACGAGCCTGGTAAGCCACCAGCGTGAGCATGCGGGACCGGCATCCTAAAAACGACGATTCAGCGGAATGTCTGATCAGCTGGTCTTTCCTCGCTGAACGCCACCGGAACATCGCTTGCTTCGAGCTCATTAGCAAATTCATTGAACTGGTAAGGGATGTCTGAGAGCCAACTATTTTCCATGGGCCAAATACCGATTGTTTAGTACATAGCAGAACTAGGAAATGGATGACCGTACGCAAAGCAGCCTGGCGCGAGTATAGATCATCATTAACGCTAGATATTTGTGACAACTACCTAGTCTATCGTAACCACTGCACTCAAATTCTCGGAGATGCAAATGTCGCATATCAGCAGAATATGGAGAAAACAGAGCGCTAACCCCAAACTGATGTACAAATATGTTAAATACCGTCGTAAAGTTGGGCAGGGAATTTCTATACTCCTGACCAATGGTGATTCAATTAGCACAGCTATAGAAGCGGCAAATCGTGCATTCGGAATTCCAGTCGGAGATAGCACGCGCTGAATAATCACAAAGATTTCAACCTTTGCTGACATGAAAGATGGTGCATTTAAATGACGTATATAGAGGCCAGAGAATGAGATTGGTCCGGAATGAGAGTATGCCTTAGTATGTCATATTTCATGTTCCAGTGGAGGCTGCATGTCCGGGTATAGCCTTTCGTTGGGGTCGTTATTTTCAGCTCTACTGGCAATCCTATATTTGGGGTGCTGACAATCGCCATTAACCCGCAAGGAACTTTTTGGCGCTACTTTTTTGCGACTAGTTTTAACATTAAATGGTATAAGAGTGAGGATTTTATGAACTACCTGACCTCCATATTAGAGAACACAAATTTACGATGCAACTAGGATCTTGCAGGTGTGTACTGCCATTCGCTGATCGTTTAATTCATAGGAACGGAGGACTGCTAAAACAACTGTGTCGAATACCGACAGATGCTGCTGGAATATTACACGATGGTGGAAATCATCCGAAACGCGTGTATGCTGCGATTGTATTCTCTTTGGTTCTTAGGACCCTGACTCTTTGTCTAGAGGGAGAGGATTTGAGAACTGGACATAAATAGACAATGAAAAGATTAATAGGGAGTTAATATTCGAGGCGGTTACTTAAACCTCAGTTGCAGAGAGCGCTAAACCCACCTTCACTATGTACGACGGAATGGATTGGGACGGTGGGAATCAGTTATAAAGAGAAAACCACTGGAGCGATGCGGCGGGTGTTAAACAAGGAGGTGATAAGCGTGGCTTTCAAACAAGTCCAATCACTCCATACTGCCATGATGCTTTTGGACGAACAACTTCCAAATGACAGGACAAACAACTGTGTCTAGCAAATTATTCGCAGGGACTGTGCGTAACTTTATATAGGTCAACCAGATAGAGAACTACGCACTAGGATATCAGAACCCTTAAGGTACGTTTCCCGTTCACCAAAAATGAGCTTGAATTCAAGGCCGTATTCAAACATTCGGCGCTAGCGGTACATGCACTAGACTCAGGACACGCAATCGACTGGAAGAATGTGGAGTTCATTAGCTGGGAAGCAAGAACGAAAAGCCAAAGTTACTTGCTGAGCGGATAGAAATCGCCAAGTTTACTTATTGCGTAAAGAGAATAGACGGAGTGGAACTGCCGATCGCGTGGTTGGGTGTTTTAACTCGGCCAATCATTTTAGCTTTGGCGGACGGAATCAGACTGAAGCGGAATCCTCGAATACGGATCAATTGAAATACCGTCAAACTCATTGTTTTGCCAGATTGATCTCTGGACTTTTACAAACTGTAACCACACTTTTTCACGGACCTGCTTTTATTCATGTGATCATCCTTCTAATTGCACTAAAATGCCAAGCTAAATCTTTAGTATTGCACCTGACCTGAAAAGGCTCATATTTTAATTTTGAGACTTTTCCTAACTACAAGCTTATAAATAAGCCGATTTGCAGCCTAAAACTTTGGAAATTATATTATCACTCTCGGTCTTAATTTTATTTATCGGTATGTAACTTGTTATCTTTTTTGTTAACAGTTTTAAACTACTACCCTTTTCTAGTCAATCATTTTTGCCTCCATATTTTTGCAAGTTTATTTTTGTAGGCCATTTATTGAAAATGTTCTTTATAGCTATACGGCTTTATATTAGTACCTTTTTTAGGACGAGAAAACCTTTCCATTTTTGGCAGATTTTAACAACTTTTAATTTCTCAATGATTGCCTCATTTAAAATTAGCATAGGTAAAAGTTTGATCTGTTGTCCGGTCGGCTGCTCTAACGAATTTCCCAGCTAAATATTATTCCATATTGCACCTCCGCTTTTATAAAATTTTACTATACTGACCTCTCGAATCGGGTTGTCGCAATCAGAGGTGTGTCGCTTGTTTTAATTGATACATTTCAATCAATGAATGAAGACTGTTTCTTCCTTTTAACCTAAAGCCATACTGGAATCTAAGCCGTTTAAAGTGGCGTAAATCTTTTACATGTGGCTTTCTTTATGCAATTTGGCTCCCTTTTAAACCTTTCCATTTATCATGCCCCCACATCTTTAAGCACCAGAATTTCTGCAATCCGCAACGCTTTATAGGCAAAATATGTGGTTTCCAATGAGCATATTACTATTTTTTATTGCTGTGGGTAAAATTTTTATTTTTATATCTCTCCTTTTTGCTTTACAAACGTCCATTGTGATATTGGTTAACATCAAACACTTTCATTTTGACGCAAAATTTAACCAGTTCTAGATAGTTACTAGAATGTCATCATTAATATTTCAAATTCTTTTTGATTATTGCTAGTATTTAACTGTAAGCATGTGAGGAATGAAGTGGTAAGATAAATTCTTATCAGCATATTTAGAAATATGAATGCTTCTTGAAATACTAGTTATTGAGCAAGCTTCATTTCGTCCGGCTCTAGACTTGCAAGCGAGAGTCAAATCTCTGATCTTGCTGTTTCTAATTTTGTCAAAGACACCAATCTGCTAAATCCATATACCAAGGGTCCGATGGAATGCGCACTGCTGATGATTCCCGAAAGGATGAAACGCGCGTACAGTGCTTTTCCGGGCTTGTGGCGGCTGTCTGAGTGAGCCTAGTTGTGACGAAATTCTACCTACACCATTCAACTCCCCCTACTACTCTTCTGTAACCATATACAACAATATATGGAGATAGAAAACACGGAAATATATGTCAGCATTTTCTCTCAGTCTGGGACGTCCGTTAGGAGAATCAATTTTAGCAAACGTTCTTTGATTAAGCATGAATTTATATCTTGTTAGTGTGCCACTGAATCTCTGTAATTATTCCTTGGATTGTTACTCCAACATTTTAGGGCTGTACATCCAATAACACTGAATTCAAAACCAGGATTTCCATGACAACCGGGTCGAGAAAGCCGTATTTTAGTTAACTTTGGATTTGTTTTAGATGACTGACACAAACAACCAAGTGGTTATCCTTTAGCTCTTACGTGACTGTAGATAAAATTGGGAACCGAGGAAAATGCCAACATCTGACGTTTGGAACATAAAATTTCAGCTTTATAAGAGAGGCAATAAAGTCCTTTTCATCGCTTGACGTGAGATTACTTAACTTGCGTCGAATGGCTTTAATGATTAATCATTTTCAAAAAGGTCAGTCAGATAAACATGTCTAGTTTATCAGTTAAGATTTTTCTTTCATAAGCAGTTCCCGAAAAAGATATGATGATGGTGTCCAAGATTACGACGAAATATCTAAGTCATTTGCCCTTGGAAATCCATGTGACCACTTTATGCAACAGAAAAACTGGTAATCCTCATTGTTCTTTGCACCCAACTGCTGTAAATGATGAGCTTGAAGAGGGTGTGATATGATCTTATTGACTACCATTATAACATTGGGGAGTGAATCTTAAGTGCCCAACCCCCGAAATTCTTACCGACTAGGCGTCCACGATGTAACAAACAGTGAATTGCGTGAACGGAAGGGAGAACACCTTGTAGATGTGCAATAGATGCATTGTATCTTGCGACCACTGCCATAGCACCATCCGTTGCTCCTAAAACTATGTTCTGCATTGTGATGTTTCAGTCAGATAACCACTGAATAGCTTGGACATGGACTAGCAGTTTGTATGAGTTTTAATTCTGGCAACCAGTATCTTCACCATAGTAGAATCGGATATATGCCACGAGATGAGCGTCGTTAACAGGTAAAGTATACTGATTTATCTTTAAAACAAAATTTTATGGAATATAATAAAATAACAATAGCACTTGCTATGTCGTGCTCCACCTCGTCTATCCGTCTGGATAGGGTTGTGTTGCTGAGCGAAATGTCTTCAACTTCGTTTTGAGATTCCATGCTCATCAGATCCCATAGTATAATTGATACAGTAGTTGGATGTGAATCACCACTTAATAACTTCACTGCTTTTTGAAATGGCGGTAGATACTTCGCACTTCGCGAACCTCATCTACTTCTAAGAGTCGCTTGGATCAATTCCTATTTTGATGAGCCTATCTCACGAATTCACAAATCCAAATTTACATTAATGAATTCATTCAACATGACTACCTTACGCATGCACATATATACATCCAGTATGCCACTGGTTAGCTTGTGATATGTTTGTTCAATTACCGACCATACATTTTGTAGTACGATGCTACTTTTCTTGCAAGTATGCCTCAAGTAATGAGAATAAAACTCTTATCTAATTTATTTCTCCAAAAATTTTAAGCGGCAACTCGTAGGTCATTTCTGAGAATGATTGGGAAAATACGTGGCTAGCTAAAATGGCCGAAGAAAATTTCCTGAGAAAAGCCAATAAAAAAGAAAAGCAAATAGAAGTCAGCAAATGACAATGCGCGATGGACACAACTTCCATGCGGAATATTTACACCCAACAGTGACAAATTAAACGGAAGGACAGGAGAGACAAAAAAGGAAGAAATTCTCCGGTTCTTCAAGAAACTAGCATGGAAGGGCTAACAACCAAACTGAGAACGCGCATGGGCTATTACCGAATATGGCTCTAATTACGTGTTTAAAGCGAATTTGATTATTATGAGTCTTATGTGAAGTATCCTGATGTTCATATGATATATGTATACACCACAGAAACCAATTGTATACACGCAAGATGCAAACTGACAATACTGATCTTCAATTCGAAGACATCAGCTGAACTGTATGTTACGAAAGAGTTATAGCGCGTCCTAGTTGGTTTCGACTCAGTCGGAACAGACAGACCAATCCACACGCGCTGAGTAGCCACTTGAGTTTGGATCACTGCGTGCAAATGTGACCAGCCACAGGACGTACACGCAAAATTAGACTGGAGAGAAAAACCGCGTAACATAGCTATACTGTTCTGTGATCCAAAACGAAAGAAATTCCGACCAGCACATGAGTTGGGACACAATGGTAGTGTCTTGCGGAAAGCTCCGTTAGTGACAGAGTAGCTTCATGCGGTAAATGCTGCAGTGGGCCGAGAAGCGTTCAGTGTGTTCATCGCGGCTAGACATCAAATTTTTGGAGACTGATTGGTTGTTACTTGCACCGTCTGATTCGCCGTATGATGATTGTCTGCCTGAGGTAAGGCCGGCAAAAAGTAAACTACTTTCTCGGAGCTCCGCAAGTTCCGCAACAAAGAGTCTGCATGGTCGGGCTTGCACACGTTCGTAAACAGACACTTGTGCGACGCGTTATTCATTTCCCTTGTCGATAATTACCAAAGGAGATTGAGGTACTAAGAGAGACTGTCGGAAATTGTTTCCAAAATAAATTTATATGTGTGCTATCTCAAGCCACTTTTGACTTCATGGTTCCCTACGGCCCCCCTAAAAGCTTTTAGCATCCCAAGGATCCCCGAAAATTCCCTATGGCCCCAAGGGGGCCAAATGGCTTCCGAAGAGAATGTCTGGTGTAGAGCATTCTGTCAACATTACAACAGCAAGCTTAACACAGATATTGTAAGTATATAAATTGAGAGAGTGAGCGTGAGACCGATTGTCACGTTTTCCGTACATTGACATGCATTAAGCAAACCTTTGTCATACTTTTGATCAACAACACCTGGTCCAAGATGTTCGCTTATTACTACTTTTGCACCGCGTCTGCCCGATTGTTGACAAATTGTTTCTTCAATACGACTCGGTACGTAAGGTATATAAGACTCTATGAACTGAACTTGCAATGGCCATGCATCATCGTCATACTCTGTAGGAAAGCTTATAACTTGTTTGATCTTGTTCGATCGTGAGTGCCGATTTGTTTGACACTCAATCGTTGAACTGGTAGACTGATTAGAATCAAGCGACACATGGGAATAATCCAGCTAGAAACGATCCACCACTCCATCAGCCCGGAGATCGCAATACATGAGAGCCTGTGGTTTTCGATGTATGCTGAAGCATTTCCTGTACATCGTAAGTAGAGAAATTATGTCATCTTCTTATCACTCGATCCTATGTGGATACTCCTAGTCACTTTGTCCAAAATGACTTCCTCATTTGCAGTTATTTCATCCATTATATTTACCTAGCGGACAATTTTCGTCGAAGCCGCCTGTACTAAATGGGACTAAGGTGGTCTCGTTACTGAGCTGGGATATTATAGGATAGCACGGTAATTCCCTTCTAAAGCACATTCTGCTCAAGTTTCTAAACAGAAGACTTTCAAATGAAGTAGCCAAGTTATCCCTGCTGCGTACCCGCTTGATGTTTATTACCTAGCGTCTTAAGGACAGACTCCCGGCGCAGTCCGAATCCCATATCTCATGTCCATCTACTTGCGCGTGTAACGCATGAGACCTCAGACTCACGATAATACGTATGGTGAAGCGGATAGCATAACATTACCTAGCAGCATTGTGGAAACCAAAAGCCATAAGCATAACAGCTTTTATTTTTAGCCCTCATTGGTATACCAGGTCAAGTTGCGACTAGGAAAGATTTCAAAGTTTTCTAGAGCATAATAAAATGCTACGTATAGGAGCCAAACAGGCCCTATCGAAAATAGCCGTATTCTATGTCGTTCTGGCTAATCTATCCCAAGATAACGCTTCTACAATGGTTTCTTTTTCCGTTCATCTCGATCAAGGGAGGAGACTCATTTGGTTTCGACACCCCACGGATTGACGATCCGTTGTTGATAGTTAGCTTGTGTGTTTGTGTGGGCGTTTGCGCGATAATCAGCTTCGTTTGGACAGTCTAATCTACAGAATAACTGTTTCTTTAGATTATGCCAACTCTGGGCTACATTTCCTTGAAGATCGCAATACTTCATCAGTTTTATGTATTTGGGAAGCGGATGAGAATCAATGGAATTCAATTTCTTCGCTGAATTGATTGCCTACACCTCCATGGGCATATTCCTTGAATAACTTATCCGCCAAGTTAATATGCGTATTGGTGTTGGTATTTTGCTTTCCAATCACAACTGTGAGAATAATAGCCTTCATAAGTGTTGTCGCTGTCACACATTATTTCAAACTTAATTTCCTGCGGGGAGTATCCAGACAACATTTACCTCGGTTCTACTTATGTGCACACGTAATATCAATTCAAACACGAATAATAAAATCACGGTTGATTATTACAGTTTTGTATTCTTATCAGTCCATTAAAATTCACATTTTTACTCCAACAATTTGGAACGAACAAATACAATGGTGAGTTATTTAAGTTAAAAATCATTTGTGTTAGTCAATAGACTTTGCTTCAGTTTTTGCAGGGCACGGTGTCGTCCACCGTAGTCACTATTGATAGGTTGGTATTCGTTGCACGTAATTCGGATAAGAATTTCACACATGCAATTTGGTTGCAATTTTCATCGTAAAGTTTGTAGTACGGCTCAGCTCTCAGCTGAAAACGACAAGAATGAGTCAAATTAGTTTAAGTGCACTACAAAAGTACCATGTTGCGTTAAATACGACGCGTGTGGTACTGGTTATAGAGGTGAACACAGTTGACTTGAATGAAGGATAGTCTCACCGAAATATTTGGCGTACGAAAGATTTGTTCATACGTATAAACGCGACCAGGTTCCACTAGGCATTTGGGTTTGATATATTCACATATATCTGGTATCGCTGCGACTCCTGTGTTACACATTATTGGCTTTGAATTCTTCAAGCAAAGTTTGGCCCTACCTGAATGGACCACTATTTCTGCACAGAAAAAAGTTAGTCAGTGCAAGACAGCAATTCTATGAAACGAGTAATCGAATGGTTGCAATACAGCGTGTACACGTCTATCAGAACAACGAGACAGAGTACGCGGGGATGCACTGCAGTTCCAAGCATGCAGCACGCGCTATGGTTACCCTGTGTCTCAGTAAACATCACGGAAAATAATCTCAAAGTAAAGCCATAAGTTAAGTGTGTGCCATTTGCCACATAAGAACACTAGAAGTTCAAAACTTCCCTCCGATGATGCATGCAGTAGCAATCAGTGACTGTGTTCTCACTTGGCTTGAAACCAATCGATATTGTGACGCGGTCACCATCGTTAAAATCGCACTCATCTTCTCCGCATCCCGTTATGGCAAAATTGATTAGAGTTTTATCCGGAGCTGATAAGTAGAGATAAGTTACTCATTAATGGAGAACACTAGTGAAGCCATGAAAACCAGCAAGGCACAAATGTTAAGTTCAAAGCAAATACATTAAACCTTTCGCCCATAGAGATCCCCTTAGTGGACTACTGTCATTGGCTCGTTCCACAGCTACACAGGCCTTTTCATAACCTCAACTGCATGTAGTTCACTGCAAAGACATTGACTGTTTTATGTCATATTTGCCGGTGCGGGAAAATGTTTTGTTATTTCTACTGTATATTCAACATAGGAAACATATCGATACCTGACGCACATAATTCAGCCGAGTGTACTACATACCAAAACATTTTACGGAAGAGCAGCAACGCGATAAGTAAGTAAATTTAAGTTACCTATATTATCTAATATTACATGAAACATAATTTTTCCTTTGAAGCTGGTTATCTACGTTGTTGTATTTTGATATAAGCCTGTTCACTGTAGTTGTTCATGCAGAAAGGTCATGGAATTCCACACCCACTTATTATATGGACACATATTCCGATATAGATAACAGTTGAGATCGTTTAGAGTCTATATTTAAATTATCCATAAGTAGCTGTTGCAGTCATTTATTATAAGATATTTTATACTTAGTTGTCATTTATTTCAGCTTCAAACATAATATATATGCCATTGGATTCAGACTGTCCTTCTGCTGATAAAAATGACGGGCATGAAGAAGACAGCCTTACCTCTGCAACACCAAGGAATATACTTATTGCGGAAGCATACTCCAGTTCAGAGGATGAAGTTTATTTGATGAAAAATGTACTAGTAGAGAATTTCAGGTTATGCCTCTAAACAAATCAACGCATAGTATACGTGGTTCAATAAGGACAATTCAAATTGATAAATCCCTTCCACCGTTCACTAGTGAACTTACACTAAATGTGCGCTGTGAAAGTCCTGTTAACTATGTACTTACGTTGTTGCGTGAATAATGTCTAGAATTCATTTTGTGCTAACCGAATTTGTGTGCTAAACAAAGTGGGATGGAGAAATTGTGTCTGACAGTTACCGAGCTAAGAATGTTCCAGGTAACAATTATGGTGATTTCATACATCAGATACAAGTGAGTAAGAAAATGTCGGTCCTCAGATGGTCTGAAGGTGAAGCTTGTCACAGATGTTGCTAGTGAATCGATTTGAAATGAATTGGAGGATTTTGCACTTTACAGACAATGTGGCACAAAACCCAAACAATAGTGATACGCTTTACAAGTTCAGGCCTGTACTTGATAACATAAAAAATTCACTTTTGAAGCAACTGGACCAGATGTACGTTAAGCAATTATGAACAGATATTCCTATTCAAATGCGGAACATTGCCAAGGCAGTATTTGCTAAAAGATGCCTAAACCATGAGGATCAATCAGTGGGTTTGAGCTGGTTGTTCTGATTATGTTTACCGATTTGGAGTGTAACAAGGAGCCAGTAGTGGAAGCTTGTCAGTGAGTTCGGAGCCTGTTCGGATATTGTTTTCCGTCTATGAAGATATTAACCTTAATGGTTACAAAGAGTTTTTGGTAATCGTTTTTCAAGCATCGCCTTGTTTCAAGAATTAAAAAATATAGGATTTATGGTACTGCAACCTGTCGTGCTAAAGGAAGGCATGAAGCTCAACAACGGTTGCCAAAAATGTAAAACTGCAAACGAAAGGTACGTGCACATTCAAGTGGGTTACAAATAAGAACAACATAAGAATCATGCGATGGCTTTATACTTCTTTTATTCATAAACCTGTGCCAGACCTCATCCCCAAGAACTGGTACAGCGGTAGTGCAGAAGGAAAAGAAGGCAATTACTCTATCTCGACCCATTTCTTTAACATAGTATAATAATCATATGTGTCGTGTTGACCTCATGGATCAGCATGCAGCAGTCACCCACACCGGCGTCGCACTAAGCGCTGGTATCTCCGAGAGTTCTTCCATTTTATGGATGTTACAGATGTGAACCCGTGGTTTGTACATAGGAAAGCTGGCAGCAATTTAACCTTACTGCATTTTAAGATTTCAATTGCCAGAGCCCAAGCAAATTTCCGCACACATGAACAGATATTAAGAGGACAGAGCTGAACTCCACCTAGTGTGAAAAGACGAAGTGCCGTCTCAAAGTCAGCACCAGAATAAAACCTCTATGAAGCCATTTGCTGGCCATAGCTGGCAAATATTAACTATGCGAAAACATGCCATGATTCACCTTGCGAAATGAAAACATTTGTTTGAGAATTGCAACGATCCCTTATAACCAGGTTGCTTTGTTAACTTCTATACTAAAACATGAATGTTCTCACCTCTGATGCAAGCAGTCCACTGCAGTGGAAGTAGTTGAAGTGTATACACAATTGTCGCAAAGCTGAGTCTGTATTTTAAGTGCGTTCCTACGCCCCAAAATCGACTAAAAGTTGACAAAATAATAATATTTATTCCCACTAAAATTTCATGCGCACCGGGTTTAGAACCTCCTATATTTGACCAATCAAATGACTGGACAAACGTGGCATATTAAAGAGATTGTCAACATATAGAGATAATCTAATTCAAATGCTTGTCAACTAGCTGAATATCAGATTTAACCTTCTTGCTTCGCTTTACAAACAAAGAGCTCCAAACATAAATGCAACGTGCACGACGGTTTAGCTTACCAATAGTTTAGAAATTCTCGTTAAACAAGCATACATTGAAAAATGAAAACCAAATAAGGAAACCTTGATGTTTTTGAACTCACAACAATCATTGTAGTACTTCTTTCCTCGCAGTGCGGTCAGATCAAGCAGCAGAGTGAAAATAAGTGCCCAGGAGACCATTATCTTCGATGGCCACAAATATTATGCCATGGTTCTGGGCGGAGGAGCATATTTATTTACAGGCCAGGTTTTGCTTACTTCACACCTTCCAACTCATTTGAGCTATGAGACGAACCAACAATAACAAAAAACATAATAAATTTTACTCTCTTCTGTATGAATTGTTTCTTTTGGACTAGAGTTGCAAACACAAACGACAAAAGTTGAACTACCCAAACACAACAACAAGTGGTGTGATCTACACAAGTGGGTTGTTCGTATGTTTAAGAATGGGCAGAGCCACTGGGCGTAAACTTATAGTCACACCAGATCAACCGTTTTCATTCAGATGTTTATGAAATTCACGCATGCTACAGTTGAACTAGCACCACCGTTCGAAACGCAACTCAAGTTTTATCGATAGGCCGAGACAGATAATAATGATCATGGACGGCTAAAATCCATGCTCTGCGTTCAATCCGGGAAAGGCTGTAGCGTGTAAAATGCACTCCTCCTACAAGGTATTCGAACCTGTACAAATATGACCTACAATCTACAGCAAATGAGTTATTTAACAGCCCCGAGTGAATTCACTGCATCCTCCTTATTTTCGAGACTAACTGTACCGAAGTTGAATGGTGATAATACTAATTGTAATTGGTCCATTTCTTATCAATTGAGAAGTTTCGTTCATATTTGGCACAGAGTATTTTTATACATTGTTAATATCCTGCGATGCTTAAAACAATATTAAGTAGAGAAAAGAAATTTAAAGATAACCGTGTATTATTGAACAACGCAAGGCACAATTCACTTAGAATTGTATGATCAATATAAAATCAGGATTCGCATGGAACATTTGTTTTTTCGAATTTTTCGGAGAAGTTCTTAAATTACTTCGGTTGGGAGCAGCACTTATGGATGGTGATGCTTACAGAGGTTGGTGTGCTTTTCAAAATTATACATACGGACAAATCCAAATGTTCAACTGAAGTAATACAACGATCCATGAAACGGTTTCCTGGTGACCTGCTGCGACATGGGCATCACAAGATGCGTTACACCCTCCTTGCCATGCCCGATTTGGTCGTGTGCCGTTGTAGCATTTAAAGCAAGTAAGTCATAAATCGAACTCATCTTACCTATTTAATCCATCTGTATTTGTTTGTAGATAGTATCTATACAAGCAGTCTAGCCCACATCATCTATAAAGAGCTTGAGTCAAGCACCATTCATGCCCGAGATTCAATGGCAATGCGCCTATCATGGGTACAATTATTAGCGTTGGAACTTCGACCCAGCGGTGTCCATCAGCGACGTAACAATGAAGATAATGTATGTGGAGGTAGACAATTAGCAACAGTAACTGTCACTAACAGGAAAATGGGGTACTTTGCTACTGCGGAAGAATGTTAGATTGATTTTCGAACAATTGCTATATCAGAAGTGTCGATAATAGAAGACTGCTCGAGTTCTATATATGTGGGACAATTCTGAAAGTTATGTCGGGTTCAGCCATCAGTTGTAAGCCACCCTGCGCTAGAGCCTTCCGCCAGGAAGAATTAACATTAAACCATGAATATGAAAAAGAAAACGAAATAAAGGTCAAGAAAAAGAATAAAATTTTATCTCTCGTTTGTGCGATCTAAGGATTACGTAATTAATCCGATCAAATTTTGAAATGCAATCGACCAGAACTGGTTGTGTTCATAGGAGAAGTGGTTTCGCATCGACGTTTCAGTGATTTAAATCCGCTCGTCTACCCTTAAAAGCCTGAAAATGTAAGTGTTAAGTATGGCTCTTAGCTGGTAGATGGAACAGAACACGCACGCGTGGAATGTAAACGCTTAATTTAACCTGTCCAACCTAAATGTGGCTCGAAATGCTGAAACGAAAAGCCAAAGAAATAAGGGTGGTACTTCAACGTCATTTTTAACCAGTCATTTGAACGCAGATGTTCACGAATAATTGCCCAACTGTATACGTGACACCAAGCTCTTCCGTGGTAGAGCCTGCAGTCTGTGTTGATATCCATCCACCGGCCTAGGCGTGCTTTTTGAGCGCCTTAATGGGGATCGTTCGCTTAGGTTTGCGGTTCCTGGTTTTGTGCGACAGATTCACCATCAAATTTGCATCAGCGCGGTCGATTTTTATCCTGCTCATGTGGTTTGTTTGGGCGTAGCTGGGTACGATCAAAATGGCGGCGGACCACAAGGCTGTTCTTCAGCTGCAGCTCCGCTTGGTTGCTCCTTGAGGATATAACTGTAGCAGCTTTCCAGCTTGCTTTCGCGAGGCAGTCTTGTTTATAGCGGATAAAAATCATTGAGCCTAGTTTCCCCTAGCAACTTGTCATTCCCATGCAATTTCGCAACACGGACTCCATTCTGCTTTGAAAAAAGATAATGCAATCTCGTACGTAGTGATCGGCCAAACATTAACTCCGGGGGTGAATTCTGTTTAGAATCAGTCGGTGTCGTGTGGTAAGAGAACGGATGATCCAACGTAGTTTGTAGAGTTCCATGGATCTGCTTGAGGAGAACTTGAGTATCAGTCAGAACTGCACGTTCTGCCATTCCATTCGACGCGGGATGGTAATGTGCAGACTTTATATGCTGTATTCCGTTGTTACTCAGGTATTGTTGAAAATCTTCACCGGTAAATTGTGTTCCGTTTTGGGTGCATACCGTCAGTGTGCTACCGAAAATGGCGAATAGGTAGCGCATCTATGTAACTGTTGCTGCGGAAGTCGCATATGGAACTGGATGTACTTCTATGCATTTACAATGGACATCAGTCAAAAGTAGATGCATCGTCCCATTGGTTGTGCCAAAGTAGTTCGCATATACCAGCTGCCAGGGTCCCTCCGGCCAGCACTATGGATGTAGCGGTCCGCAAAAATTATTTAATTTTAGTTTTCGGACATTGCTCACAATCTTCAGCAGCCGCTATATATCCTGATTAATGTTCGGCCGCCACGGGTAACAATGTCCCAGCGCGTACATCTAGTTTAGGCCAGGATGTGTGTGCTGCAAATCTCAAAGAAACTGGGACCGTAATACGTCTACATTTTGTAATAGGTTTCAAAAATTAGTGTTAGCTAGATCAAACATGTTGCATTTCATGTATTAAAACCACCAGCAACATTTCAGGCAGATTATTCTAAGTTTGGCGGTAAGATACAGGAAGGTTGCTTAAATAAAACCTACGTACGGACGATGCTGTGTCATGGACAATGTAGATGTCTTCGGTATCCTTCAACTAAAAGCCACTAAGAGATTTAGGTCTGCATTCAAGTAAATCACAACTTATGGAGCTTGTAGGGTGAATGAAGGGTTAAGCGACTAAGTTTCACCAGAGTTGATTACTGTGCATGAATTGGCCACACATTACTCTAGAGCATGAGTGAGTTTTATATTTTTCCAAAGGATTTTGTCTGAGGCCAATTTTACAAAAGGCGCGATGTTTTCCTGTCACAGTGCAAGCGTGATGAAAAGAAATGGTAGCAGAATACCTCATACTGGCTGGTTACGTTCAGCAGGATATTATTGCTAATTGATTCTTTGCTTCGATTTATGTAGGAATCACGTGACCCTCGGTCAAAGGAATGTTAGTTGCAAGGTTAAACCGAAATTAGAGATATTAACGTTGACCCATGTGACGACAATGTATAACTCATTTGTTGAACTATTATGCAAGCAGTTTTCAGCGATTCAGACAAATTCCCTGGCCGTTTTACGAAGAAATCTACGCCGAGTTCATATTACGGTTGAACCACAGACAACCGCAATAGCGAAAATTCATCCATCACGGTCACCATTCTGTAGCAAATTGGGCGATTGCTCCCTACTGTTGACAGCAACGCATAAAGGTCGATGTTGAATGGGAAATTGCCGTGTGCGGTTCTGATGAATTCAATTTGGTACCATTTAAAACCAGCTGACTCGTATTTTTGGGATGGATAATGTATTGGGCAACGTTTGGGTATGATAAGACTTAAAAACGAATAAATAGTGGATGATAAATTTATCTAAACGATTGTTAGATAATATCCGATTCCCTAAGCATCCTTTATGTGAACAACCATTCCAGATCTCCACGCATACTTCAAGCAAGCAGCTTGCTACTGCAACACCCATACACTGAGAAACATATTCCTTCAAGCCTCCATGCATCACCTACTGAAACCTAAAAACATCTAAATATTGAACGCCTTTCAAAATGACTGCACTCGCGACCACGGGTTCATGTTCCATGTTCGGGCGTCAAACGTTGAAACTTTCCATACCTGCGTTGATGTTTGAATAGTTAAATATACGGGACAGACTTGACATTCATTCAAACGACATCACACGCCTACCCACATGAACTGCGCGCTAAATTCTAATCTCCCAGAAATGGTGCACTTACTCAGGAGTAACTATTGTGAATCCATGGCTCTTAACAAGTTTTAAGCATATCCGAAACCTATACTACAAATACATGGTTGGCAGCATCCGTTTAGGCATCTGTCTCTCACTGTGACCTCCATAGGACGGTCACAGGACGCAAGCGCTAAGAAGAACCGTGAATGAGTTGCACAGCACCACACACTCCTCAATCCTCACACCCGAATGATGTAAACCCGAACAAGTAAGGCCGGGAGGTATATGAATGAGAACCACCTTTCATTAACAGAGCCGGCGCACACGCCTTAAACATGCACAGTAACACCATGCCTGTGTATATATGTGCAGATTCATGCGCGCCACACGTACACAAGCTGATGGTTGGACCGTACTTCACTGCACACTGGATGATCGCAAACATTCTTCGAGCCTACCACCGTCAGGAGTACCGTGCACCCCGCCTTCCACAGCAGCGATCAACTGTTTCCTGGAGGTAGCGGATTTTCGCCAGGGTATCCACAGGGGTATCAAAATGAATGCATGATCAACCGCGGCATTAGGCACTCTCCAAACATACATCGATGAATAAACATAGATTCACCCAGTATTGCTCAATCTTCAAAATGTAAGTTACCACATGAAGCAACGAACGGTGAAACTCCGCTTCAGTCCCCTTCCTGTAATTGCAATGATTGTTCACTATGCTGTGAACCTTGATCGCAATTGAGATTTTATGCCAAATTACAATGGGTATGTACAAAATCAGCAACTAATTATGAATGTTTGACGGGCCAGTTTGAAGTATTCATTATGTGAATTCATTGCTGCGACACGCAATCTCATTACCAACCGAGAATCACATTGATGCCAAGCACGGTATGTGAAATCACTGGGAGTATAACTGATGAAGCGCATGTAACTTGGATGTTTAACGCTCAATCATATGGCATTCCAAGAGGCGCTTCTAGATGGGCTACTTTTAGCTCTCATATGCAGTAGGCAATAGAACTCGCGACATTTGAGATAATTATAAACAACCCTGCCAATAAACCACTGTAATTCCGCAGGCATATTTGTCATAAATGTTAATGACTGATTCCATTTAAGCAGTCCAGAAATCCAACAAATATCGTGGAATATATTTTGCATTATTTTTCTGCAAACAATAGATTAAATGTATCATACGTTCATAGAATTCTTACCATAAATTATTGAAATACCCATTGCATTAAAACTTATCAATGAATTGTTGTGTCGTAGACATATTCATTAAACACAGTCAATAATGTGTCAGTGGGACACAGCATGCAATTACGATGGGGTGTTCACTTCAATGTCGCAGTGTCGCTGGCTGGTCCGATCATCTGCTTCTCGAGGTACGATTTTTGTGCAAACTTAAGCATTGACAGGCGGCAATAGCACATATTCACCGCTAACGGCGTCGTTGGCGCGATAACTACCGCAATACTACATCAACGAACTCACACTGCTCAATGTCAAACATGCGGCTTTCCGATCGGTGTTTGCAGTTTTACAAATTTTCAAGACGTAGCATGGTTGTCATCTAAGTACTCAACCGTTTGTACACAGCGCTGTCTACTCTGTTGTGACCATAAGCTATTTGGTAACGATCTGCACTGCACGCCTTCGTTGCCGACATTCGGTGCTCCTAAAACGATTGTCGCTATGCGCCGATTCATTTCTGATGAAATATACTAAGACGCTGACGTACCATTACCGTTGGGTTTAACATTTTTCTTAGTATATCCAGAAGATTGGCCATGTCCAATTCAACTTCTTGTAGGCGTCTCTTCGCTTCTGCCCTCTATCCGCGTAGTATTTGCGTCTCCATAAGCTCCGGTAAATTCAGTATGGTTGATGAACAACGTGAAATATAGCTATGCTCATTTATCACTAAACGGTGGAGCGGAACATGAACTGTCGACATCATGATAATCGCTAGTCGGTTAATTGTCGGGATTGTTCACTTGCCACGGATTTTCCAGGGCAATTTCTCTTCGGATGCATAGTCCAACGTGGTCACACGAAAGACAATCCTTGAGCATTGTGCCCCATATGTCAAACTTTACAATTTATGCATACTGTACACGGACAAACGCTGGTCATCTTTTGATTCAAATGTATCCACCGAAATAGAAATATACACAGTAATGTGCCACCATAGCAATGATCCGTATAAGCAACATCGTTCGCTCGGAAACTCCGCGCGCACGTCAAATACGAATGAGCTCATGGACGGACTGGAGATTCATCCGTCATTGCATCGGCTCTCAAAGCGTTGGGCTAGTTAGCATTGGGCAGCTGGTCAAGCTAGGGTCTTGTAATCTACAAATCGATTTCAAGTAGCAGGATGTAGGCAGCATAGTCTGGTAAGCAATGCCATGTAGCACACAAAGTGATGTGAATCTCGGTCGAATAATGAAACGAAAAAATGCCGTAGCCCACCGTCTTGGTATGTCACGGTGCTAGACTCCACTTCAGAAGATAGTGAGTGTATCATGGATAATGATGTGTACAACAATTATTGGGCAACAGGGGAAATGACCGCGAAACACGACCGAGTTAAGTAAGCCCAACAAAGGGAGGTTAGATATGGCTCATCCGTTCGAAACAGATGTAATGGAGATACTACATTGCATTAACTCGGTAGGTAATCGTTCTAGAGTGAAAATGTATCCAAGCGCAACTTACATGAGCGATAGAATAAGGATGACACAATAACGTTGACAGAGATGGAGTAAGCAAGGTTTCAGGTTAGCAAAGAAAGGATGCGATTAAATCCACTGCTATTTATGAGATCAGCTAAGTTAAAGTCCGCGGTAAGAGAAGGGGACTTATAATTTCTGTGCTTTAACGAAATAGTAGGTGCACAACGGAACAGTGATGACTAATCGGTAATGTGTGCTGTGAATGACGTCTCCTCTAGTAAATGCAAACTATCCTTGTCGAAAGGTAACCCAGAGCCGGTCCGATAGTGAGTGAGAATTTACAGGTAAGTGGAACCACCAATCAGTTCGTTGTGTGTTATCTTTTATTTCCCCCTAGTCATTCCTTCTGATCGCGAGCATATCTCGACCAATTCATCAGTGCCTCGAATGTTATCTGTGGGCAAACACTTCGATTTGTATGTCACATCGTGTTGCCAGTGTTCCGAAATCAACATTGATGATTTGTCTGAATCTCGCTGCGTTTACCTGAATACGGCAGCAGTACAGGGGGGGTACAGAGAAACTTTAGATGGGATACATTGACCTCATATTGCAATCCGCAATAAGTCACGGTGTCTCACGTGATGAAATGTAATAAGACCCATCTGTGAAGTGAGAACGTAACAAGACACGAACAGATGTTAGCGAGACTTGTAATTAGGGTGCTTCGCAGTTAGACGTCGAGCCAGCAGATAATGGTGTCACGCGAATGAATGTGCGATCAGTCTGTCAAGCTGAAGTTTGGCGCTTACCAATATTCCTAAATTGCTTCCACTTATTTATGCAACATAATGATGAGGACCGCCCGCTGCGAATGGAGACATCGCTGACATAATAGTGACCCTGGTTCGAGTTGCATTACTGCAGTGTTTTGAACGAGCATTTTTTTCACACTTGTTATACACTAGGACAAATTAGATGGAGCTATTGGATAATCTACAGCATTATGAACATGCATGAGCATGGATTGAATACAATAATAAGAGCCATACTGCTCAAATTTTGAAAAATCCTACTTACAAATATAAGCGCACAAAACGACTGTCGATAGTTAGTTAACGTTTAAATTTTAACATAAATGGCAGCCACAAATTTAGTCGTAATTGTGGACATCAACAATAGAGACAGATGTGTGAATAAGGAAGCGAATGCCATCAATACGTTTACCAAGTGGAATGATGCACGAATATTAGGTACAGTAAAACAGTGATTTCTTATCGTCAGTGTGTGTTGCAGATGCCATATACTATACGTGTTAGAAGGCGGTAATACCACACACTCACTGATAGCTGGTTTGACACGATAACAGCATTAGTAAACCTTGTAAATCCTGCTGCGTCCTGTCCTACAACCGGCTTTCGGAAAAGTGTTCAAATTGTTTTATCCAATTTACAAGAAGTAGCTTGCATAACACAAATTCCTCAACCTTAAGCAGATGTGGCTGTATACCCTAATGTGGCGATAAGCGATTTATTTCGGCAACAGTTTCGCTTGGGGATCGAGTAACACGTAAAATCTCCCGGGTCCAACCAACCAAAGAAACTGAGATGTTAATTACAGTACAATTATACAACACAGAACTCACGTGCAATACGTACGTACGTCAGTCCCTGTATAATGGTAGGTATTTACCATCACCTTCATTTTCCGACAAGCAACCCATAGGTAAAAACTGTTATCCTTTCGGATATTTACGTTTTGTCCACCTTTAACCTTATACTGCAACCGTATTATTGTACATACCTGGCTATGTGTGCCTCGCTGCGTCAAGAACAAACCAGTTATACAAAAGTTGTGTTTGCTAGAAGTCAGAATTCAACTGGCACTAAGGTATACTGTTCCTGCACTAGCACTAGTATAAAAACCTCTCACATATCTAACGTTTCCTTCAGTCTGTTGTTGTACTGACCCCACGTTTCCATGCATTCGAATGCGTCTGCTGCCTTCATTCTGGGTACACTGTAAGCCTACAGTTCCCCTTTAAATATCCATCATACCCACATACTCAAAAAATAAACTGAACTGTCTTCTTCGGAGGTCCGCGGCGGTTATTTAGTGTTATCCACCCCTCACCAAGACTTCAGTCTTTTTACAAACGTTCCTAAAGCGATTCAAAATTGAATTTCCTACCTAGTCTTTACTAGCAGGTGGATTTGGGTGGTGCCGTGTGTTTTCCAAAATATGTTAAAGCCATCCATTAGTTTGAATGCTCTTTGCTCATCGTGGCTACTTTTAACTAACTCATAAATTTTCAAATCACACATCGTCTTGCTCTCGTGTGCCAACAGTCGACAATCTCTTACTCTATTGAGAACTGATCTGAGAACCTAATCGTTTATGTTTTATCGATATCAGATGATTCCATCATCTGCCTTACCTTATCAACAACATCCAGCATTGCCTACAGTCCTTGCCAATCAAATCGCAATATTTTCTCGCCATTAATTCAGCCCAACTTATTTGAGCAGTTAGTGCGGTTACATACACAGGCGTAATTCGTCAACTCACTTCGCTACTATACCCATTCAATTAGTAATAAGGTGTACACGCTTTGCTCCATGGCATCACTCATTGAACCAGACTTCCTCCTAGTGACTGCGATATGGTTTACCAACGATGCTCTTCAATCTTCCTTCCATATTGACCGGTAGAACAGTTTGGTTGCCTGTCGAAGCTCAGTACCTGGCGGTGGTTATATTACATATGTATCCGATAAAATTTAAACTTAACGTACTAAGCACTCCCCTTAAAGACAGCAGCATTGACATCTTAGTTGTAAGTGTCGCATTAGAAGTACTTCTATAATTTTGGCTTGTATTTACTCCTCTCCGGATCCCTGTGCAGTTGACCTAAAAACTGGAGTACTTGCTTTGCTAATTAACGGATCAATACAACCGGAACAGCCGTCCACATTGAGTTTGCGACTCGTAATCCAAATGCACGACGAGCACTTCGAAATGGCCCTGTAACCGGTGATCAAATGTGCCACCGGTTGGCCGTCTTGACCTTGTCGTTAAAGGTTTAGACGTCCCAACTAATGATGTCTGCTGTTGTTCCGGACACTGCTAGAGTACAGCGTAGGCCAATCCCCAGCAACGAAGAATGAGCGACGTGAATGCGCGAAATCCTGAGTTAATTCTGAGAACAAAAGCTGATGTAAACGCGGGTGAAGCATTCACACTGTACAGCCTGCACTAGCCGATCATGGGTACTGATATCAAATCAACACTGGTCTGGTGCTCAATATCTTTCTGGTGAGTTAGGCATCAGCCGGGTTGACCTTGGGCTCAGCTTGTTCTGGTTTTTGTGCCAGGTGGTTGAGTGAACGTAAATGACGTGCTCTGCTGCTTTGCGCTCACGAAACCGTAGCCTCCTTGCATTTTCCTTCTTAGGTTGCTTGATGTACGATCTCCGACTTGGATCAAGCTACAACGGAGTTTCTGGCTTACGCGTACGGCTGAGTTTATGTCGTTACTGAAAGCATGTTATCCGTCGTTGGGACTAGGTTACATACCGTTCCGGCTTGAGTAGGCCATTCCACTTCGAAGGCCATCAATACAAGATCAAGGATAAAAGATTCATCACCGCTCCGTGGATCAGGACAAAACTTCGAAGAAGTTGGTTAATGTGTCGCTTTTACAGCAACGAACCTACCTGAACGTCATTCAAGACATACCAAATACGCCCTTTAATGATGGCGACAGCCCACATTTTATGGCATCTACGATAGTCTCTAACTAACACGCGATCACAACGTACGTTTCTCTTGCTGAATACTGATTACGGTACTATAGAGCAAGTAGAGAGGAATTCTGTACAACTCTTTCAAAATATGGCACAAAACGATGTAAAAATTGTCAGTCGTTAATATCCGTATCGTTCTCATGTAACATATAAAATCTCTGACTAACGGTATTGCAGGACCCACAAACATGACATGTCATGGTAAGTGTGTACTCGTTCTCTTAATCGAACAGTGGTAAAATATAAAACTAACAACGTTTTAGAATGCTGCACAGATATTGCCTCCATCACATGTTCAGGAAAACTGTTTCAAATATTTACCACTCTCAATTCGAACACAGTGGGTGGGGAACACGCTTCACATCCGGCACGATAAGTTTGTATCTGTGTCTGCGTGGGCTGGATGTCCCTCGTAAGTGCAGCATTGGCCTCAGCATTGAGAAGTCACCGAGATGTAGCATACGGTACGTAATATTGAGGTCGACTCGCACCCGACGGTAGGACAAGGTGTAGAGTCCTAATTTCTCGCAGTGGTCTTCATACCCCAAGCCACGTAAGCCTGATAGCAAGATGTTGCACCCGTTCGATCTTTTGTGCCTCGCCTCGGGTACTTGGAATGTGGGCAAGCAAACCGTACTCTAGCATTGGTATAATGATGGAATAGAAGAGGCGAGTAGCAACCTCTTCAGAACATGTGCCGAAGCTACGTTTGAACGCCCAAAGCATGCGCAGTGCGTTGCAATATAGCCTGTTCGTGTTGTCCACGGACTTCAAATCGTAGCTCGAGGGTACATTTAGGTCCTTCACGGAGGGTGTGGGATATAGCGGTGGGCCGTCAGCACCAGTCCTCACGCTCATATATACAGACTTGGCTGGGTTGACCGGGAGAAAAACCTCTGCAGACCATGTGGATAGGCGGTTGGGCTTTTGCTGATGTAGGCCACAGTCGTCGAGAGCGTCAAATTATCTTCAAATCTTCATGTCGTCCGCAAACAAGGCACACGGCGACCGGAGAAGCTGAGGTAGATCGTTGATGTGGATCAGGAACAGAGTGGGCCCCAGCACAGTGCCTTGAGGCACGCCACTTGTAGAGGGATACCAGTCAGTTAGATGGTCGTCGACCTGTACCCTCCACTTTCGTCCAACAACAAAGTCGCGGATCCACCGGTGCAGTGAGCCACCGACACCATACATCCTGAGTTTGTGAAGGAGAACCTCATGGCTGACCTTGTCGAACGCTTTACTGAAATCGATGAATATCACGTCGACAGACTTCCCTTGCTTATTGCCTTCAACCACTCATGCCTCGTCACAAGCACGTTTGTAATGCATGAGCGGCTTTGCATAAAACCATGCTGCGCGGGCGTTAGGATTATTTATTGATTGTAGCAAATGCAGCAATCGCTTCTTCACCATTTTCTCAGCAACCTGTGTCAAAATAGGTGTCAGCCAAATTGGTCTGTACTTGTCTAATTTGATAGGGTCGCCGCCTTTCGGAATAAGCTTCATCACCGAACATTTCCAGTCAATCGGCAACAATTCTTCGTACAATGACCTGTTGAAAAGGTCAGTCACGACAGGAGAGATGATGGTCCAAAGTCACTTGAGAATCAGTGGATGAAGCCCATCAGATCCGGCAGGTCTGGTGCCCGTCAGGGTTGGCGAGTAGTTGACATACCTCTTCAACGCTGCAATCCAGACGGGCGAGTTTGCTAAAAGCGGTAAACGTAGAACTCGGAACAAACACCTGGTCAGTTGAGAATACAGAAAAGAAGTGCGCCGCCAACGCGGACGCAAGCTCATTGCTGGAGGTTAGGGGCTGTCAAACCGGGCCATCCAGCACTGGTGCATCACCTGCCGGCTTCAAGCATCGCTTCACGTAAGCAAAGAATCTCTTTCAGGTGGTCTTCGCGGCGATGGCGAGCTGCTCTTCGTAATGCTGGCGGTTATTGCTTTTTGCACTGTTGAAGAGGTTCCGCTGATTTTTATACCCTACGTACTCATTGGCAGAGCCAGAGAGGAGGAATTTGTCTCACATTCTGCGCCGCCTCCGAGCCAGGTTTCCATATTCCTTGTCAATCCAATGAGGCTTAATCGATCCAACTTTCCAACAATTCAATGCACATATTAGGAACACAATGATGTCAACCTATCTTTTATAAATGTCCAACAGTCTTCCGCAGATGCAGCATGTGACAGAGACCAATCCAGTTGGCTCGCGGTTTGAGCTATACCATCGAAGTCCGTTTTCCAGTAGTTGTAAGATGGTTTCAGCGGACGTGAATACGACAAAGGTAATTCCATAGCAGCTACGAGCGCTGAGTGGTCCATTGTAGCCAGGGCATCCAGCATCCAGGATCCGAACGTCACGCACTCGTCGTTCGTAGCTTCTTAACATCAGGTTGAGACAGGACTAGGTCGAGCATGGTGTTATGCGTGTTGGCTGGCCTTTGTATTGCGATGAACTAGTTGCAATTACCAAATCCACGAAGTTTGATTCAACCTCACTATGTCCAGGCATCAAATGCACATCTGGCCATCGTATTCGAGGACAGTTAACTTTACCTATATGTAGTATGTGTGGACGACTCATGTGGTTTCGAAGAATGGGCAGCCAATCTAAACAACGACTCAGAGGGCTGCGGTAGACTGCGCCCACAAGTAGTTCTCTGCGCCTGAAGCGGTTGGAGCAACACAGCAGCTCACATCAACCATAGTCACTTCGGTAGGTGCTCACAAGTCTCTCACAGAGAAAAGATCGGATATAAAGCAAGACAGTACCACGGGTATGCTTTAGACTATTGCATCGGAAGCACGAGTAACGGTTCAGTTCAAGTTCTTGGGTGTATAACTCTGAATGTAGCCATGTCTCTGCGAGTCCCACTACATCTGGGCGTTCAGACGCAACGGAACAACAAAGATCGCGCTTGTTCATAATACTGCAAACATTTGTGGAGGCTACTCACAAGCCGCAGCGGAGCCACCAGGCGTGCTTGAAGTGTGAGCAGCCTGTTTATGCTGATTCACAGATACTTAGAAACCATCTACAATTTACGATACGAAGAATTGCTTCCCCCTCACCAGTACGTGTTTTCAGCTCAATAATGACAAGCTTGAGCCGCTCCCTGTCTGCTGGTTCAGGTCTGGACGAACATGGATCTTCAAATCTTCCAGCCTACTTAGACGGGACATGATCAGTCTTCGACTGGCTTCTTCCACAAAACTGAATGTTATAAGCGGATAGTTTTTGTTCAACTTGCTTTCCAAGACGGTTAAGTTGTCTTACTTTTGTCGAGGCCTCATCAGCTTCAAGGAGTTCGTCAATTAGACTCTGTAAAGACATCGTTATCGTAGTGCACTTGGAGTGATGGATCACTGGACTCCAGCGCGTGGGAAATCACGAGATTATAACGTCTCTGGTCGGATGAGATCGACCTTGCAGGGCGATTTATATTACCAGCCTAAAGTGGTTTGACTAGCTGTTGACTTACAGAACTAAAACGCCCAATTGCCCTACGTAATTTCTTCTTTCCACTGGTCTTCAGCACGCAGACTTTCACCTGCTGGGACATCAGTGCCCGTTGGACACAACAAAGGTAAACAATTTATGCCAGGTAAAACTGGGGTTCTCACAATTTTTGGACTTCGTGCCGGTGAGTTTGTATGGGTAGAGGAGGAAGACTGAGCTGAAACCTAAAAGCTCTTTGGGCTAGGTTTTTGGGGCAATCACACGGAGCTGTTCGCAACGGAATGATGAAACCTACACGTCGGCATTAGTCTTCCTGGCTGTATCTTGTTGCGGCAATTTTCACATAAAGCTTGAAGGAAATCGTGTTGGATTTCACGAAGACGATGAAAATGCTCAACTGATAATCCGATATATGAAATGTGGTATTCACTTTTGCACAAAACACATATGAGGGCACTAGCACTCTATCCGACTCTGTTGGAAAAAGTACCACAGGATGACTGCTTAGGCATTGTGAATAATCCGAAAACAAGATGGCGGCCAGTTGTTGAAGAAATGCGGATAGTAAAAGCGCCGAAACCAAACGATGGAAACACAAGTATTTCTGGTCGGAAAATTCAGAATCAGTAATGAAACTGAATGGTAGCTACATTTCCACGAAATACTTCCAGTGAACGAAGAAATCCAACACACAGCGATCTTGTCAACTCAGCCAAAATTAACCGACCAAAGGCCGCTATCCGCAGACGTGGCCCGTAACTGTTATAACCAATACCTTGCCCGAAACTGATGGGATAGTTTAATGTGATACACTAAATTTTGATCATCAACGCTTAGGAGGGAACAACTCTTCGCACTTTGCGGAGTTACAGTGGCTCTGTAGTTCAGTAGGAAATTATCCAGTATTTCCGCTGTCGTTCCCTCCCTCTGGATTTTAATAGGACCCGCTGAAATTTGTCGACAAACCTCTCAACTGTCCATTTGATCACAGATGAAAATGCAATGCTTTAATGTGAATGGTTTCGCATATCTTTTGTCAAATCAACTAATGGCTGGGAAGTGAACTGCGTACCATTGTCGGACATGATTTTCTCCGGAAATCCAAAAATGGTAAACAGACGTTGTAGTTACGCAATCGTTCCAGTTGCAGTGGTTGAATGCATCATGAAAATTTCTGGCAACTTTCTGTAAGCATCGACGACAACTAGGAACTTTATCAGTTAAATGGTCCAGTAAAATCACCGTGGAGACGCACCCATGGTCTCTCTGGTTTTGGACAGGATTCTGCTGGGTGTCGTTTTAGGGAGATTGCACATGTTAAAATGCTTCGGCACAGACGCTCCAGTCGTTCATCCATACGGGGCCAATAAACATAACTCCTTGCCAAAGCCTTCATTCGGTTTATACTTGGATGTCCCAAATGGAACTGGGTCAAAATTCTGCCGCGGAGTTCCGAAGGAATGATGATGCGGTCAGCTTAAAAGTGGCTACAACCGACAGTGTGTTGCGTCACTAATAAACATGTCGGAGTTCCCTAGATGGAGAACGTGATGACCAGGCGGACCGGTGACATGTCATCGCCAGTTGTAGAGTGCTGTCCGATTCAGTCACTGTGCGGACCATATCCAAAGTCACCGGTAGTTCGTTTGTGATCTCCAAAACGGTGGTTCTGCCTTCGGGCTCTATAGCAACGTTTCTGACAATCCTTTCCTCCGCTTCCGAGCTGTGACCACGTATTAGTCGGGAAAGTACATCTGTTTGTCCCCACCTTGCACCTGCTATCTATACCTAATGAGATCTAACAGCTTGGATAACGGTCCCAGTGTGCAGTGTTTTCGAGAGGGCAACACTCAATAATTATCTGCTTTTTCAGTTACGGTCCCAGTGACTGAAGTGACCAAGATTCACTTTATGTTAATTTGTTGCTCGTATTGGGATTATGCGTTGCAATACATGCACACAGCGAGTGTTATGACAGCACCTTAACACAATAGACACGAGTCGGATTAGCGCAGAACGCTGAAGAAACTATCAACTCTCTACGGATGCATTATGTTTTGGCCTTGCAACAATGCATCCAGTAGTGTTACATGCCCCCACACTTCGCTCCAACTTCAGCTCTTGTTCTCATCTCGTTCACAGCTGCATCCTTTAAGGAAGCTGCTCTCATTAATCACCAACAATGGTACTAGAATCATTAGAATTCAGCAATGGCGCCACCTGTGACAGCTAAAATGTTGCTGTACCAGGATCTTACTTCCTCCAAAAACGCTTTGGTAAACAAACAAACCCTTGAAGAGCATCGTTTTGGTTAGCGTAAATGTTACGCATCAACCTACTGATTGCACGTAGTGGCTGGAAGAAAGCGCAAGATAGAACTACATGGACTGATATTATTTTCATCGACTACTACAAAACCAACAACCAGCTGGATCATCGCATTTCGCTTCACATACTCAAAAGCTCCGAGTTTAGAATCCTGTCCTTGGGTGGACCGAGAATCTGTTGCAGTAGCGGTACCTGTTGCTTATATTTTGAAGTGCGTTTTACTATCCCATTCATTTAAAATGCGCGGTTACACAAGGACCAGTGATCGGTGCGCGCCTGTTCCTAGTGTTCGTTACTCAGCGTTCGCGTGTTACCGCCTTGTATTTCATATAGTTCCCTAAGTAAGTTAAAACGTAGTGAACGATCGCCGATCAAGTAGATCACGACATGTTTAAACGGGACCTGGGCAGTGAATCTGCATGGTGTTTCCATAATCTGCTCGAGTTTAACACAAAAAGAGTGAGGTGGTTCATTTTCGTCGTCGGCCGAACAGGATACACAGGCTCGGAGATCACATCAAGCATGTGATCACGCAGGACCGCGATCTACGTGTTGGTATCAAGTTCTCAAAACAATCTGAAAAGTGTCAGTGCCAGCACTTTGTTTCTCTGCGGAGGGCATTTCAATTGGGTTTTATGCACCCGTCTGCCCTCAGATGCTAAAATCATATGTACGGCCTCCTTTGGAATACGCTATTCAGGTGTACCAGAGAGAACACAAGGCAGACCACATGGCGATCGAGATTCCATAGCGAGAAGCGCCCAAGCACCTCATGGGCATGTCAATTTAAGCTGTGACCATTAATTTGTATGGCGGTCATATTTTTCTCACAATACTACCTAATACGTATGTAAACAGGTTCTGAGGATCCCCTTACTACCCACGAAAACTAAGTATCTGAAGAAACTTTGAGGCCACTAGTTCAATTTGGTCACGCAATATAGTAGGAAACAATTTCGCTGGAACTACTACCCTGTTCGTTTTTGCCAACCATGGCGCACCCTAGTTCGTTAGGTTGTTTTATTGCAGAGTATGCCTTATCATTGCTTCGACCAACCCGTGTCTATCTCAAGAAGACCTATTGGGCTGAACGTGCATTATTCGGCATATGGTGACACATTTACTTTGGCTCTTATACGCATACCTCAATGTGCATACTAGGATAAGTCCACTGAGAAGAGTTTCATTTCATCGCTATTATCATCGCTGATTTTTGTTTTAATTATAGGCATTCCACGGTGCTTATCACAAGCAAATGCCTTTTTTGCCAGTATAACACCATTGTTACGTTGTTCTCTTTGGTATCATGGGCCACATTGGTTTTCGTTTCCCAGAGATCGAAGGGAGGAGTGGTGGTGTCTGAAATTTTGGAGCAATCAGCACAGATGAGGCGATGTTTGTTCGAACTAGTAGGGTTCACACATACAAAACCCGGGGACGAGTAGGACGGGGTCAAGACAAGCGGCGTGATGTCGGATAGGAGTTAAAAATGCGTAGTTAGCAAACAAATGCTACAGCGTTTTGGTCCTCCAGCGATTACAGATGTTTCTGTCGTTTCGAATAAATAGGGAGGATGTACGGTAAGTAATAGTGAAAGGTGAGAAACGCGCGTGTTGTAATTAATAACAAACATGCATCAAATCAGATATACGAGCTATGCCTTTGATTTTGCGCAAGCGTCCTTCGATTGCCTGAGACTGCAGCAACGGAGTGGGAGAAGTCAAAGTGTCACTGATGGTTTATGTGGTGATTGTTGCGCAAGATGATACAACAAACGGGTGTGCTTGTGCAGGAGCACCAGGTGGATTGCAGACGGGCACGAGACCATCGCTCCTTCGAACCGGATTTACTAGCCCTACAGAGTGATCCATCATACGTGAAAATATCTTTTATGATTAGAGTCTGGACCACCACTAACCGTTTTCACTGGCACAAGCAGTTAACTCGGTCACAACGCGCCGATTGCCTTTCTGTTTGTCACCATTCCAAACAGAATTCTCGAGGCAGGCCAAAAAGCTTAAGCTTATACGAATCCAGTGTTCCTCAAGGCAGCTGTGAACGAATTGGTTATCTCAATCTGTGTTCAGCGCTGTGTTCAGATTCAGTTAGCAGGTTCCAGTCACTCACCATTCCTTGTGACTTTGTCAGTCAGTGAGCTTTCATCATTCATCACACAGAACGCGAAATTACGCTGACGGCTCGTTTGACTTTCCGACCACCGCGCTCGCCTGACCGATGTGCGCCGCGCTCAACGTTGGGAAAGCACAGAACGCTAACCAACCCTCTGGGTCAGCTAACGACACCAAGTTGAATGGCAGAAATGCGAATCCAAAAAGGCTCCAAGCGAAAGGCATTTGCGTGTTAGGAGAATGTCATCGAGTAGTTAAACTCGGTATGGCTAACTCGCACCGTTTGGAATGGTATCCTAAGTAATGTGCAAATGTGTCCCAACAACAGGTACGAGTGCGAAATAGCTCCTAAGGTGCATTTTGGTTCTGTCCTTTATGCTGAACCATCCCACACGTTAAGTGCTTGCTTATCCTAGCTCAGAAGCGCGACCGGTTAACCGCAGAAGCCAAGCAGAGGATAAAGGATAAGATGGTTTCAATGGAACCGAGTATGCACCATGGAAGCGTAACGGCTTTTAAGCAAAAGAATGCTGCGCCATCCGCTTCCCCTGAACCGCAATCAGCCACTTCCCCATCTCCGTTGTTTTCCCCAAGTTTGGTAGAACGCCGGGCGAAAACAGACCGCACCTACTATAGTCACGGCAACCAAATGCAGGCACAACTCGAAACGCCTGCTAAAGCAAATTCCACTAGATCTGACATCTAGCATATACAAGGATGAAGCAGTCTAACAACAACCCTCAGTACCTGCAGCTCAAATGCTTCTTGTCAAGACAAAGCCACCCGAAACATCATATATATATGCAGAAATTGCTGCAAAGGTCTACAGTGAGGCGGCACCGCGGCCCATCTTGTTGGAAACACCGCTACCGCGAACAGAGGGACAAACAGCAAACAATCAACACTTGTCAGCAAGTCAGGACAAACGAGTACCATACCTTGTAGATCAACGACAAGGGATCTAACACTAATGCCCGGACTGTTGTATGATCCAATGTCTCTGAATCTACCGCCATCACATTTCGGGATAAGTTATCGGACGACCAAGACCAATGAAACTCATTGTGTGTGCAGATGAGTGTCAATGCCGATCCCAGCAACTTCTTACGAATTACTCGTCATCCGAACTCGCCACACTGTGGAGAACCCAGACTTATTCGGGTAACATTAAAATCCTCCACCGACGTAGAATATGTTTTGCTCTCCGCCAGCGCACTAAAACAAGGACCCTGTGGGACATGTATTTATCCTGATGTCCCTTGGAGAGCGCGACCATCAAAAAGCAACATCAAAAATGGGCACAGCAAGCAAGACCGCCTAAACAATCTTCATACATAGCGTGCCAGATCATCCTTCTAAAGGTGTTCAAGCGACCGGAAAGCACGAGTTAGAACAGCAGCGGTTTATACGTGCAACATTTTCTTTTGTTAATGATGTAGTGCTATCGCTCACCAAGATACTTCTATCACCAAACTGTAGAGGATGGGGTCCTAGAATCCTAAAACTTGTGGTTCAGTCAGAGCAGCAAGCAACGGGTGCTTTGGATCGATGGCCGAGACATCGGTAACGTCTACCTTTTGAACTTCGGTTAAACGTCGCAGAAGCTTTGCAGAGCTCACATATTAACGCACCAGAAGCAGCAAGCATACCCACGAATGTACAGAAGCGTAAGTTGACTGCTGCTTTAATTGACTCCGACATGGGTCTAAACGAAGAGTGGGACGCACCTTAGGAGATCAGCTTTCAGACGAGGTCTCATTATCCCATCAAAAAAGGAGTAACTGCCGACTTCACAATGGTCGGCATTCTCCCACACTTGACCCCTTTACCCCTATGTGAGCTCCTAGAGACCGAGAAACTGGCCTGCTTATAAACAAATTCTCAGGGTCTTTGTAATAATATGGCCGAACTGAAAGATTGCCAAACTTCCTGGTCATTTGATGTCATTGGTATCACCGAGACGTGGTTGCACACAGGAATGACGGACGCTGAATCTTCGCTACCGCGCATGTCGGTGATCCGGAACGACAGGCTCTCAAAAGGAGGAGGGGTAATCCTGTATTACCGAGGCGACTCACAGTGCCAAGCAGTAGAGGATTCAGACTTACAGCTCCCCGACTCTCTTTGGTGCCGCTTGTAGTTAAAAGATAGGGACGCTTGCCTTATTGTCTTGGTATACCGCCCCCTTACTCTACACTCGGAACGAACTACCACATAGCGGCTGCTTTAAGATGTCGTTTACAACGAATGTCCACTCATCTATTTATCATGGGTGATTTCAACGTACCTTGTGTACAAACTCCTGCCACGATCGGAGAACAATTCAAAGCCGATGTACAAGATCTCCTAACCACCGTTCCTCTTTACATCAGATCACTTTGCTTACTCAGTTCAGAACACGCAACAGACCATGTTTGCTGGATCTTGTGCTAACCAACGAGGAGCATACGATTGATGTGTTGGTGTTAGACTGCCCGTTGTGTCGCAGTGATCACGCAGTCATCCGGTTCAACTTCCTCTGTTATGTAAAGTATCGTAATGAGAACGATGAGACTGCGCGAACCATCACGAGCTAGGCTCGAATAGCCCAGCTCGTCAGTGTCACAAATCGGTCGTTCCTTGACGAAGAACACCGGAAGTCGCATGGCTCGAGTTTTTCAAAAAACAAATTTAGCTGCTTGCAGAGGCTTCAGAGATAAGAGCATGCAATAATTTGTAACTGCGTTTCTTTCGTTAGGAGCAGAACTCGCAAACGGATGAGAGTACGCGACGCAGCATGGCGAGTGTACAGAGTAGCTCCAGCACCAGAAAATTGGACCAAGTACGTAGCCCAACGTAACCACTGCATTCAACTGCTAAGAGAAGACAAAACCGCCTACCAGCTTTACATCGAAGAAACCTTCATTGCTAACCACAAACTGCTGTACAAGCACGTCAATTACCTACAAAGTGTGTGGCAAGACTTTCCTCCGCTCTGGACGGCTGATGGCTCAAAAAGAACGGCTATGGAAGCAGCAAACGCGCTGCGGAAGGTTCTTGCCACCAAGCTTGACATACTGATAAGTCATTGATACTAGATATATACGGGATCAGAAAGGTTAACGGGCTGAAGATTCTATATTAAGCGCTGGTGTGTGAACCTCTCTATATGTTAACAATTTACCAACATGCACCTGACTTGGTAAAGTTGTGATTGGCCATGCGTCATCGCCACGCAGTTCGAATATCTGCCACGGCATGGTATTGATTTGTATACGCTAGCGGTTCGCTATTGTGATGAACGTATTTCCATCACAAGAGTTCTAGCCGTAGCAGCATCCATTGTTGTCAGACCCGAAAGCAATAAGCAGAAGTGTAATCAAAGGCTGAGCAAAAGTTACCTTTGATCAACTTGTTCATGCCTGGTCTGAGCTGAATAAGGTAACGGCGAGCAACATGATGAGCTTCATCGCCAGATTGTAAATAATGGAACAGTGACTTAATAGGGATAAAATTCAAAGTTTCTCAGGTCTGGTGGAATAACATGCGTTAATTACGTACAATAAAAAGGGAGATTAAAGTGAAATGCGCAAATGCGTACTCACCGTAATATCTACGATAGTGACCCCCATGCACTATGCGTCTTGTCGTCGCTCAGTGAGTAGCATTCAAATCCAGTAATGCAGATGGGTAACATCGGCGCAAATAGGATAAAACTCGAAAGGGCGTTTCACGGCTGACCAATTTGAAGGGAATAATAATTCCGGCAGCATGGCAGCCGACTGTAATGGGCGGCCAGTTTCATTTGGTAACTCCACAATTTTGTGTTGCGGCTAAGTTTCAGGAGGTGGCAGCAAACATGCTCAGTGTATTATACGGATTTTGCCAGATTGATTTTGCACCGTAGGCGGCGACAACTTGCCCTGTACAGTCGTATGAATTTCAGTCGCAAATGGTGTGGCACGTGGAACAAGCAATACACATACTGACTGCTTTTAGCTGTGCCTTCTCCACCGCAACCAGACCGGGTTTTAGCCACGCTTTCCAAGCCTGCATCTCGTACTTTGTGTGGGGCCTCACGTATGCGTCGAACATTTGAGGGAGCATGGAAGGTCGAGTCGCCCGCAACGTCCTCCGTGAGAGGCCAACATTTTGGTCGGCGGTTTTGGAAACCCTCAGGGGCCACGCCGAACAGTCGAGATTGTCTTGGATAACAACCCGAAGATCACGCTCCTATGAGGTGGTCTTCAATATGTAATCTCCATGCTTATATGCGTCAGTGGTTTTGTGACCTTCATATACAGGTTTGAACTTTCCCTCGTTTAACGGAAGTGGAATTGCATTTGAACAATCAAAAGTTCGACCTAAGCCAAGATGCAGCGGGTCGTGATTTTTCTGACTACTGATCGCTCGCCGTAAGTGGATCTCTTTTGCATAATATGGAAAATTCGACTCAATGACACGCGCGAGGTCGTTGATAATGACTAAGAATATGCGTGATCAGAAACTGACTCGCATGGAACATCGTATTCTACGTAATAAGATAAGCGACGAATCCGAAGCTGTAGGTACCACCAAAGAAGCAATTGTCCGACACATCCAGGGAGAGCGTTCTCAAATCCATAGGTCCACGGCTTTTGGAGAAGTATGTGATGATCAGAGCGATCGTGCGATTTCAAAAACTCGAGATAGCTGCCATCTGTTTCGGCTCCATTAAACGCTGCTTCGGTTTAACTGCGGTGGGTGCTCTACCTATTGGTAATACATGACCAATGCCGACGGAATCCGTGTTGATCCGGCGTATTTTATCCGACCTTCCTTAATGGCCTTTCAGTGCCCAAGCTGCACTTGGTTCCAACGCTTTGAGAGTGTGCGTAGAGAAGAAGAGGAGGAAAGTCGACGGGCTCCGAACGGTTAAAACCCTTAAAAATCTTGGTACTTATACCCTGTACCCACAATTTACTAACCTGCGGTTCATCTAAATATCTTTGGAACTATCGAACCAATGGCTCAGCCATCCTCGTATCCACCGCCTGCAGGGATTTTTGGATGAATATGGTCAACTCCGAGGAAAGTATTAGTGCCCCAACAATAGCTTCTTTCGCAAAACGGGCACGGAACTAAAAGTGACGTATGTAAAACCTAGTGGTAGCACATTGAAAAATGACAGTTTATTGTAGCCAAAGAACGTTGGCTGAATCCTCGGCGGTTTGAGCACATCAGTATGCCGAAATGCATGGGGGAACAACACGCTGCACGTTTGTACAGAAGATTGTTGTTGGCACCAAACATCCGTCAAGCGCTACTGGTGTACTAAGTTGTCCTTACTCTCAAGTGCAGTACATGAATTACGATGCATCAACTATTTGTCCAAGTTGTCAGGGCCATGGTTAACTCTGTACACATACCACGCTGTGTCTATTACTGCAATGCGTTTTCGGATTCTACTCCAAATGTATGATAGTGCTCGCGCTAAACCTAGGGGCTTGTGTCCGATGAGGATTTATTCAGATTACTGAATTTGCCAACAGCGTTCATCCAGGCCGTATCAATGGAACAGTCCTCCGAACGCTCTCATGTGACCTCTTCAAATGTTCTGTTAGTAGCATTTGGTGTGTGATGGTTTCGAAACAAGTCACCGTGCTCTGGTTGCTACTTGACATAACACGCATAGTGGTAAATTATTAGTACGTGAGCCCACAGACCAAGAGAGCTCTCCATATTTGGTTCCCCAATCATGAGACCTTCCTTCCCGAGCAATAAATCAAGAATAGCTGACATTCTTTCATCCTGAATGAGGTGGACGAACTGACATGGCTGAAAGCGGATGCTTGCAGAAAGCTCTAGCTGACCGTCCTTGACTTGCTCGTTGCGGATGCCGGAGCCACCAGATCATAGAATTTGAAGTCGCCTGAGATGAACAAATGGCTGTGTTGTTGTCGCATTAGCCGCTAAGGCTAATGCTATGCAGCGGTCCATCTCTACGGTGGAAATTGAGCGAAAATAAATGGCTGCCAAAACGCAAGCGCCATTGCGTCTCAGTCCCAGATGGTATCAAAGTGATACTATGAGCACCTTCTCCGGATGGTCCACCGATTTGCGTTGGAAGCCACCGCGGTAGGGTAAAATCAGACCACCACGCTTGCAGTAGCGATAGTTTCGAATATGAGACGTCGCATGTACCACGACTTCTTCATCGAGTAATGCAGATTCTAATCGCGTTGCAGTTACAAGTATGAAGGCCCATGCCTTTGATGTTTGTCTTTGATACCGTATAGCAAACTTGTGCAGAAGACATTTTGCAAGCGTGTACATAAAGTTTTGCTGATCTCAGCAGTGAGTCGTGGGTATGTGTTTAGGCGCCATGTCGTGTCGACAGGTTTACTTTCGGCCAATAACCGTGTTTGGGTGCGGCAGTGGCAAACACCTGCCTGTCAGATTCAGGGATCCGTCCGTTAGCCATTTGCGCATCTCTTTCTTTTCTCTGGTGTTTTCGCCAGTTTCCTCGGTTAGCTGAGCGATGCTATCCCAACCGTTGTCGGGAACAAAATCGTTTGTTTCCTTAATGGACGCTGCTTTGATCTTTAGCCTGTTGGATAGAATGCTGCGAACGGCATACCAACATTCTAGTACCCATACTGAGTAAACTAGTGCGAAATGATGCAGTCGTTGAGATTGATCTGAGTGCTACTATAAGCCTATTCCATACGATCGAACATGAGTACAGGAAGAAACTAGATTGTCATTTGTTACGAAATTTCCTTACCATAAACTATCAAAAACGGGTTCGTACTACGTGTTGCTCCCCTCCAGTCCGCCGAATAAATAACTCACTTTTAGAATTTCAGTTCAGCATTAGAAATAGAGAGAAATGGTCAGATTTGAACCTGCTGAGTCACAACTGATCCTAGCTCAGCTATTTCCACTCTCGACAGTAAATAAATCTTGCAGATTCTTGTAGGCGATTAATAAATTAGTATTACACTATCTTCACTGCAATTGCGTCAACTATAGAGATTAACGAACACACAGGAGCAGTATACTAGAATAGGTAGCGCGCAGTACTTATACGGAGTAAGTCTAGATTCCTTAAGCCCACCTGATTTGCAGATGAATGATCTGTCCTAATCTATAACACATCGCGAGTGTTCAGAGTAGCTCAGTGAACTAACTTCAATTTCAAATAACTCACCTATTGTAAAACAATGGACAATCAATGGTCTGTTTATAGTTAGTGCATTAAAAGTGTACTACAGCGATAGGAAACAGTGTTGCATATAATTAGCTAAAATCCCATTTTGCTTGGCTTGAACCGTCGGTCTAAAGTCCTACATTTGCTCTGAATATGAGATGGACGGATGTCCATTCCGTTAGCATTAAGTTAGAAGATAACTTTGACATTCTCAACAAATTGAAACTCCCTCTCACGAGTGATGCAACCGAACACTTTTTCGACATACAGTATTGACGGTAGTGTATATGTAACTTTGCTCTGAATGATGACACTACTTACAAACATGTGATACGATTCAGCACTGTCAATTGGTACCAAATGTGTTCGCTACGCCAGATATAATGAGAACTACGATGACAGTGGAGGCAATATGCAGAATTACTTAAATTAGGTCATTGGAACAGCACGTGGGACACAACGAGATCGTTCTTTACGCCAAAGAGATGATGACGGGCACATGAATTGTATATATTGCTTAAGTTACAAAGTCAAAAAACGCAAACTGGAATGTTTGCACCAAAGCTATCCATGTCAGTACTTATTAATTAGGCTGCCTATGACATAAATTCCAAGATTTGTTTTTAGCCGTAATTTCCATGACATTTTCTCTGATAGGTGTATTGCTAGTTAAGCGGTGGTCAAATTTGTGTTTTTGGAAGACCACTGCCTGCTTCCCGTTGGATTCCGGTGAACAGCCGTTTATCTGCAGCCCATTTGACGACATGAGTTTAGGTAGATACAGGGAGTAGTACAAAACGCTGTGTGTTTTTGATTTTTGCTTATGCTCCCACTGACTGCAATTCAAATGCCGTCAAAGACACTTTCTATCACAAATTTAATGCCCTACTACGCAATGCTACTAGTTCATATACTATACTAATTCAAAAGATATGTACGCACAAATAGGACTTATGAGCTAGTCAGAAGCTTAGCTGGGTGGTAATTATGGAGTTGGCTCCAAAAGAACTGAAAAAGCGAGCGCCGGCTGCAATTGTGTGAGGAGCACCAGCAATGGTTGTCCAGCGATGGACCCAACTTGACAAAATTACTATCTTACCGGTGACGTCGTTCCACGCTGGATTCCTGCTCGTATTGTAATACCTGCGTCGACTCTGATCATGCCTTGGTAAGCTGTCGTTTCTCCATGAATTTCACTTAGAGGCGCATCAAGCGTCTCCCCGATTAGCAAATGAGTAATTGTCTCAGCCATCGGTCAGAAAAGCCTACCATGACGCACTGCGCACCGAACTTTCGTTGGCATGTCCTAATGACAGTTAGCTTCAGTGGAATAAAATTTCGGCCGTCATACACAACGCAGGAGAATCTGGTTGTGGCACTATCAATCGTCACCGTACCAGTCACGGTATCCGAGGTGGTAAACCTTTCAGAATCCCGAAGAAATCTCCTGGCTGTCTCTGAGCGCAATGTGATCAGATGGGCTATTAGGCGCTAACAAAACTAGTTCACGTGCAGACAAGGAAGCGGGGTGGACCAGTAGGGATCAAAAATGAAGAAGACGGAAGCAGTAGGCAAGTACCGCAACTCTTCCAGCTGATCCGCACTACTGGTCCTAGGAAACCAGGCGTTAGTGAGACAATCAGAGACAGAGCGGGTGCACTGATCCAAATAAGGAGCGCCGTATGACACATTGGGCGGAACACTTTCAACATCCGTTCAGCTGTCCCACTGCTCCAGGACCTCTTCCTACTCAGGTGATGCAGGACGAGCCATGGACGGTTAGTTTAGAGCCTCCGTCGGAGGCCGAGGTTCGAAACCCGATCAAGCCCTCAATAGTTTGCCTGCCGCTGGCTCGGATTCCCTCCCACCAGCACTATTTAAGGATGAAGGTAATACCCTCTGTAAAGCACTAACCTCCCTATTCGAACGTTTCTGGAAGGAATAGAGTGTTGCAGTTGCTTGGAGTGAATCCATTATAGTGGCAATATACAAGAAGGCCAGTCGCACAGACTGTTCTAACCACATGGGTATTAGCCTAACGCTAATTGTGACAAAATTACTGGCTTCGATTCTTGTTCGTCGCCACCCCGTGGAAGGGGAATCTCGGATTAGGGAACAGCAGGCAGGTTTCCACCCAGGATTTGGCTGTACAAACCATATATTCACTTTGCGGCAGGTGGTAGAGCAACGCCGTTCATACTGCATACCGATAATACCTGTTCTTCAACTTCAAAAGTGCATTCGATTCATTAGATCGATCCATACTGTTCTAAATAATCGCGCAGAAGGGTGTTCCCACGAAACATGTGAACATCCTGCATGCTCTATACTCGAACACTACAGACTGCGTCAGGGTCTACGGCGGCCTGTCGGATAGCTTTCTGACCACAAGTGGCGTTATTCCGGGTTTCCGGTTTCCCCATTTTTATTCGTTTCCGTCGTGGACTCTATCCTGGATTTTTCTCTTGCGGAATCTCACGACGTAGGCGTTGAGGTCCTGCCTGATGAGTTAGTTGATCTTGATTGTGCGGACCATATCGTCTTGCTTTTCGACGAGGTTGCGGCAAAACAATCAACGCTAAACAGCCTGTCTAGAGTGGTTCCCTATTTGGTATGCGTTTTGCACCTTCAAAGTGCAAAGTTTAGTTGCAAAACCACCAGCCATTTTATGACCCCTTGACCCTTGCTAACGAGCAACTAGAGTTGGTTGATCAATTCACTTAACTTGGCAGCTGCATCAGCAACGATGGGTACATAGAAACTGAAGTCCGTTCACGCATTGCAAAAGCAAGACTGCCTTCTTGAAACTTCGACATCTTTGGCAGCAGAAGGGAATTTCTCTCCGTTTAATAGGCCGTAGCTACAAGGCCACGGTGAGGGCCGTCCTGCTGTATGGTAGTAAAACGTCTCCCCTTCGGTCTCGAGGTGGACAGAAGTCGACTTGGCAGCGGGAAACAAAGTCACTGACGACCAAACTGGGTGCCGTTGGTCCATCTGGCATTCCGGGCTCTAGTCCACGTGACTCGTCTTGTGCTTGGCTAGATGCTTTACAGGACATGGCGCGCAAGGATACCCGTGGTGCGTGTGCTGCCGTCTCCTACCCGGATTGCCTGTTTAAAGTGTGTTTGGAACTGACTTATCTGCGGGGTAATGGCTGATTATGACGCTGGGCAGTGAAAGCGGCAAGAAAGTTGTCTCGCCGATGCCGCCTTATCTGTGCATGATAGCTAGCTGTTAGTGACGATATGTTGTCTACGCAAGGTGTAGGCGCCTTGACCCTGAATGTTTTCTTTGGGCATTAAGCTTTTCAGGTGAGTCCCCCTTCTTTTCCTCTTATTATTATTCTTTATTCCGATGGTCAGCATGGTTGTATGGCAGCGAAGCGCGATTTCAAGTGGCTGATGTACTGTTGAGAATGTTGTTCCTGTTGGCATCTAATATTCCGCGCCTGAGTGATAATGTGGAACTATATAGAATTATGGGTGGGATGTCTGGATGGAAAGTGAGCCATCCTACCTAGGGTTGAAGGACGGTTGAGGTATTTAGATTTTCAGATAAGCTATGAGTTTCAGATGCTTAGTAAAATGTTTGTGGGTGAAATATGCGCTTACAATAAAGGGTGAAGGCACGCATATTAAAGGAAATATGTAAGTTTAACAACTCGGGTCAACGGACCATACGTCCAGTTTATCCACCGCATCTCTCGGTTGCCTGAGGATAAGACTTAGTATGTAGTCACATGGTAAAGAGGTTGTTGTGGTGATCGTTGCGCGCGATTTCCCCGTAGATGGGTGTAGCTGGCAGGTGCGACAGAAGGGATAGCTGATGGCGCTATGGAGTAGATTATGTTTGAAAAGACCGATCGTGTTACTACCTGGGCTTGGTTCAGTAGGTGGAGAGCATACTAAATCATCCATATGATCACCAGTATTACTACATCATCAGCATCATTATACACGTTAGCTAGAGGTGTAAAGCACCTCAGCTACTGTGCCGCAATACATAAAGGAACAAGAAAATTAATACGACAGTTTCATTCCAGCTGAGCAACCAGCAACGGATGGGCAACGTTCCAGAGCCACAAGCCGGCAAGCACGTAAATTTATGGAGGCCTGTTATTCAAAGCAGAACTCGATGAAAAAGCATATATATCTAGAAGTCGCTTACGACGCTTTGCGAAACAGGACATTCAACCCGCCTATGATGTTGTTTAGTCAAGCATCGAAACGTCTGTAAATTACTCTTTCAACTCGGAGAGCAGTGCTATACTCACATCTAAATCCCGAGCTACGGATATTTTCAACCATTCCATAGGCATTTCTTTTTGTTAAACATCTGCCTTCGTACCACCCCATGCACAATTCGCATTTTTCCAGATATTCCATTAGAGAGAACGTGAGAGATGCAAACGAAATCCGGTGTCGCCGAGCTACAGGCTTAAAGCGAGCTAGAGGCCAATACCCATGAGTGGGACGAGTGTCGTTGCATTCGTGAAATACTCACAGTCACTTACGGCCATTATGGATTCAACCGGCGCCCTTATAAAACCTGTCCGAGTGAGGCAGTCTGAGTTGCCTACATAACCCAGCGAAATCACTGTGTCAAATTGATCCGCGAAGACAAACTCAAACACCAACAGGACTTAGTAACGAAATTCAACCCCAATCCTAAGGTGTTCTATTGGCATATAAACAAGTTCCTGAGTGTCCAGTGCGGCATCCCAGTTCTACGTGCAACAGATGTCCCTGCGCTAACTACGTAAGAAGCGGCAAATGCGCTTTCATAACATTTCATCTGTACTTCCCAAAGTAAATCGTCACCACACCCACTTTTAACACAGCACACTTCGCCACCAGCGCTAAGTCACGTATCGTTCACGGCAGTAAATGTGATGAAGACTATTGTCCTTGCGCGTGCACAGCTGCCCTGGTGTCGACGACATAAGACCGAAGGCATTAAAGACAGTCGCCATGGATATCGTTGAACCGTTAGCTCGTTTTTTTCAACCATTTCTCGAGGAAATACAGGTTCCGAATATGTGGAAACATGGATCAGTCACTCCTATTTACTAGAGTGGCAATCGTGCAGAGCGCTCACACTACCACCCAACTACTTTCCGCCCGGCGTTATCCAAATTAATGGAAGGGATTATCACAGAGGCGCTCATGGGATACATTGGGAGCAACAACATCATAGTGTCACAGTGGAACGGATTGCTCTGCAATCGGTCCTACAGTACAAACTTGCTACCAACCAAAGCAAGGTGGACAGAATCTGTTTATAACCGAGTACACGTCGACGTCAGCTACCTGGAGTATCATAAAGCGTTCGACCGCTTGGACCACCGCATTCTCTTTCACAAACTTCGAAGCTGTGGAATCAGCGACTTTATGCTGAGTTGGATAAGCAGTTTTCTCACCTAATTTCAGCTGAAATGCCAAACTCTGCGGGTTCCGCTTCTTTGATTACATTAATGCATTTTATTTGTAGTTCAACAGATCAACCCTGCCTAAGCAGCTTTACGCGAATGATGTTCAAGCAGCAGTCTGCAACTTGATGAGCAATTACTTCGTAAACCGATCTCATTTTACCGAAATAAATGGTAAGAATCCTTCAATCTTAGTGGTGATTGGGGCATCTTAGAAGGATCAATACTTTGCCCTCTTCTATTCTCACTATACAGAGAAATGCTTCCACTTCCCCTAAAACATTGGATGTAAAGGCGCGGACGATGTATTAATAAGCAGCATTGCTCCAACTGCTGAATCATGAACGGCTATCTAAGTGGCGTTAGACGAACTTTAGCAGTTGTCGTCGCCTCGACCCATTATTCTCAACGCTTCTAAATGCCACGACTTGACTTTCTCTTTTCTCCGCACTGACAAATGCCTGACTTCGGCAAACACTTCTCGTCTCATGGTCGTTCGTCCATTGTTACGTATGGTGGTGCATATTCGTCTCATAATCTATTTTGATCAGCACACGTTGACGAGCCGTTCCGTAGTTTGCGCAAATTCCTACTTTATGCCTTGAGACTCAAAATGCTTTCAGTACCTTGCTCTTTAATTTACGAATTCGTTACTGCCTGCATCCTTTCTCATTGCGTATAATGCTCACCTATCCTTTTTCCTGTCCTCCTACCAACAGAGTTCACATTGCTGGTGGGTTCCATGAAGCACATTTCAAGGTACAGTGTGTCGTCCAGAAAGTCTCTGACTGACTTCCTCCTTACTAAGCAGTTGGATGCATTTGATAACTTTCCATTAACGGTTTTATATGACCCTTTTCACCCGATTCAGGCTGATTGTACTTAAGCCCTGCTCTGGTCGACTATTCGCACCAAATTTATGGTTTCGTTTTCTCGCACATCACGTTATTACAACTCTATGTTACCGTATTTATGCCGCTTTCTTGTGGACTCCAAGAATCTTACCAGCACCATGCGTGAACGCTTACTTGAGGGATGAGCATGCATGTTTTCTTCTTTTTCGCTTTTATTGCAACTTCATACTGACGTCGCACCTCATTACATTCGCAGTGCTATTGTTTATTGCTGAATATGTCCCCACTTAGGTTTATGAAGTCTATTTGGACTCGATTTGTGAGTACGCGACGTCATTATCGATTCAACTGAAGTCCAGTGTGGTACTGGGACCACGTTTTTCCCTGAAGTATGTCAACAACCTTGCAGTGTGCACCGATCACATTTCTTCCTGTATGCAGACGATGTCAAGAACGGACATGACTTCAAGACAGTGGACAAGAACAAGCACTACCATAAGAGATTTCAACAAAGCGTAAACATGCTGCTACCAAAACCGATTGTGGTTCAACGGGGCGAAGTGTATACTTGCGAGTGTACTCCAAAAGTCGACATGGGGACTAGCATTCGCAACGTACTTTCTAGGAAAGTGCTCTCGGGATAATCATGTAGGACGACCTTGAGACCTGAAAAAACTGAAGAGGCATCGAAAAGAACCAGTCAGCACCTGTGACTCTTACAGAGAGCTTTCGGAATGTTCAGGCCATCCATGTTGCCGCAAATACTGAACGCCTGAATGAGACTGACACCCTGTGAAGTAAGCTATAGAAGCACGGCGTCCCTGGCGCAAATACTGTATTATGCACTTGTGGCTCCACAAGGTAAAGGAACGAACTTCGTTACGGAATTGTTTGAATTCCCCTAACAACACATACTACAATCCATGTGGTTGTACAGTGGTGATTATCGGTGTCAGCGATGAGACTTTTTCATGGCATGCCTAATACTGACGAACCCAAATCCCTATTGTCACTACGTGTAGCAACACTGCCACAATATTAGTCTGTGAAGCCAACAATTCAAACTGGATGCGCCTACAGTTGACTTGATTGTCGACCAAACATTTTCTTTCTTCTGGGATCACCAATCTTGAGCGCTTTTCCAACGCATGTTACTATTGGCCCAAAATTAACGCATACTAATACACTGTCTCATTCACATTTCATGATATTGTCCGGGTTAGGGAACAGAAGCAAACGAACCAAATGCGCAAATCTGCCGCACGTGAATAGAGTTCAATCTGCGTTTCAGCTCAGTCCTAGGTAGAATAGTACCAATCACATCGCGCCTGTGTTCGATAAGTTAAGTTTAACTCAAGACGTGTATCCGCTTTGGGGGTTCGTCGAGTTGTATCAGTTAGCATCTGCACCTAGATTTTTCCAAGGCTTTCGATCGTCTAGACCATCGGATATTACTATCCAAGCTACAGCATTACCGGATCGGCGACCCACTTTTGAGCTGGATCACCAACTTTCTACTTCAACGGCAACTGATGCCCAGAGTCCGGAGCTCTTTATCGGACCCCATACAAGTTGAGTGTGATGTGCCGCAAGGCTCAGTTCTAGGCCCACGTTTGTTTTTGGTGTTTATTAATGACCTTGCACGGGGAATCGCTTCAAACTTCCTAATGTTTGCCGACGATATCAAGATCTGTCGCAGGATCCAGGCGAACGCCGATCAACATGTGCTTCAGAGTGACCTGGATACGGTATATCAATGGTCGACCCAAAACTTATTGCATTTCAACGCCAGTAAATGCAAGGTGCTTTCCATCCGACATCAGGGCAGCTACTCATACAGTCTCGGAACGAATATACTACAACAACTGACTCTCGAACGTGACTTAGGTGTCCTGATTCAAGATGACTTGGGTTGCTCCAAGCAATCCGAAAACGCCTCGAAGACCGGGAACCAACACGTCGGGCTGTTGCGACGGGCGTTTGGACAAATAAACAGCTCCATATTTCGACAAATGCTCAGTGCGTATGTTCGCCCCATGTCGAATACGCAATTCAAGCATGGCATCCATGGCTGAAACACGACCTTAGCGCACGGGAGCAGCCACAACTTCGGAAATCGAAGAACGTAAGTGGAATGTTCAATCTTTCCTACCAGGAGAGGCTGCAACGATTGGGGGTGTTCAGTGGAAGCTATCGCAGACTACGAGGAGACCTGATTATGGCATACTTGATTCTGCGATGCCCACATCATGTGTGCCGCCCTTTACTGCAACTCAGCAGCAATACAAACCTGAGGGGCCACTCATTAAAACTCGCAGAACAATACAGTCGTCTGAAGTGGCGCAGAAATTTCTTTTCCATTCGCGTCTGTCATCCGTGGAATGCTCTCCCAGAATCGGTCGTCTCTGCACCGACACTAACAGTATTTAAAAGACGGTTGGACGATGCACTCATCCACTTACACTTTGTTACTTAACACTACATCTCCATCCTACACCTGGAGTTTATCATGGAATTAGTTGTTGTTAACTGTGGGTGCTGTGAATTTAAGAGGATCGCAGGACTACAGCGAAGCAAACGATAAGTCCTTATTTTCATATTTAAAGTAATAAGTATTTTACTATCATTATTATGTTGATATCCCCACTAACTATCCAACGGGACTTGTAAAGCAACGCTTCTTAACCCGTATAAATTCATTGTTCATTGACGATCTAATGTTAACACCATGTTCTTGAGTACCTCGTGGTGCCAGCTGGGTGGTTCGGGTTTAACCCGTTCCAGCAAATAGTTCGGCGGCAGTGTTCCAGGACGTGGTGGGTTTTCGCCTGGCAAGCGTTCTCCCTATAAAAAGCCACAAATGTCTGCTTAACAACACTGCGACGTGGCGGATGTGACTCGCCACAAACTAAAGTCACTGGCCCGTGGATATTCGGAAAATGCTATCCAACCCACGAAAATCAATCGCTTATTCTCACATTTCTGACGATAACAAACAGTAAAACATTCTGCGGCGCATTCAAAACCACAAGCTACATTCCTACACAATTACATACGTATATGCACCCATATACTTACACTGTTATGCCAAACATGTCCTTTTTGTACAATTTGATCACACTATGTTCGCTAAATATGATCATGCCTGTAAAGGTGTGCCTCGCGTTGTCGAGAATAAAAATTTATTTATTTATTTACTGAAACCCGAGCTAGAACAATATATGGTGCAATGTCGTACTCTCGGTCGTTTCAACCACCTTAACCTTCGGTCACTTCCCGGGTTAATCTCTTCAGTCAAACAGCGTTTCACCATATCCAGTGCGTCGCATTTTGGCACCTTGGTGACGAGTGCGCTAACGTTAACACAGATCACCTTTTCATCCTCGTTTCACACACTCATGACGGTTGTCTACAAACGTATTCCTTCACCCTGTCAACGACTGCATTATGTTAACGATTGCACACAGACTAGCAAGTGCAAGCTGTTGCTCACCAGGTAACCTGTAGGACTAGTTAATACTAGTCCGAGACGGTGCACGAAATTAAGCGCGGATATCAGAAGGCAATTGGAGTCGGACACAACGGACTGTAATCGATGGGATACCATAAGAAGCGGACGGATGAAGCGAGGCGAGAGCGAACACGTGAGCGCGGGAACTTACAAGGCGATCGAGTGTCGAGCCGATTGTAAAGACGATTAAACAAGAAAGAATTATGTACAATCGGTCAACAATTAAATTGTACGTGAAAGATAAGAGTTATCTTTTTGGGCGCTACAAACCTTATCACAATTAACGCGATACCCTTCCGCAAAGGTCACTGCAGTACATCATGCATTGCAGATGCTGATGCTAACCACATTATTAAGGCCGATCAACTGCAGTTAACAGGTAATTCGGCTACACCCACCGATACCTAACGTACTGTTCCGTGGTAATGCGTAGCGAAACACCGCACGCACTGATTATTTCACCTAGGCACTATTACCCACACCCGTTCACATGTAGACAACGGTAAGCATAGGTGACACTACGTGAGGCTGACGAACATGCCTGCTAGCTTACATGTAGCGAGCTTCAGTGAAGGCAATCGATGTTGAATCTCATTGCGGAGCGCACGTCACGTCCGGTCGGCTGCGCGCAACAGTGATCACTATGAACGCGAATGGAAAATCTCCGGCCCCCAGTTCTGTGTTGTGCGTCTTGAAGCCGCATACGTGAGTGGGTGGGAGATAAAGTACTTCCTTAATCATCCATGGATGTCGCGTGGCAGTCCGCACCGCATCCTACGATGATTGAGCTCACATGTTGTTTTGACGTCTTCGCGTGCATCACCTGGTGTGTTGGGTGAGCGCAAAGCCGAATATGCACATGGACCTAACCGGTGCACCAACTGATGCAGGTGTTCTGAGTACTCGTGCACTGATTTGCAACTGGTCAAAACGATGGGCACGCATTGGTGCGTTGCGGCAGATTGGATACAACTTGATATGCTTATGACTTGAGTTGAAGATTTTTAGGTAGGAACATGATTTGCTTAAGGTGGGTCTTGATTACGTTATGGATTCAGTTGACTCGGTAGGGGTATAGTTTCCAAGGTTCACCAATCCCAATACGTAGAGGGAATAACGCCACGATCGATCACTACAATAAGTTTGAGGCAAAACCGGATGGACCTTGTTTAGTTTGTGACAGTCGACATGGCACTGCTTCATGCAGAGATTTTTTGCTTTGTGCAGTACTCGCTAGCTGGGAACTAATTAAACAAAAGAGAGGATGTTACAATTGTCTCAACCGTGGCCACCTAGCCGCTTCTAGCATGTCATACCATAGATGTGGACAGTCGGGTTGCAGAGGCCGGCAGCACCCACTGCTACACTTGGAACGCAAGTATGACCCGTGGCCATCGGCAAACAGCCGTTGCACTACCTCCGGTTCACGATAAGAGGTGCAACTGGCCATTATGCCCGTACGCCTACGTGACCCTCTAGGATCAAATGAGACCTATGACTTGTTAGACACCGTGTCAGATCTCACCTTGGCTTGGGATGATTTGCTACGCGAGGTTGAACTAACGCCCACACCTGAGTCATTGGAGATCCGGACGCTGACCGGAGCGACATCGATTGACGCGAGATATATCGGTTGGGTTCACATGGTGACGAGTCAACATGTGTTTGGTGATAGACGAGACAGGGTTCCGGTTCATACTTTGGTTCGCTCCGCCTTGGTTAGACAGCAACTGCCTTAGCCACAATGGGAAGTGTTCCGCCACCCTTTGAGCCAGCCGGCGACCAGTCTTGCCTATGTAAGTGTCAACGCAACTGCAAATGAACTGGTAGATGATGTTAGAGGTCGAACTGATTGGCGAGCTGCTCGGACGACTTTGGAGAGGAATCCTTCGTGTAGTGTGAATAAGTCGTAGTTGGGCGGTAGAGTAAATGCGCATTAGAGCGGACCTGAGTTTGTGACCAACTTCATTTGCCAAGTGATCCCCTTGAAGGGTAAGAACAAGTAAACATCCTTCTCCTACGCAGTTTGTACGGACAGCTTCTCCTTGGGGGGTCTGCTATGGATCTGAATGAATTTCTCCGGATACCCATTGGCTAGCAAAGTCCGGTGTAAGAACTCTTCTTCAGCTTTGAGCAATTCCGGACTGCAAATCCGCCTGGTGCTGTAGAAGAATTTTTACAAGGCCGCGCATGTATGCAACTGGGGCGAAGCTGGAAAAATCAGTTCGGCCTCTAACATCATCTACCAGTTCATTTGCAGTTGCGTTGACACTTACATAGTCAAGACTGGTCGCCGGCTGGCTCAAAGGGTGGCGGAACACTTCCCATTGTGGCTAAGGCAGTTGCTGTCTAACCAAGGCGGAGCGAACCAAAGTATGAACCGGAACCCTGCTTCGTCTATCACCAAACACATGCTGACTCGTCACCAGGTGAACCCAACCGATTCATTCAGGGTGCTATTGCGCAACAGGAACCCGATGTTGTTGGCAATTGGCGAGGCGCTACTGATAAGGTTGAAGTGTCCCGTGCTCTGTGTCCAGAAACAATTGAGGCAATCAATTAGATTGCCTTGGACTTGATTACGTCATTCCCATCAATTTTATCTGCTTATCTATGTTACTAAGTGTGGGCCCTATATATTGCGTGTTTTGTTCAGCCTGTATTGCGTAGCGACTGACGAGAGCAATCAAAATGTTAATATATCGCAACCTATGTCTTCTTACTGCGTTAATGTAGTGGATGATAGGGACTCATTGTTTCAACTTTTACAGAACGTTTAATACGATATGGACAGAGGGGAAATTCCCACAAGTGTATTGTTCCAATTAAACAGCGGAAAATGCTAGTGACATCGGCAGTGCATTTGGTCCTAGAACCGCTATTGAACAAACTGCACAACGTTGGTGTTTTATCCCTGTAAGCGCACTAGGCCTCAAGCCAAAACGCAACAGAGCCTCCCAACTGTTACGAAATGTGTAATCTAACGAATGATTAGGTGAAGGAAACATGCAGGAGTATTGATCGTCAGTATTTAACAGGCATGTATTTGTCCAATTCGTTGTAGGCAATACACGCGTGCACTTGCGAGTGGATTCACAAGGTTGAGCGTATACATCAGTTGGCTTCAAAAATTCCGAAATGTTTACGTGAGACTTGAGGATGAAGAGCATAGTGGACAGCCATCTGAAGTGAACAACGATCAATTAAGGGACTTGATTATTGGGGATTTTGATTCTGACTTAGCAGGATCGCAAGTGACGGTTTTCAAAAAGTTACGGACTGGAATCTCAAAAAAGCTTGATAAGTGGGTGCCGTACGATTTGAATAAAAATCAAGGAAATCGTCATTTTTGACTGTTATTTTCCTTTGCCCTGCGAAGTAAAAATGACCAGCTTCTCAACCGGAATGTGACGTGTGATAAAACGTGGATCTTATATGACAATGGATGTCCGGCGGTTGGACCATGATAAAACCCCACAACACTACCAAAAGATAAAATTGCACACAGAATGGTTATAATGGATGTTTGGTAATCTGTGGTTGGTCCTGCATAGCTTTCTGAATTCAGGTGGAAGCATTGTCATGAGATTGCAAAGTACACCGAAAACCTAAGCAAGTGCGTCCGGCAACGGTCAATGGAAAGAGACAAGTTCTTCGCCACAATAACGCTCGGCAGATGTCGCACAGCCAACCCTCCACAGAAGCTGAACGAGTCGGGCTTCAAAATCTTGCCTCACACACTATACTCCCCTGATTCATCCCCTAAAGATTACCAGATTTTCAAACACCTTATTTAGGGAGAAATGGCTTAGAACCAAAAGATAAGCCAAACCGCATTGGACGAGTTCATCGCCAGTAAAATTGGCATTTCATTTATTCGGGATGAATAAAAACGTTTCCCATTAACAAAGGTGTGTTAATTCAAATAATTTTTAGTTCGATTAAAAGTAATGCATTTGAGCCGAGATATATGCATCCAAATTCTGAGATAAAAACCGCAATAGTTATTAACGACCAAAAATTTTGGACAGACCCATTTGGCCCTAGCGACAACACAGCATCACGTAAGCAGTGTGTATGATGGAAATCTGACGGATCGCAACCGCAGCACATCCTGATAGATCATATTGTTTATATGGAGTCTGGTTGAGGTGGAAATGCAGATTTTGTGCAAGCCCCTTCGTTCCTAGACAGGATCAAACAGCAAAACGATATCGAACTGGTTAGCCATGGCAGCAAAATCGTTGTAGTTCACAAACTTCTCGGGATTCGGTGTAGAATAGCCTCAGACGTGATAGGAGCTTTAGCAGACGCGGGGATGTTGGGTCAGGCAGCTTAAGACAAAGCCACCAATATTACATGTGCTTCAAGGACAGTATACATCGAGTCGAAGATTGGCAAAAAGCACCGCTCATTGAGTGATGTGTCAACATGAAATGGGACTGCCGGGGTGAAGTGCGAGTTAGGTAAAGCGTTAGTGTTACTCACGAAGTCAGAAACAGTTTATTTCAATTGACAATGAGTAGATCTTTCAAAAATCACAAATGGTGGCGTCTCGAGTGCATACTACACTCTTCGGCTGCTTATGCAGAGAGAGGTTTCGCGCTTTGACATACAAGGTTTATAGGGGGAAAGTTGATTTAAGGACACAACGCGGAGTCTGGAACTCAAAAGTTTGATTCCCAAGGTGACGAGGACAAGGTCCAACCCGGGATTTTGGTCCAACGGTTCCAGTCGGAGCTGCATGAGGTTTACAACGCGACCATGAAAAAAGCATCAACAGCACAATGGCAAGTGGTGCTGACGAACCGTTGTCACGAAACCACTAACAACCGCGCGCGAACTAAGGATGTTGTGAGGCCATCCAAATCATAAAAAATTCAAACCTGCGGATTACAAAACATAGCCTCATACGAACGGACCATCACGCGCCTTCGGGAGATCCAGGATAACTCGCGTACACCTTTCCATTGTGACCAGAGACAAACGCATTTCGCTGGGATTGCACTTTATTGATTGGGGACAACCGATTTTGTGGTGGGCAGTAGTATCACTGAACAACTGTTGTGATCGATTGTCGAAGACTACCTGCAGCTGTCTTACTCTAAGTCAAGCGGACCGCGCATCATCATTTCCAATAGATGAGTTATCCGAAACCAATTGACTGAACTGTGTGACCTGAAATAAGTTGAAAATTGTCAACCAGCGCAATTCGATGAATCGCGTAGGTACGCAAACCAACGCATCAGATTAATGTCCATTGTCGCTACGACGAATGGTGTAACAAAGTCCAGGGCCCACATGCGCTGCTGCGTCTGCTTTCTGTTCAATCCGAAGGGCTTGTCAATCGACTAACAAGTTTCTCGTCCGTCATTACATCTCTCATCATTTTTACTATAGCTTCGATACGAAAGGTGACTGCCCTTGATACGTACTTACATGTTAGGATGATAAATAATAAACTGTAATGCGAAAGTGGGAATCCAGGTTAGAGCTGTATCGCCGGCGTATTAGTGGCCTTATTGATACGAGTTGTGAAGATAAAGAACCGAAACATTCCTTGTCCACTGAAACCTCCTTGGCATTATTATCCTAAAATTATTTTGCCTAACGGGAGGAATAACAGGAGCACGAGACTGTTCAACTTTAGAAGATAAAATTACAAAACAAGTGAATTTTCCCAAAAGCTTGTAAGGCTGTTTTCATGCAAGTGGAGAATGGTTCCGCAGAAAGGTTGTCAAGTCGGTGGACAGAAAGAAGTAAGAAAAATAAAATATGTACACAAGATCTCGCCTCATACACAATAAGTTCTACTCTGGATCGCAACTCTCTTCGCTGTCATCCTCTTCAGCCTCTTTCAGCCATGCGAGGAAGGGTTTCATTTTTTCTCGTACTAGTTTCGTTTGCTCTGCTAATTCTTCGTCGACCAGGAGAGGGGACTCGCTCAACCACCACCAGACAGCTTGCTCTGTTACCAGGTCCTTATCGTACAAGGCATGCGCAATGAAAGGGCTGGCGGACATGATTAAGGGCTGGTAGCAGGCCGAATCTTCTAGCGCTTGTAGGCACAAACGACCGTGTGCATGGGATCCACAAAGATATGATTTCAGTACACCATGGAAGCGTTCCAGCTGTTTGGTGAATTCCACCATGAATAAACGGAGCTGCGCCCGTTCGCCTAGTTCATCAGAGACGGGGGGAGTGTTTGAACGAGTCAATTCCAAGAGGGCTTTAATTAAAAGGAAATGTAGATCTTCAATCGGAATGTTGTAGGCGTGCTTCAGGGAATTGACCTCCAAAATAAGGTTCTCCGTGAGATCGGTCTTATCTTGGACTCTTTCCATGGTACGACGTAATTCTGCAATCAGAAATACTTCTGACTGCTCCCCCTCATCATTGCTGATACCGGAGAGATCGGCGTCACTGTCTGTGACATCGGAAGTGCATCGATTTTTGCGTGTTATCGATCGGTTCAACTGATAAGAATCGCTAGCTCCACTCAGCACTCGAGAACGATTTCGTTCACGAAGATACCTCTTGAATGTAGAACGCAAGCGATCCTCAGCGGTGTGCCATAAGATACGAGAGAGTTCCGCAGACTCTACGTTCTGATCACCCTCATTATCGCTTTCAGTAGACAAGGAGCAAGAAGTAGTCTCATCGTGATGTGTCTAAAAATGAACCAAAGAAAAGAAGTAAACGAATACAGATCAATCACAACGATTCTCGATTTGGCTGAAATTGTAAATTCCAATAAAGCATTTAAGAACGCAAAACAAAAGTAGTTGGTGAGGTGAAGAGCAAAAGAAGTAGCCAATTATACTTCATACACCAAGGTATTGAGAATACGGTTGCCCTGATTCGCAGCCTCCATGAACCTAGAAATCTACCACATACATTGCTGCCCGGAATGTACAATAACATGGGGAATACATAAAGTCGAGAGTTTTCTTTCGGCTATCCCAACAGGCTATGCACTATATCAAACCATCGCTCAAACCGGATCCCGATGTATCCCGCATCCGTCACTAAAATCGATGGACATGACATAACACCACTTTTGCTGAACATGTTCATGCTGCGGTTATAATCGAGTTACATTCCGGATCAGTGGAAAACATTGTTTATTGCCTTTCATCATAAAGGACCCAAACAGAATGTCACTTATTATCTGCCTATTCGTCAGACTCCCATCATTTCTAGGTTACTCAAAAAATTAATCAAAAGTGGGAGCATGGACTTTACCCATCGTCTTGGTCTGCCTAACAAATTCTAGCAGGGGTTGCTCGATAAACGTTCATGTACAACTTGTCAGTTGCACTACCTGGATTACATCACAGGAGCTATTGACTCTAGTTATGCAGTTATAATGCTGTTTCTGGACATAAGGAAAGCATTTCACAGGGTGCCTCACAAGCGGCTAGCGAAAATAATCGTCATTTGTATCAGAAACCTACTACTGGGTTGGTTGACGTCATACGTAAATGGGCGTTACCAGATAGTTACTCTGGGTAATCACAACTCTTCCCCAAGTCCAATCACTAGAGGTGTCATCCAAGGGAGTGTACTTTGTCCTTCCCTTTTCTTACTCTATATTAACAGTATAACAATGTTCACAAAATATGATAGACCATTTTTGTCCGCCGGTGGCATTAAGATTGTTTATAAATTTTGACGAGACAAACTCCAAAGAACAATGCTTCTCGTTCAAGAAGTGAGCGATTCACTTGAAAAATGATGCAACACATAGATGATAAAATTCTCAGCTAGTAAATTATGCATCATGTCACACGGATGTTTGGTCACTGAGGAGTTAAAATGAATAATGAGCGCATTTATATGAAAATAACTGTGATCGGGGCATACGGTACTCTTCAAACTTCAATTTCTCAGACCAGGCCGAGTACCAAATAACACGTGCCAAACGATCTGTGGCTAACATATATCATTAAATCCATCCAACGCCTGTCAAAATGAACCTTTTTCAAATGCTCAAACCTCCCGGCCTTGAATACTGCAGCATCATCTATTGCAACAAGCGTATGGATGAGAGGAAAGCTCTGGAAAATCTGCAAAAACAATTCACTAGTTTGTTCAGTAAATTATCCACATTGAGCTATCAGGAGCATTACCAGCGACTTAACCTCCAGCCCCTTTGTTTGCGACGAATGAAACAAAAGCTGATGCTGATACACAATCTCATAAACTGAAATAGATAAAATCGATGTACATTAAAATTGCAACACAACTTCACCCGAGAACTACGCAACAAAACTTGCAAGCTACTTGTGCGAAGAAACAGGACAGCTATCCATCTAACTTCTTACTCATCAGATACGTTATCGTGTGAAATAGCCCAGCAATCACTAACAAGTCTTATATAAATAAACGAACATTCCGCATTAACCTTGAAGATTCCCTGAACCAGAACTCCATGAGGACCATGTTTTCATCGAGCAAATCACCAAATGAGTTCTTCCAGGATGAACCAAGGAAAATATGACCAGTGAGGAAAGAACTCAGCAACAACAAAAGTCATGTGTTTCAGAATGTTTTGATGAGATATACGCTCCCGAATACATATCTCACACATGCATGAGCATGATCATTATTGTACTCATGATTCAGAGACAGTCGCACAAACGAGAAATATACGCATTATGATTATGTGAGAATAAAACATACAAGTCAATGGCACTATGCGAAGTCGAGTCACGCACAGAGTGGATCTAAATCTGAGTGGTTAGAAAGCCCGCTGGATGTGGTTTAATGATCAGCAGTTTCCGTATCCTGTATCAGGTGCACGTCAGTCCTATTTGAGACATGAGCTACCGTGGATCTGATGTGTACACACACACAATAAACAATATAACGATTGATCTAGTTGAACAGATGAAAAGTAAAAATCTTGATATAGGCTTGGAACCGATTGGGAGTCTATGAGTACAGGATTTAGATAAAATCGGTTGTAGGTTTTTATCGTGGCAACGTATCGCTCTTGACACAGGAGCTTCTTCAAGCCGGACTTGGCCTAGCGTTTTGCTAAGAAGCAGCGGAAACCTATTTGCTTCGCGACTTCTGTCATTAAGTTTTCTATGACTCTTAAGCCATCGGACATTTATTAGCTGGGTCCATAAAAGTAGCAGAGAAGTGGACGAACAGTGCGCAAAATGGTTTTGACTCAGGCGACAAACATTCAGCGGCAAAATAAGGGAAAAGATGCGAAGGAAGGACACAATAATTGCGTCCATTTTTAATTTCTTTCACATTATATATATATATGTATAAAATAAAATAAAAAATAAATGGTGTATTCCTCGGCGATGCCAGATGCAGTTCAACTATATATATATATATATATATATATATATATATATATATATATATATATATATATATATATATATATATTTGTGTGTGTGTGTGTGTGGTTGGTGGCATACCAGTTCGGGTTTGCTTGTCTCTGTGGCACTCATATAACAGCCAAAAGATGTCTGCGCCTACAGAACGACCATGCGTAGCTTACGCTGCACTACCCATAGCTCCATCCACACACCCCGTATCCAGCGTAACCTCGAAGGAATACGACCGGAAAGCACGTGCATGGGAGGCACGTTTCATCAACGAAGCCGGCCAACACTTTTCAACATGCAGCATTCCTACCTATCTAATTTGAGAATCAGACGTGCCGGACGTACACAAGGGGATGGCTCGGCCATAGCTCGCTCCAAACGAGGTGGAACTACTTTAGTAATGCCAGGAAGACCGCGCACCCCGTCCCTCCAGCAACGAGCAACTGTCTCCTGCAGCCAGGATAGACGAGGTGGAAAGTAATAGACATGTAGGCAGCTTGTCAACATTCACATAAAGCGCAGTCACACCGGAGACTTCAGGCAATAGTCAACACCTGAAATGGAAGAATCTCAACACGTAGGCAAACGTAGAGACGAAATGTAACGACTATACAGTATACAGACCACATCAACTGTCTCACTGACCTGGGTTAGTAAATTGAATGTAACAGAACGCAGCGTACCTATCACCCATTAGTCTCCTGAGGGAGTTGAAGACAGCAGATACAGATAGGGGTATCCCGTTCTCGTTCAGGCGCTGTGGCTGCACCGTAGTGTCCTCAGAATGCCCGCTCAGTGATCTCTTCGAAGTGCTGCAGGATAATGGGAGTCAACTTCTCCTTGCTGTTTCCTCCATATTTGCGCTGAGTGCGCGTGCTTTCTCTCCTGTACGCAATGATGGTGTTTCTTGCAGTGCTCTCGTTGATATCGACGACTCCAGCCGTCTCGTAGGTGGTTTTGTCATCGACGAACACAAGCTCGGTGAGGGTCTCTTTCTGTACCAATGACGTTCGTTTGTACCACCGCAACTTCGGATATGCTTTATCCCCTCGCTCGTTGCTCATTATGGTCGTTTCGTGCAGCAGAAGGAGAATAAAGCTATGTTAGCTTTGGTGGAGTTATGATGGCTTACACTGTTCCAACAGTTGTGCAGCTGCATAGGTTCGCCCACATACCCACAGAAAATACGCGAAGCTCCATGGAGTGACAGCGGAAAACTGCGTCACCGGCTTTGACCGAGGTGAACAACACCCATGGTCAAGAGAAGAGCTAGCACAACCGCCCACTGCTCGCACAGTTTCGTTGCACTCGCGTGAGCATAATGTGGCCTGAACATCGTCCAGTCGCCGCACTCCCCTTTCTTTGATAACATGTTGTAACAATAGGCCAATAAAGTTAGACAATATTTGGTAGAGTCCCGATGGCTTACACTGTTCCAATAGTCGTGCAGCTACATAGATTCATCCGTACTTACACAAATAAGCGAAGGCCCACAGAGTGACAGGAAAACGGGGTCACCGTTTATCTGCTTCATCAGTGACGGTCCCAGTGATCGAAATGGCCAGTTTAATTCGATGGGACTCGCAGTTCATAGTGAGACGGTGCGCCACAATTCATTCACAAACCAAGTGCTCCACAATGATCCTCCAAAGGTTGGTAAGGTTTGTTTAAGTCATAGTAGACTACGTGATTCGAGAATCTGACTTTCCAATAGGCAGACAGCAGCACAGGTTCATGCGTAGAGGCAGAGGCATATAAACGAAGCCGAAGAGAGGGGGAAACTGTCGCTGCCTTTGATCGAGGCAATCGAAGTTCACGATCAACCGAAGAGTTTGCAGTGGCGCCAGCTATTTACACAAATCGGTTGCATTAGCATAACTACAATGTGGCCTGAAAATTATCCAGTAGCTTTAGTCCTCATTTCTTGTCAGCGAATTGCTGATTTTATGCTTAGAATACAAACTGTCCAATTCGTTTCCAAAACGTCCAATGTGATTTGCAATATCAACGTGCTTTGCAAAATCTCCAGTTTAAAGGAGAAATAACGTATATAAATATCCACCGCAACGAGACTGGACCTTAGGATGGTGCGATGGTTTGAGTACCACCGTGACGCATTGAGCTATGCTGAGTGGCACTTTCCAAGTGCCTTCAGGTCCACTCATATCAGACAGGTTAATGGTCAAGAGTCAGACTAACTCAGTCTCACAACTCAATCCTTTTCGGAAGTTAGTGAGAGGTTTAGAGCCTTCGTACTTTAAAACCTAGCCATGGGAGACAACAGGTCTACGGGTTATAAGCTCACAGTTCGATTACCGTAGAGCACGAGTGCCACGCACTGTCTCTGATGGTGGAAGGGCAACTCCGGGTGCTCAATCGTTTACCACTACCCGCCTCAAGCCAGGCAGCTCCTGGTGAAATTAGTGCAAACCCGCCAATTCCCACCTGCGCCTAGCCACGGTGCGCAAACATGGTTGGCGGCATCTGCTTTCGGAGTTGCCTGTCACTGTGGCCTCCACAGGGACAGTCACAAGACTCCTGCGTCTACAGAGGGATCATAGGTGGTTTGCGCTGCACCACCCACAGCTTCATCCACACAACCCATATCCAGTGTAAACCCGAAGGAATAAGATCGGGACGCATGTGGATGGGAGCCACGTTTCACCAACGGAGCTGGCCCACACTCCTTCACACGTTAAACAAGCACGCTGTATTTGGGGAATCAAGCGCACACAAGACGGTGGTTGGGCCGTGATGCGCTCCACACTAGGTGCATGGAACCACTCTTCGAGCCTAGCAATGCCACGAGGACCGTGCATCCCGTCCGTCCCCCCCCAGCAACGACCAACTGTCTCCTGGAGCCAGTGTAGACGAGGTAATGGGTAATAGACAGATAGGCACCTTGTCATCATGCACCTCAAACGCAGCCAAATCGGGGATGCCCAACAACATCCGATCACTTGAAATGACAATAACAAATAACAGTTATCGAATAAAGCATACGAAAATGCTGACATAGATTATCGTTAAATGAGCATGTTATCAACAAATTAGCGACAAGTGCAAAATGTCAGAAAATATATTTTTTAAAATGCCACAAGCGCGAAAATGTTAATGAACTTAAGCATAATTAGCTTAAGCGACGTGTGCAAGTTAATAGATTATTCAAGTAAACATTAAGATTAGGTTAAAAATACAGTGAGACATGATAGCACACCATTCACCTGAAATAAAGGAACTCGGCACGCAAGCACGCCGTTAGTTAATCGAATGTAGCGTACCTACAAACGCTGCGCCGGTTATGCCTACGTTCTCAGCAGCACCCGTCGTCGTTTCGATGCTGGTTCTGAGTGACCTCGCTCGTCGCTAACTAGGCCTGCCTGACTCAGGTATTCGCGACCGCATGTGCTACAGCACCATGCGCTCGATGTCGATGGAGTACAGCCCATCGGCGCTTCCGCAATTGCCGCTTCTTTACCGCATGCACGAGGGCTTTCAGTTGCACCTTAGCAAGTGCCTTCGTGATCAAAACGCGACATGCACGCCGATCAACCGCCTTCGAGTCCCATGACTTGCAATCAAGATTAGAACCTCAGAGGCACATGTCCTGGGAACGTAATTTTGGTTTCTCTGCATGCCGGGTTCCGGGTGGAGTCCCTCAAGCGAACCTCCATCTCCCCAAATGCACTGGGAGTCAGATTATTGAGTCAAAAGTTAAAGGTACAGCCCCTCGAACAAAACCTCTCTCGGAATGGGTAGCCGGAGAGCAGCATGTGCCTTCCCGACTACGTCGACAACACTCCTTTTGCTTCTTCCTGTACTTCTCTCTCCGCTCCCATCTCTGCATCCTAGCCCAATGAGCAAGACTGCTGCTGAACACGTAGCTGATGTAGTAGGTACATGTAGCTCTCCCAGTTCACACTGGTTCGTTTAACGTCCGCACACTAGGTCAGATCGGCCAGCAGGCAGCACTAACTCCCATTCTTCACTCTCTGTATTAATATGTGCTGTGTCCCCGAAACACGCATACAGGATAACAGCGTCGTGACAAATCTTCGACTCCTTAGTTTTGAATCGGACGAGGATAGCTACACTCTTCGGGTCTCTGGCGATACTGAGTCAATCATCATGATCATCAAAACATGTTAGCCGAGGGTGAGAAACACCTCAACTAATGTGCCTCAATAAAAAAAGAAAAGATATTAAACATTACAGGTTAGAAAAGCTACAAAAAGAAACATAATGCTGAAATAACATTTTGCATAGAGCTTGAGATCGTTGTAGGATGAGGAAGCGAAAGGAGAGGGGAGGGACAATACAACTCGCAACACAAACGCCAATGAGGTCGGCTCTTGGCTGGCTAGCCGAACAACCTCCTCGTGGTGCCAGTTGGGTGGTTCGGATTAATCCCGTTCCAGCAAATGGTTCGGCGGCAGTGTTCCAGGATGTGGTGGGACTTCGCCTGACAAGCGTTCTCCCTATAAAAAGCCACAGATATCTGTTTAACAACACTGTGGCGTGGCGGATGTGACTTACCACTATATAAAGTCGCTGCCTGTTCCCCTTTCAGGAGGATCATTCACATATCAAGAACGTCATCCGAGTCGAAGCTTCCTTTGATTCCCCTTTGATGGCAAACCCAGCGGACAAAAACACACAGAATCACATCTACATACTCATACAACATGGCTACTTCCAAATACACCCTTAAACCTACTTCTTCATATCAACACACACATAAATCCCTACGCTATTGGTCAAAGCGTAATAATTTGTGCAACTGCCGATCACACATGTCTGTATTACCATGATGGTGTGCTTCGCAATGATGAGAATAAATTATTTATTTAGTTATTTATACCAACTAGTGTATGCAACGAAACGTGTTGATCATCCTTCGGTCCTCAATCAGGCAGTCGGGAAACATTAACGGACACCAAGTTCGAAGTGAGGAACTTCCTTTCTCTCGACCAGAGGTCACCAACCTACGACCAGCGGGTCCAGTACGGCCCGCGAAAGACACTCGATTTTGAACACCCAACTAATTCATGTGCCTATCCCAGCCCTGTGTTTAAGGCCTTCGCACTAATGCACTTTCGATCAAGTCATTGCATGACCTCAGTCTGTTTGAACACGTTCACTCATTACCAGCAGCACCACAGCTTTGTTTAGCTCCTTTACGTCGCCCCATCAGGTTCGACAATTTAAGTGATACTCTGCGTGTAGCCAATTGAACGAGACCGCTCACACCGCACTGCCGCAATTCGCGCTGTAAGCTCGATTGAGTTTCGCATTTTCTAACCGTGAAAACTCGTTCGACCCCATTAACCTGTTTGCACGTTAGTGTGTATGTGACCCACACAGTCGTATCTTTCACAAGCATGCGCCGTGGCGTTCATGAGGCTGTGCATGAAATGTTTCCATGAGACATAGGCAAGCCATACTGTGGCTTAGTAAACTGCACGAAAGTCTCTCGTGAAGGTGAGCATGTCACGTCTTCGGGATAATTTTCGGGCCCATGACGTTGATGAGAAATGCAAACTTCATAAAATCAATGGGAGGATGGTAGAGGCGCTTCAACGCAGGTCAGAAATCCGCTTACTGTCGTTAAGGCGAATTGTGCGAAGTGCCCGTGATAAATCAGATTGGCGGAAAAATTGTTGTTGGACGATTTCGGTGTTATCGCGGAACGTGTAGTTGCCACTCTCAGAACGGCAATGGAAAAACGTTGTCGCAGGATGCACATTTCAACCGGCCGTATTCATATATTTTGCAACGGCCCTGACGTGATATAGGTATTGTATGCATTTCATTCATTCATTCATTATACACGTTAGCTAGAGGGGGGAAACACAGCTACTGTGTCGCAATACTTAAAAAGGGGAAAAATGTAACAGGTGCAAGCGAGGTGATGGGCATCGTTCCGGAAAGCTACCAGCCGGCTATTAAGGCAGGAAAAAATTTACGATGACAAATTATATAAGCCTAAATGGTGAGATCGTGGTTGGAGGGGAAGGTTAAGAGGGATGCGGAGGGACAAAGAAACTCACAGCACGAAGGACACTGAGGTCAGATCCTAGCCATATCAGCAAGTGTATCCAGCCAAACGTGTTCGTCGTCTTTCAGACCCCAAACAGGGAGCCGAGACGCTCAAACCGAGGCCAGCTACGAAGCCAGGGCATCCATTCCTCTCGATCAAATTATTCCTTGGCCATACCTCCTCTTCTTTCATGCACACCACGGCGAGCAAACAAGGTAAGTCGCGGCAGTCGGTGGGCTGGCATGCGCAACACGTGGCCGAGCCATCGGAGCCTGGTGCGTGAAACAACGGTCCTGAGCAGTTCAGTTCCCTCTCCTGTGCCGTAAACAAGGCGCCGAACATGCTCGTTGCTTGCGCGGTGTGAGCTAAATTGCGAAGGCACCGGTAGTCGAACGTAACTAGCCTCTTTATGTCCGTTGATCTAAGGAGTCAGATTTCGCAAACATACAGTAGAGTCGAACAAACCGCTGCATTGTGCACTCCACCCTTCAGAGTGAGAGTGATGTCGCACCGCCGCCATAGGTGGCGAAGATTAGTAAAAGCGCCTCGAGCTTTTGCTATACGGTTCGTGATCTCATCTTCAATCCCAATGGCGCTGATACAACTTCCCAGACAGTTAATTTTGAACGACCTCTAGCTGAGCCACACCAAGGGTCAGCACAGAAGGCGGTCCAGGCCAATCTAGGAGGAACGCTTTGCCCCTCGAGGGTGCGAAGCAAAAGCCCGAAGTAACGGACAGTCAGTGCTAATCTGTCCAGTGCAGCTTGGCACGTCTGGGAACTGTCACAGATGGGGGCAATATCGTCTGCATACTCCAAGTCAAGAAGTCGTTCTCTTTGGAGCAGATTCACACCTTCTAAGTGGTGTCATGTGAACGCGATGTCCATGACTTCGTCAATAGCGAAGTTGAAGAGGAAAGGTGACAGCGGGCATCCTTGTCTGAAACCGCTGGAGATATTAAAGGGCGACGACAGATTGCCGTAAGCCATCACTCTGCCAGTGCTACGCGCGCACAATGCTCGGATAATATTTACATATTTCACAGGTACATCTTCTGTTATAATCTTCTCACTAGACGCCATTCTAAAAGTTGACACTTCACTGCTCTCAAAAACTTCTAGCCCAACCAAAGGAAAAAGCAGAACGGCAGTAACCTTGACAAAATAACGCATTAATCGATGTCAACAAACACTTTACAACTACCGCGGACTTTGGCTGTCTGTATAGGTTCCTTAGTGACCTCCGACTTCAAGAATTGGAAAGCCAGCTAGCAAGGTTAGTAGGTCCCCACAGCTTTTGCAGGGGTGTCAGGTGGCTTTTAGTCACGTGCAGAAACTAGAACATTCCAGAACGTCCGAAATCGATGCGATAATCGTTAGTAATCGATTAATCGCCAAACTAGTGGATTTGCTGGGCCATTCTTGCTTTCTCCCGGACACCTCCCCTCCTGTGATATCGTCCGAGGTATACGATGAAAGCTTAGGATAAACTTGCAGTCTTCGGGACGGTGTTCTCTGCTTGTCCATCTATCCCCTTGGCAGAAGTGTCCGAGAACTGTGTTCCGATGTCCGTGTTCTGGATTCTTTGCTCGACTGTGTGCAGTTGCCCACTGCTTCCTACAGCAAGTTAAAGCTTTTACCAATAAATCGAATGGGATGTCGGTAGCCCTTGCTTGTTCTGGTTAGCACAATGTTGGCCGTAACTGGTTTGCATGCCGAGCCCAGATCTGTGCGCCCACGATCATATCATGCATGACATTTCTGCGCGTGCTTTTGACCGTCCCAAGCGTCTATTTCGCGTGGCCTTCCCGACAGTCAGGTAGTAGGACTTTCTGTCCAAGTGTAAACGGTCACTTGTTTGCTCCATGCCACCGGTTAAAATCCTGTTCCACTCTGCGGTTTCTTTCACCAACAGAAGATTCCGAGCGCGGCAGGATGACGTCGAAACGCATGCGGAGCTTCCGTTAATCATAGCCTGTGCTGGAGAAACTCCGTCCGACGCTTGCGGATTCGGTGTTGATCGGTAGAGAAAAAGGAACCGGTCAACCACTTTTGATTTATGGAGAGCTCGATTGAATGTATCGACAAACCTTTATGCCTGACCATTCGATTGCGGGTGAAACGGTGGCGAGCGAATGTGCTGGACAGCGCATTGCTTGCAGAACTCCGTAAACGTTGCCGAAGTGAATTGTTTGCCATTGTCAGTTACAATTGTCTCAGGACAGCCGAATCTGCCACAGGTTTGGAGCAATTTTGATACAGTGGCACTGGTGCTGGTGCTATCCATGAGAAATATTTCAGGACACTTGTTGTATGAGTCGAGTATAATGAGGAAACTTCTGCCATTGATCGGTCCTGCAAAGTCGACATGGATGCACCACCATGGCTTAGTAGCTTTTGGCCTTGAATATAGTTCTGATTTTTGTGGCGCTTTCAAAACATTGGCTCACATTTGGCAGCGTTTAGCTATTTCTTCTAGCTGTTTGCCCATGAAGGGCCAGTATACATAATTGCGGGCAAGCTCCTTCATCCGGCTGATCGCAGGATGCCTGGCGTGGAACTGCCGAATAAGGCGCTCCTGAAGTACCTTGGGGATGATCACTTTCTCCGAAAATAGTATGCGGTCGTTCACAATAGAGAGCGCGTGTCTCCTCTGGAAGTACTGTTGCAACTCCACAAATGGACATGGTGGCCAACTTGTTTTGTGAAACTGCGTAACTTTCTTGAGTACTGGGTCCCGAAGCATTTCGGTTCATACAGCTTCTGCGGTAAGTGATAGACCAGATAGTTGACGTCAGGTTCGATCTCGACCGAGGCAATGATGGTGTCCTCATGTTCTTGCTGATGGACATCAATTAGGCGTGACAGTGCATCCGTTTGGCCAATGGAAATTTTCGACTGGTAGTGGGTCTCGAAATCATACCCCAACGTTGTAGCCGGTTGGCTGTGTAAGCCGGGATGCCCTTTATCGAAGCAAAGATAGTCAGCAAGGGCTTGTGATCTGTCAGAAGCTTGAAGCGGCGGTCGTATAGCATTTCGTGGAATTTCTTGACCGCGTACACTATGGTCAATACTTATTTCTCAATCTGGCTGTAATTCTTCTCGGCCTTCATAAGTGTTCTGGCGGCATGGGCGATTGCTTTTTGAGATCCATCGGTGTACGTGTGTGAAAGTACTGCGCCAATCCCATGGCTTGATGCATCTGTGGTTAGGACAATCTCTTTGGGGGGAGCAAAATGAATCAAAAGCAAGTTTGAGGACAGCAATGTCTTGACTCGTTCGAAGGCATTCTGATGTCCAGTTCTAAGTTTGGCCTTTGGCTAGTAGCTTGTTTAACGGGGCACGCAGACGGTGCATCTAAGGCAAGAATGCCCTGTAGTGGCTGAGGAGCCCACAAAAGGAACGCAAGGACTGTAGATCTGTTCGTGGAGGCATTTTTCTAATGGCTTCTACGTTTTCCGGATCGTGTCAACGTTCATCCTTCACAAGGATAAAACCGAGATATTTGAGGATCAGCGTGAAAATGTGCATTTAACCTCACGGATCCGGAAACCGTACGACTGTATACAACCAAGCACTTCATCCAGGCGGTTAAATAGCGCTTTCGGTGTTCGGCCTATCATTATGTTATCATTCAGATATGCAGCGGCTCCAGAAACGCCCGCTAGCAGGGTATCCATCAACATTTAGAAAATGGCTAGTGCGATTTTTACACCAAAGGGCAAGCGGTTGTATTGGAATAGCCCATAATGAGTGTTGGTCGTCAACAACTCTCTCGAGACTTCGTCAACATCCAATTGAAGGTAGGCATTGGATAGATCAAGCTTAGCAAAGCACTTACCACCATTCAGTTTTGCGAACATATCTTCGGGTACAGGTAATGGGTACTGGTGATCGTCCAGCGCGCCGTTAAGTCCAGTTGAGAAATCAGCATAGACCCGTACCTTGCCATTTGCCTTCTTCGCTGCGACAATAGGTGCGGCCCATGATAAGTAGTTGACGGCTGTGATGACTCCGGCACGTACTAGTCAAGCGAGTTTTTGATCAACAGTTGACATGGCTGCATATGGTACCGGTCTTTTAGCCTTGAACACTGGTTTAGCACCTGGTCGCAAGCTCAGCGTTGCCTTGAATTTCGTGCAATTGCCCAAGCCATCCTAAAAGATAGGCAAATTTTCTTTTCAAGGTACGTATCATGTCTTCGACAGAGGTTGATGATGGGTTTGGACTTGCTCAAACTCGTTTGCAGATCTGATTCAAGGGAACATCGAGGAGTTGCAACTTTGCAATCCAGTCGGGAGCAAAAAGATTCAAATTCGGCCGATCTGAAATGTAGCACGTCCCCGACTTTTCCACACCTTTGAAAGCAATCTTGCAAGTAAGTTCGCCCACTAAGTTTAACACACCGCCGGATGCATTATGTGCAACTTTCTGAGACTCGACCAAATTTGGCTTCTTAATGTGATTTCATGTGTTCTTGGAAATAATCGTGATGTCCGAGGCCGTGTCAAATTGCAGTTTCGTTGGGATCCCATTGATCAACACCATGATAAATCGTCGTCTTGGTTTACACTCATTTTGGAATGCGGCAACTACGGACAGACTCTGCGCCATCCTTCCTAGAATTCCCCTTTCGATAAGACTTCACTTTCTTCGACCGAACCTGACTGCAGAATTCCGCCTTATGCCCACATTTATGGCATGTTTGACAAATATGACGTCTGAACGGACAAAAGCGCGGGAAATTCCACTCGGCACATGACCAGTGTGCTGTGGGCGGTTTATTCGTAGACCTCTGGAAAGGTTTGCTTCGGTTGACAGTCCGGGCCATTTTCATGAAGTGCACAGTATCTGGTAGTGCGAGACCATTCCGTTCGACCATGGCAGTGTCATGTTTTAGAGTGAGCAGCCGTTTGCATTCGCTTACGAGGGCTTTCAGTGTCAGATCAAGCTCCTGATCCAGTTTATCTAAAAGCCGTGTGCGGATCTCAGCATCACTAGGGGATTGTAGAGCACTGACGAAAATGAGACACTTAAACTGGCAGTCCGTTAAGAAGCGTAGTGTGAAAAGCTCACACTCACGGTTAATCATGTCTGCTAGGACCCCAAAGTCGTCCGATTCCTGTTTGACACATTTCAGGCATTGACAGCGAGTAGTAAACAAGGATACTGACTCACCAAACATTTCTTTTAGCTGCGACACTAGTTCGTCAAACGTCAGATCCTTCAGCTGTTTGGACAGAATGAGGTCTTCGAACCTTGAATGTTCACTTAATCCGATCTTGCGGAGTAGCAATCGAACCTTTCAGGAATCGTCCTGACGAATGAAGTCCGTCTGGAACATGTGTTCCCAGCGCTTGAATCACGCTTCGAATGTCTATCCAGAATCCGCGTCCTAATTGAATTCAATGATTGCATTCGTGGGAATATCAACAGAACGCGCCTGCATGACTCGCGTCGCTGCTCCTGTTGTCTGCAAACGCAAGCATTGTGTCAGATTTTCGATTTTTCATTCGTAACTCAATTTGAGATTGCTGTTGGAAAAGCAGCTTTTGAAATTGTTCAGCAAAAAAATTCATCACATTTCCAATTTTCTCCGCGCCATTTGTTATAATCTTCTCACTAGACGCCATTCCAAAAGTTGACACTTTACTGCTCCACAAAACTTCTAGCCCAACCAAAGGAAAAAGGCAGAACGGCAGTGACCTTGACAAAATAACGTATTAATCGCCGTCAACAAACACTGTACAACCACCGCGGACAGTGCTTGTATGTACAGGGCTCTTACTGACCTTCGAGTTCTAGAAGTGGAAGGTCAGCTACCAAGGTTAGTAGTTCCCCATAGCTTTTGCCGAGATTTCAGGTGGTTTTTAGTCACCTGCAGAAACTAGAACGTTCCAGAAGGTTCGAAATCCATGCGATAATCGTTAATAATCGATTAATCGTTAAAATAGTGCATTTTCTAGGTAATGTTTACTTTCTCGCGGACACCTTTCCTGAGCAGATAGTCACAAAGGGCACATCGATCAACCGAACCAAATGCACCTTTGATATCGAGGAACACAATAACGGTGGGCCGCCAATATGTGTGCCTGTGCTCCAACAACTGACGCAAAATGAAGACGTGGTCGGTGCATCTACGACCACGACGAAACCCAGCTTGCTACTCACGAATCTGGCTTTTATAAGTGCCAGTCAATCTGTGAAGGATGACAGAGCCAAGCAATTTGGAGACGATGAGGACCACACTGCTTCCTCTATGGTTGCCGTATTCCGACAGTGAGCGTCCCTTGAAAATTGAGACCGTGACGGAGCGGCTCCAGTCAGTTGGGACCGTTACCTGCTCCCATAGTTTCACTAGTAATATGTATAAATCATCCACAAGAGCAGGTCTCCTGAATATGAAGACGGCTGGAGGTAGATCATCTGGTCCCGCTGCTTTGTTCATCTCCAACTGTTTGACTTCTGAGCGAGGATGGATCCAAAGGGACAGACCACGGAGCGATTAGTGACCGGCGAGAAACCTAACAATTTCGACCGATTAAATTGTCTTTCAAAGTGCTCAGCCCAACGCTCCAAGCGTTTCGACAAGTTGTGGATAGGCTGTCCACTCGCGTCATGCATAGTTTCACTAACACCAGGTCTCCTGCTGCTCGTTTCCCGTATCAGACGGAATAACTTACGATGATTACCAAGGGAAGCGACCACTTCCATCTCTGACGCACGATGAGACCACCAAGATTCGCAGTCTCTCTTCAGGCTAGCACGGTGCTTTTCCCGGAGCTCTTTGCGAGCTTCACTGTGTTCGCTCCCAGCCGGAATATGCCGGCGACCGTCGATAAGTTCCAGAGACTGCGAAGAGACCCAATGTCCATGTTGGCTATTAGACATACCACATAAGGATCTTCCTGGTGCTAGTAAGGTCCGGTGAACATGCGACCAGTGACCTTCAATTGTCTCCAGTGAGCGCTTACTCAACTCGCATGTCAGCCTACTTCGATACGCATTCAGAACAGCTGGGTTCGCCAGTTGGCTGGTGTCAATGCGCTCACAACGTCGTCATCAGCATCCGCCATATCGCATCCGCATGTCAGCACATACAAGTGCATGGTCGGTGTCCACATATGTGCTCCAAATCGAGCGACAGTTCTGGACGCAGCCTCTCCATCAGTACCTGGTTGCAATGTGATCGATTTGCGTCCAATGCTGGTTCCAGGCTGGTGGGCGTCGAGTCACCTTCCGACAGTTGCTGTGTCGGAAGTTGGTGCTCGCAAGAAATATGCGAGCATCTTCGCACAAATAAAGTAACCGCTCACCGTTATCATTACGGGAGCCTACACCATGTTGGCCGCCCAGATGCAGTTCATCTGTGGACAATTTTCCAACCTGAGCGTTCAGATCTCCAGCCAGCACAACGGCGTCCGAACTTCTTCTGTGGCGAAGGAGCTCGTTCAGTTGGCGACAGAAGTCGTCTTCTACCGAAACATCGCTAAAGTTTGTGGGTGCATAAGCAGCGACGACGAAAAGACACATGTTAGTCCCACGTGATCTCGAAGCTTGTAATGTATGCTATAGACGTCATGATATAAGTTTCACATGCATGTTTGGTGAGCCGCCGCAATTTCACCAACAGCCGCTAGTTCTCTGTTATGCGGGTATTCTAGTAGGATGCTAATTGTTTCCAATTCAGTGTCGCTTACAATTTTAGCTCACGTGAACTGCACCGCTTCGTATGGCCACTAAGAAGAGTAAAGCGGACGCAGAATGTCGCGTTTTCAACGACGAATACGGAGTGAAGTACTTCTTCGTAAAGAGAAAGGACTTGAAATGCAGCTGTATCATATGCGGCGAAGGTATAGTGGTTGTGAAAAGTACAAACTTCGACGTCCTTATAAAACAAACACCTACCATCATACTCCAAATATTCAGGGAAGCAACGCTCAGAAAGATATGAGTCCATGAAAAGTAGTTGGAAAACAAAGAAACCTCTTCACGCGAAAATATACTGAAAGTAAAGCTGCCACTTTACAAGCTACAAAATAGTTTATAAGGTGGCTGAACGAGCAAAACCGTTTACTTATGCTAACTTAATCAAAAAGTGCATAATGGAAGCAGTGAATGACTTGTGTCCTTAGAAGACCAATTTGTTTGCCACTATCAGCGTTTCGGCAACTTATGTTGTGTGGAGAACAGCAGAAGTTGGTGAAAACGTAGTGCTGCAGATACGCCAAAAACTTGAAAACATTTTCTGGTTCTGTCTGGTGCTGGATGGGCCTGCTGATTGGTCGAGTACGTCACAACTCGTGTTCATTCGTGGTGTCAATTCGAACTTTCAGATAACGGGGGAGTTGGCGTCAGTCTGCAGTATGCATGGAACGACAACCGGAGAGGACATTTTCGTAGAAATGCACAAAATTTCGCAAGATTATAACCTTCCGTGGAATCGGCTTCGAGTTGTGACAGTTGATGGAGGGAAAAGCATGACTGGAGTGCGGACGGGTCTAGTAAGGTAGATCAAGATTCAGTTGGAAGATTTGGAAATCCCGGACGCTCTGTTCATTCGCTGCATCATACATCAACAAGCAGTCTGTGGGAAAGACTTAGATATTTATTGTATGCCAGTCGTTTCTGCTGTCAACTTCATTCGGGGACATGCTCTCAATCACCGTCAGTTCCACTCTTTTCTGGAAGACATTGATTCCGAATTCTGTGATTTAACTTCCACACATCAGTGCGATGGCTCAGTTGCTGTAAAGTTCTATTACGTTTGTACAAGCTCCGAAACGAAATAGCTGCGTTCCTGAATGAAAAACAAAAAGCTGACCCACAGCTGTCAGATCCTACCTGGCTGTCAAAGTTGGCATTTATGGTCGATATCACATCCCACATGAAAGAGCTGAACTTAAAACTGTAAGGAATGCACAACATCATCTGTGTTCTGTACAGAGGCATCATAGGATTTCGGCGAAAGCTGTCATTGTTTAAAATGCAACTAAACAAAAAACCCTTTACTTTTATATATTTCAAGGAGTTTTGCGCGACGATCACCGAAGACGCTTTGCTCGAGTTTCCGAGAATAACTTTTTGTGAATTGAAAAAGCATTTTTGGAGAGATTTCCAAATATGGAAAGAATTGCTAGTGAAGTTCTTCTGTTCCAGAATCCACAGGATTGAAAACTTGATGTTTCCGCTGAACTAGAGTTAGACGTAATTGACTTGCAAGCAAATTACTTCTTCGAAAGGAAGCACAGGAAAGGACAATTTGTCAGATTTTACCGCACCCGACTTGATGCTGCATTTCCAGAATTGATCAAATTTGTATTTGGTATGGCATCAGTGTTTGGAACAACTTATGTCTGTGAGTGAACATTATCAAAAATGAAGTGCTTGTAATCAACTCATCGAACGAGATTGACTGATGAACATTGGAAAGCAATTCTCCTGATCGGTTGCAGCCATTCCAAAGCAAACACTGATGATATCGTGAAAGTCAAACTTCAATTTAAAGATCTCACTAACATTTTTCGCTGCCCTTTGTAACTTTCGGATGTGTGCATATAAGTGAGGAAACTAACTTTTAGTAACAGTCGCCTCTGTTAAGATGATCATCACTTCATAAATGTCGAATTCCTTTCATTTTGCATTTTGCATGTCACTCACGTATACTTACGACATAAGGCGGAACATAGTTTGCAGTAGTTTCGTTATGTAGCTATGTTTTGGCCTTTGAGTAGCGTGCAAAATCCAATCCGGCCCGTCTAGAAAAGAGACTGGTGACCCCCGCGCTCTAGACCAAGTCACCGCTTGGCTTCCCCTACTCTTCGTCTATTCACACCCCCCGGCGATCAAACAACACACGCCGCGGCGGTCGATGGGCTGACATGCGCAACATGCGTCCCCCCTCGGAGCTTAGTGCGTAATATAACGGTACTGAATGGTTCACTAGTTCTTTCTGCAACAAATACGCCGCGCCGAACACGCTCATTCCTCACGCGGTGCTCCCACTAGACATCAGATAAGATGCGAACGCACCGATGATCGTACGTACCTAGCCTCTTTATGTCTGTTGACTTGATGGGCCAGGTTTCGCAACTGTATAGGAGGGTTGTACGGACGGTTGCCATTCAAAGCAGAGTAATGTCACGTCGGCGCCACAGATGGCGGAGATTAGCAAGCGCATAGAGCTTGTGCAATACGGTTCGTGATCTCATTCTCCGTTCCAGTGGAGCTGGTATAGCTGTCCTAATACTTGGATTTCTTGACGACTTCAAGATGATCACCGCCAAGCGTAAGTGCAAAAGGCGGTCCCTGCCAATCTTGGAGAAGAACTTTGCATTTTCATGATGCAAAGCATAGCCCGAAACGACTGACAGCTGAAGCTAATTTAGCTAGTGCAACTTGGAATGTTCGGGAGCTGCCATAGATTAGGACAATATCGTCAGCATACTCCAAGTCAAAAAGTCGTTCACCTGGGAGCAAATCCCCACCAAAGTCATGCCCGGCAAATGCCGTTTCCATGACTTCTTCAATGGCGAAGTTAAAGAGGAAAGGTGATAACGAGCAACTTCGTCTCACACCCCTGGAGATATTGAAGGGCGGAGAAAGCTTGCCGTAAACTCACTCTGCCCGAGCTATGCGCGCATAGCGTTCGGATAATATTTACATATTTCCTGAGCAGATAGTCGCAAACGGCACATTGATGTCGAAGGACACGACTACAGTGGGCCGCCAATAAACATGGCGGTGCTTCAGCAACTGACATAATTTAAAGTGGTAGTCAATGCAGCCTCGATTTCGACAAAAGCAGGTTTGCTCCTCGCGCATCTGACTTTCACGAGGACGAGAGACGCAACTGACTTAAGGGCAAATGAGAGCAGACTGATTCCTCTATGACTGCTGTTTTCCGAACGGGAGCCTACCTTGAAAAGTTGAATTATTGCATCATCATCATCATTATACATGTCAGCTACAGATGGTAAAACACCTCCGCTATTGTACCGCAATACATAAAGGAAATACATACATAAATACAATACATAAAGGAAAAATAAATACGACAGTAGAATGCCAGCTGAGCTACCAGCAACGGATACGCATCGTTCCGGTAAGCTACTAGCCGGCTACTAGGCAAAAACGAAAATTTAATTACGTTTTACCCTACGAAATAAGATCGTAGATGGAGGGGGAGGCTAAAGGGATGGGGAGGGACAAAGAAACTCACAGCAGGAACGCCACTGAGGTCGGCTCCTTGCCATATCAGCAAGTGTATCCAGCCAAACGTGTTCACCGTCTTTTGGACCCCAACCAGGGAGCCGTGAAGCTCCAGGTGAGGCCAGCTCCGAAGTGAGGGCCTTCATTCCTCTGGACCAAGTCATCGCTTGGCCACCTCTCCTCTTCTTCCACCCACATCCCCGGTGAGCAAAAAACGCACGTCTAGGGAGTCGGTGGGCTGGCATGCGCAACACGTGGCCCAGCCATCGGAGCCTGGTGAGTGAAATGACGGTGCTGAGCGGTTCATTCCCTTGTCCTAGGCCGTAAACAAGGCGTCGAACACGCTCGTTACTCACGCGGTGTTCCCAACAGATGTGAGCCAAACTGCGAAGGCACCGATGGTCGAACGTAAGTAGCCTCTTCATGTCCGCCGATCTTAGGGGCCCGGTTTCGCAACCGTACAGTAAGGTCGAACGTACCGCTGCATTGTACACTCTACCCTTCAGGGCGAGAGTAATGTCGCGCCGTCGCCATAGGTGGCGAAGGTTAGCAAAAGCACTTCGAGCTTTCGCTATGCGGTTCGTGATCTCGTCTTCGATCCCAAGGGCGCTGATACAACTTCCCAGGTAATTGAATTTCTGAACGACTTCTAGCTGATCCCCACCAAGGGTCAGCACAGGGGGCAAACCCTGCCAATTCTGGATGAACGCTTTGCACTTCGGTGGTGCAAAGCAAAGCCCGAAGCGACTGACAACCAGTGCTAATCTGTCCAGCGCGGCTTGACACGTCTGGGAGCTGTCACAGATCAGGGCAATATCATCAGCATACTCTAAATCAAGAAGTCGTTCTCCTGGGAGTAGCTCCACACCTTCCAAGTCATGTCCTGTAAATGCAATCTCCAGGACTTCGTCAATAGCGAAGTTGAATAGGAAAGGTGACAGCAGGCATCCTTGTCTCACACCGCTGGAGATATTGAAGGGTGGCGAAAGCTTGCCGTAAACCCTCACTCTGCCCGTGCTATGCGCATATAATGCCCGGATAATATTTACATATTTCTCGGGCACACCTTTCCTGAGTAGACAATTCCAAAGGACACATCGATCAACCGAATCGAAGACACCTATGATGTCGAGGAACACGACTACGGTGGACCGCCAATATGTGTGACGGTGCTCCAATAACTGACGCAAAGTGAAGATGTCGTCGATGCAGCCACGACCCCGACGAAACCCGGCTTGCTCCTCACGAATCTGGCTTTCACGAGCGCCAGTCAGTCTGTGGAGAATTATGGACGCGAGTAATTTGGAGGCGATGGAGATCAGACGGATTCCTCTATGGTTGCCGCATTCCGAGCGCGAGCCGCCTTTGAAGATGGGAACAATAACGGAGCGGCTCCAGTCGCTTGGGACAATCTCCTGCTCCCACACTTTCACTAGTAATTCAAGTGAAGCATCAACAAGAGCAGAGCCTCCAAATTTGAAGAGGGCTGGAGGAAGATCACCTGGTCCCGCGGCTTTGTTCAACTTCAACAGTCCGATCTCACGTTCGACTTCTCAGCGAGAGGGTGGATCCAAAGGGACAGCCCACGGAGCGGGGCGATCAGTGACCGGCGAATCGAACAATTCTTGCCGATTAAACTGCTTTTCAAAATGCTCAGCCCAACGCTCCAAACGTTTTGAGAAATTGTGGATAGGCTGTCCACTCTCGTCACGTATAGTTTCACTAACACCAGGTCTCCTGCTGCACGTTTCCCGTATCAGACGGAATAACTTACGATGGTTGCCAAGGGCAGCGGCCACTTTCATCTCTGACGCACGATGAGACCACCAAGATTCGCGGTCTCTCTTCAGGCTAGCACGGAGTCTTTCATGGAGCTCTTTGCGAGTTTCATTGTGCTCGCTTCCAGCCGGGATTTGCCGGCGAGCATCTATAAGCTCCAGAGACTGCGAAGAGACCCAATGTCCATGTTGTCCATTAGACATACCACATGAGGATTTGCCTGTTGTTAGTAAGGTCTGGCGAACATGTGACCAGTGACCATCAATTGTCTGCAGTGAGCGCTTACTCAACTCGCATGTTAGCGTACTTCGATACGCATTCAGAACAGCTGGTTTTGTCAGTTGGCTGGTGTCAATACGCTCACAGCGTCGTCGTGGGCGTCCGCCAAATCGCATCCGCATGTCAGCACATACAAGTGCATGATCGGTGTCCACACATGTGCTCCAAATCGAGCGACAATTCTGGATGCAGCCTCTGCAGCGGTAACTGATAGCAATGTGCTCGATCTGCGTGCAAGGCTGGTTCGAGGCTGGTGGGCGCCAAGTCACCCTCCGGCGGTTGCTGTGTCGGAAGTTAATGCCCCCAAGAAATAAGCGAGCATCTTCACATAAATGAAGTAACCGCTCACCGTTATCATTACGGGAGCCTACACCGTGTTGACCGCCCAGATGCAACTCATCAGTGGACAACTTTCCAACTTGTGCATTCATATCCCCCGTCAGCACAACAGTGTCCGTGCTTCTTCTGTGGCGAAGGAGCTGGGTCAGTTGGCGGTAGAAGTCGTTCTTTACCGAATCATCGCTACAGTTTGTGGGCGCATAGGCAGCGATGATGAATAGACATCTATTAGTCCCGCGCGACTTCGAAGCTTTAAACGAGCCAGCCAATCGGACCGCACACATCCGGCTACTGATTGGAATCCAATCAACTAGAGCAGCTTCAGCCCGGGGACTCAGGGCAATGCCAACACCAGCTTGGCCAGTGCTCGAAGCTGCATCGTCACTGAATAGGCGCAAGGAGAAAATACTGCTTGCGTCACCTGAAGGGGATCGCAGAGTGAGCACAGTGCTTGAGTCTTGCAGGCGAGTCTCTGATAAGCAGCAGATATCGATCGAGTGGGTCTCTAATGTTCAGGCAAGTGCTGCCTGTTGACCGATTTGTAGCAGTGTGCGTACATTGAGGCATGCCAATCTGAAGGAGGATCGAGGGCTCCAAATGGAAGCCGATGAACTGGATTGGACCGCTTGATTGGACATGGGCTTGTCGACAGGAGAGGAGTGATGCTCCGCGTTCACGTGTGAGTTGAAATTAAAAGGTAAATGCCTAGCAAAGCATGTTGGGGGAGGGCCAAGAATCGGGGGGTTGAAAACTGGGGGGATATAAGTGAAGTTGGAATGGGACGGTAAGGGTGAAAAAGTGTAAGAGGGGGAATAAGAAGATGGGAAGGCTTGAGCATTAGCATCCAAACCCCTATCCACCCTGCTCGATGCAGCAGATAGGGCACCGTTTATTATCCTCTGCGGTGGCCAGAGCATCAAGAAATTGTTTGAAGGCAAATTCATAGTATTGCGTGGGCAGGATACTGTCAGGTTGCCCAGGCCTAGACAGGAGAACGATTAGGGTTCTCAACCAAAGCCTTTGGTTCAAAAACCTGACCGCAAGGCAGCGGGTTTGGCACTGGACTACAAGGAGTCCATTTTAAGGAATAAGGTGCCACCCTCATTCCAACCCCCAACCTGGAGGACCAGGAGGCTGAGTTTGTCTGGCCTCTAACCATTGACCAATCTGGTATGAGTGGCTCTGAAGGTGCAAAAATGCACCACCCAGTATAGCTCAATGGATCGCTGAGGCACACAAACCATCGCACCACGGTAAGGTCCAGCCTCATTGCGGAGCGGCTCCAGTTTCCTCCTCCCATAGATTCACTAATAACTTATGTTGTAGCACAGAACTTATTATTTAAACTTCCCAAAGCTTCCAGCTCGACGTGACTTTGGCACGTGTTTGTTCTTAGCCATCGGATTAATCGAACTATATCAGCGTTTCTGATCGAAAACATTTTTGAACGGTGTGCGTAGGCTTACGCCTGTGATCTCTCTGTGATTCTTATGACTGATTCAAATTCAAGTAAGACCGGAAGTAGAAAGATCCCGTGAATGTTCCACCTTCGAAATCATCATTGAGCCAACAGGGAATGCGGTGCATTGATGTGCCAAAGGAGAGCCAAATCAACACAGACGATTCACATGATCAACCAAACAATGCCCACGTGCCCTGCACTAGCAGTCCCCGCTGTACCGACCACGTGGAGAATAAAAGAAAACAGTGGTGTCAGTAAACGAAAGGAAACAGAAAAGACAAGCTTATCGAATTTCGTAGGCAATATTAAGATGTAAGTTAAAATGAGTTAAAGAAGCATAGGCCGTAGTTGATGAGTAAAAGCTTAAGACATGAAGGGGAAGAGTTTAAACTGCAGACCGAGGGTGTCAAGTCGATGCTCGAACTCTTTCACTGTCGGTGCCATCCTGACATCTGCAGGCAGTGCGTTCCAATAAGCTATAACCCTACGCGATAGCCGAAAATCTATCCAAATGCGGTCAGACCGGGGTTTGTGCAACTTTAAAGGGTGGCCACGAAGGGTTCGTGCTCGAGTGGGGCGAAACGTTTCAGTCAAATCAGGACCAATCTGACCCATCAGTATACGATACGTGAGGACCAAGTCGCCCCGAAGCCGCCTGTAATACCTGGAAAACATATCCAACTTACGCAGCCTCTCCGGGTACGTCAGCTTCTTTAATCCGTGCGCTATTTTCGTCCCGGGACCGCATGACTCGTTCAACTGCCATTTTATCACGAACCAGGCAGGGATGACAAGCCTGAACGCAGTATTCCAAGTACGGCCTTACAAAAGCCGACAATAGTCTAACGAACATTTCGGTGGTCATGATCTCGAATGACCTGCGGATCATCCACAACATGTTGAAACCTTTGTGGGCACCTGTCGTCCAGTTTTCAATGGACTTAAAGTCTGATGGTTGCAAAACTCCGAGGTCAGATTGAAGTTGAACTCGCGGTACCTCGTTGCTGCCAAGCAAATAACGCGTCAGGGAGTCATTCGGACCACCGCGTAAAACTGAACATTTCGCTAAATTAACGGGCAACTGCCGCAAAAGAGACCAGTCTCGAAGTCTATCCAGTGCCCTTTGTAGGGTCAGTGGGCTAATCGGATCATCTCTTATGAACCAGAATTACAAGTCATCCGCAAACATTAGGGATCGCACACCCAATTCATCAGGTAGGTCATTAACGTATGAAGTGAAGAGAAGGGGGCCAAGGACCGAACCTTGCGAGATGCCGCTGAGAACACATTGGCGGAAGGACAGGCTTGAATCCACCGGCACACACATTTCCCTTCCGATTAGGAAGGCTGGGATCCATCGTAGCACTGGTCCAGAACTACCATAGGGCTTCGGCTTGCACAAAAGGCGCGAATGTGGTACGGTGTCAAAACCTTTGGAAAAGTCAGTAAACAGCACTTCCACTACCTTCCCGCAATCAACGGCTTCGGCCCAGTGTTCGCGAGCCGTTAACAAGTTAGTAAGGCAAGAATAGCCCTTACGAAAGCCGTACTGAGAGGGATTAAGCAACTCAAGCACTCTCAAGTGTCCTTCGAGGACGTCTCTCACGAGTTTTTCTAACAACTTGACCAGAACGCTCGTCAAACCGACCGATCTATAGTTATCAGGGAGGTGTTTGTCACCTTTCTTAAAAAGGGGGTAAACAATAGCCTCGTTCCAGTCAGTGGGTAGAGGGCAGCTGCGTAGAGACTTCGCACAAAGTTGTGTAATCGGATGGCAAAGTTCATTAGGCAACTCATACAACAGTTTGAGATGCATAGCATCCACGCTGGCAGCTTTGTTGGGATTTAATTTCCTCAGAAGCCGGATCACTTGAGTCTCCGTTATGAAAACCTCCAAGAAGGAGCCCTCGGGAACAATTTGCCTGCACGCTGATATGCGACAGCCGCGACTCTCGAACCTAAACCCCAGCATGCTGTCCTCCAAGCAAACAAGCTTTTTCATTATCTGTGACAGCAGCAGAGCCGTCAGGGCCAAACAACACTGGGATGCACGAATCCATATTGTTTCGCCTTTTGACATACGCGAAGAAGCGTTTCGGGTTTGATGAGGCTATACGAGCAAGCTCTACTTCATGCTGTAGTCGAGCACCTCGTAGATGCTACCTGTTGACATCTCGATCCTCGGTAGCGCTTGTAGGTGCATGATGAAGGGGCACATAAGTAAGTACGCCGACATCTGGCACGTCTGTTAATTTGTTTGCGTACAGCAGAATCAAACTAGGGTTGCTTTGCCCTAGTTTTATTCCTTCCAGACAGTGGTATATGGGGGGAGAGAGCTCACTTAAGTATGATTTAACTCTGTCCCAGGCCGTTTGAACGTCGTCACGTTCCAGAATGACCAAGACGATTTGCGCCTTGGTTTTCATTGTCTGAAGTCTGCGCGTTGTGATTGGGACTCGGTCGGGACGATCATTAGTCTGACGACTAAGGGCGCACTTAAATGAGAGACATGCGTGGTCGTTAGCACCGAAAGGTGGGTTGTATACAATATCTGTGACAGAGTCAATGGGTTTAGCGAAGATCAAGTTCAAGAGGGACGGCTTTTGACCCATCATGAATCTAGTGGGTCGATCGACAAACTGGTGCACGGGAGCAAGCAAGGCCAGCTCGGTAGCCAAACACCTTGTAACAGCGGCGCAGGAAAGATTCTGCCAGTCAACGTCGGGAAGATTAAAGTCCCCATCACTAAACACCTATTTGCTGAATGTTCACGGATGAAATCAACGAGATCCTTAGCAACGCTGTCGAGGCTTCTATTGACCAGCACAACTTTAAGTTGCTCAGATGGAATACACAGGTTACCTGCGAGTGCCTCAACAGCACCGTCTGGTGATCGGAAATTATACGTCTTAAAGACAGTAAGTGCAGAGTTAACGTACAAAGCAACGCCACCTCAGCGCCGATCAGAGGTGTGGTCACACCTCGGCAGTGCGTAGCCTGGCAAGCACACTGCACTGTCCGTGACGTCGGTGGACAACCACATTTCAGTGAATGCGAGAACGTCTGGACGGTAGTCGTCGACAAGACCGCCGACTTCGCACAGCTTGTTTCGCAGGCTACGCACATTGCTTAAGATCAGTTTACTGATACAAGTTATTCCGCCAACCCCTTCGAATTCCGCTACACAGATGAATCTGGGGTACTGAACTGGACGAATCTTCCATATATTGGCTACCCTGCCAGAACGTCTAAAATAGTGGAAAAATAAAAATGGCATCAGCAGTACGCCGTGCAACCACCACCGGTTGCGCGCAGACTAAGGATACTGTGAAGGTCTCCCTGCTGCTAAGTAGGCTCAAAACCGCGTCGCAAAATTACAAGATAAGCTCGTTACCATTAGGCTACGGGTCGAAGTACACACTGGAGTTGCAAGAGCGGCTGAGACGGAGCTAACCACCTTTCTAACAAAGTTGTCAAGTACCATAGAGAATCTTGTTTGTCGACCTATAATTGTCTAGAATCTTCGCGCGATACCCTTCCAAAAAATTTTCTGTTGGCATGTAATATTCCAGATGGGCGAAACAAGCTTCAGCGTAGATACTGTATTTCCAAGAAACCACGCGAGAAAACATTTTGCTATGATTACTGGAAGATGAAGCTTCTGACATTGTGGTCGATAGTAAGATATTGGAGAAAGCGGTTAACGCAGTTATGGTCGAGGAGCTAGCGTGACTTTTGGACTTGCCAATGCTTCCCACGCAATGATGCCAAACATTCCACTCTCGATACCCACAACTGGAAGAGAATCTGAGATCCTTCTTTCAGGATCTGAAACGTGCTTTGGCGGACGAAAATCGGAGTGCAAAAGAAGCGTATTCTGGAACAGTTGACAGAGAGAGTGAACACGGCATCTATTAAACGTGAGTTCAATAAATTTTTCTTCAAACAGTTTCCTGATACTCTGGTCGTCGTAGAGTATACTAAACGGCGATTTACCTGTTACATCGAGCTGGGTGGACAGGGGCTTGGATGCTGCTGCTCAGGGCTTCCCGTCTACTCACTCACCCGCCTACGCTTTTTCACCCTTATCATCCCCTTCCAACTTACTTTTATCCAGCCAACAATTTTCAACCCGAGATTCTTGGCCCAGCTCCAACATGCTTTGCTATGCGGTTATATTCTAGTTTCAACTCACATACAAACGCGCAGCGTCACTCCTGTCCTATTGACAAGCCCATGTCCAACCAAGCGGTCCATCCCAGTTCATCAGCTTCCAGTTGGAGCCCTCCATCCTCCTTCAGATTGGCATGCCTCAATGTACGCACACTGCTACAAATCGGTCAACAGGCAGCACTTGCCTGAACATTAGAGACCCACTCGATCGATATCTGCTGCTTATCAGAGACCCGCCTGCAAGACTCGAGCACTGTGCTCACTCTGAGATCCCCTTCAGATGACGCAAGCAGTATTTTCTCCTTGCGCCTATCCGGTGACGATACAGCTTCGAGCACCGGCCAAGCTGGTGTTGGTATCGCCCTGAGTCCCCGGGCTGAAGCTGCTCTAGTTGATTGGATTCCAATCAGTAGCCGGATGTGTGCGGTCCGATTGGCTGGCTCGTTTAAAGCTTCGAAGTCGCGCGGGACTAATAGGTGCCTATTCATCATCGCTGCCTATGCGCCCACAAACTGTAGCGATGATTCGGTAAAGAACGACTTCTACCGCCAACTGACTCAGCTCCTTCGCCACAGAAGAAGCACGGACACTGTTGTGCTGACGGGGGATATGAATGCACAAGTTGGAAAGTTGTCCACTGATGAAATGCATCTGGGCGGCCAACACGGTGTAGGCTCCTGTAATGATAAAGGCTATCGGTTACTTTATTTGTGTGAAGATGCTCGCTTATTTCTTGCGAGCACTAACTTCCGACACAGCACCCGTCGGAGGGTGACTCGGCGCCCACCAGCCTCGAACCAGCATTGGACGCAAATCGATCACATTGCAACCAGGTACTGATGGAGAGGCTGCGTCCAGAATTGTCGCTCGATTTGGAGCACATATGTGGACACCGACAATGCACTTGGATGTGCTGACATGCAGATGCGTTTTGGCGGACGCCCACGACGACGTTGTGAGTGCATTGACACCAGCCAACTGACGAACCCAGCTGTTCTGAATGCGTATCGAAGTACGCTGACATGCGAGTTGAGTAAGCGCTCACTGGAGACAATTGATGGTCACTGGCCACATGTTCACCAGACCTTACTAGCAGCAGGTAAATCCTCAGGTGGTATGTGTAATCGCCAACATGGATATTGTGTCTCTTCGCAGTCTCTGGAACCTATCGATGCTCGCCGGCATATTCCGGCTAGAAGCGAGCACAATGAAACTCGCAAAGAGCTCCATGAAAGACTCCGTGCTAGCCTGAAGAGAGACCGCGAATCTTGGTGGTCTCATCGTGCGTCAGAGATGGAAGTGGTCGCTGCCCTTGGTATGCATCGGTAGTTATTCCGTCTGATACGGGAAACGGGCAGCAGGAGACCTAGTGTAAGTAAACAAATTATGACGAGCGTGGACAGCCTATCCGCAATTTAAAACAGTTAGTTTCCTTCAGTAGTTTGAACAACGTAATTAGAAGACGAATATTGGCAAATGCTAGCCTTACGTATTATCTCGTCAGTACTAATACAATAACAGGGAAATCTTTTTTGTATATCTTATAGGGCACAATCAAGCCAATTAAATTTATGGTTGTGGTCATTGTTGTTGGCATAAGGACCACGGCAACCGCACGTTGAGAACTAATTGCTTTTGGACACACAAAGCTGGTCTAATTCGGTTTATCGCGACGGCCTAGGCAAATCGCAAAAGGCGTAAATTAGTATGACGCAACAATATCCGGAACGACGACTCGTCACCGTGTTAATCCCTTATCCGCGTTCCGGATCTTATTGCGTCCTATTAATTCACGAATTTTGCGATTTGCCGAGGCCGTCGCGATAAGCCGAATTAGACCAACTTCGGGTGTCCAAAAGCAATTAGTTGTCAACGTGCGGTTGCCGTGGTCCTTATCCCAACAACAATGACCACAACCATAAATTTGATTGGCTTGCTTGTGCTTTATATAAAAGGAATTTCCTGTTAGTGTATTGGTAATGACGAGATAGTACGTAATGCTAGCATCTGCCAATATTCGTCCTCGCATTTCGTTATCAACAATTGGTCAAATGGATTGCAGCGTTAGGCTGAGCACTTTGAAAGGCAATTTAATCCGCTGGAATGGTTCGATTCTTCGACGGAGGGTTATCGCCCTGCTCCGTGGGCCGTCCCTTTGGATTCACCCACTCGCTCAGAAGTCAAACCAGAGATCAAACTGTTGAAGATGAACAAAGCCGCGGGACCAAATTCAAATTCGAGGGACCTGCTCTTGTGGATGATTTATGCGAGTTACTAGTGAAACTGTGGGAGCAGGAAACTGTCCCAACCGACTGGAGCCGCTCCGTCATAGTCCCAATTTTCAAGGGACGCTCACGATCGGAATGCGGCAACCATAGAGGAATCAGTCTGGTCCCCATCGCCTCCAAATTGCTTGCCTCTGTCATGCTTCACAGATTGACTGGCACTCGTGAAAGCCATATTGGTAGAATAGCAAGCCGGGTTTCGTCGAGGTCGTAGCTGCACTGACCACATCTTCATTTTGCGTCAATCGTTGAAGCACCGTCACACATATTGGCGGCCCACCGTTGTCGTGTTCCTCGATATCAAAGTTGCAGTCGATTCGGTGGATAGACTTGCACTTTGGGACTGTTTACTCAGGAAAGGTGTGCCTGAAATTACTGTAAATATGGTCCGAGCATTATACGCGCGTAGCACGGGCAGTGTGAGGACTTACGGCAAGCTCCCGTCACCCTTTAATATCTCCAGCGGTTTCAGACAAGGATGCCCGCTGTCACCTTTCCTCTTCAACTTCGCTATTGACGAAGTCATGGACATCGCGTTCACAGAACACCACTTTGGGGTGGATCTGCTCCAAAGAGAACGACTTCTTGACTTGGAGTATGCAGACGATATTGCCCCCATCTGTGACAGTTCCCAGACGTGCCAAGCTGCACTGGACAGATTAGCACTGACTGTCCGTTACTTCGGGCTTTTGCTTCGCACCCTCGAAGTGCAAAGCGTTCCTCCTAGGTTGGCTTGGACCGCCTCCTGTGCTGACCCTTGGTGTGGATCAGCTAGAAGTCGTTCAATACTGACTATCTGGGAAGTTGTATCAGCGCCCGTGGGACTGAAGGTCAGATAACGAACCGCAGAGCAAAAGCTCGAGGCACTTTTACTAATCTTCGCCACCTATGGCGGCGGCGCGACATCACTCTCGCCCTGAAGGCTAGAGTGCACAATGCAGCGGTCTGCTCGACTCTCCTGTATGTTTGGGAAACCTGACCCCTTAGATCAACGGACATAAAGAGGCTAGTTAAGTTCGACTAACAGTGCGTTCGCAATTTAGCTCACATCTGGTGGGAACACCGCGTGAGCAACGAGCGTGTTCGACGCCTTGTTTACGGTACAGAAGAAGGAAATGAACCGCTCAGCATCGTTATCTCACGCACCAGGCTCCGATGGCTCGGCCACGTGTTATGCATACCAGCCCAACGGCTCCCGCGACGTGCTTTGTTTGCTCGCCGGGGGTGCAGATGGAAGAAGGGGAGAGGTGATCAAGCAATAGCTTGGTCGAGAGGAATGAAGGCCCTGGCTTTGGAACTGGCCTCGGTTCGAGCGTCTCGGCTCCCTGGTTGGGGTCTGAAAGACGACGAACACGTTTGGCTGGATACACTTGCTGACATGGCCAGGATCCGACCTCAGTGGTGTTCCTGCTGTGAGTTTCTTTGTCCCTCCCCATCCCTTTTATCCTTCCCCTCTGACCACAATCTCAGATCGTAGCATAAGATAATTTCACATAATTTTTTGTTGCCTAATAGCCGGCTGGTAGGTTTCCGGAACGATGCCCAGTTGTTGCTGGCAGCTCAGCTGGCATGCAACTGTTGCATTGCTTTTCCTTTTTTCTTTTATGTATTGCAGCACAGTAGCTGAGGGGTTTTAAACCTCTAGCTAACGTGTATAATGATAATGATGATGAAACGCCCACCACAGAAACTGGACGATGCCCTGTAATTAGGGGAGAAACTCGAGAGCGTGGATGCGGCTACGGGTGCGTCATTGAGCTGAGCCGAACGGAAGGACCCTGTCATCACCAACCACCCTGCTGTCGAACTGAACAGAGACCCATAGCAAAAGAATATGTCGCAGAAACTTCGGGGAGACTGCAAACTTTATTGAGCACAACCAACGGGCTGGGTCCCGAAGATGTTCGTTCGCTGTACCGGCTGTGCTTGGCGCGCATTGTGCAGCTGTTTCACTCGTGTTTGGGATTTTGTGCATAAATCGTGTCAAAATGCTACTTGATAAGGGAGCTACATGTTCCCTGGTTGGAAAGCGCATTGTCCCAGCCGACGCAAACATATTCCTTGACAGTTCAGTGAACCTGGTGGCAGTCAACAAGACCGCCACCAGTTCAGCCGCCAGTTGCAAAAGTCGCTCGCCAAATCACCTAAAGCGATGTGGGGAATATAAGTCACACGTCCTACTTTGGAAGAGATTCGACATGAGCTTTCCGTGTTGAAATGAAACATGGCTAGTGGACCCGACGACCTTCCGATATATTTGTTGACTGGTCTCGCTTCTCTATTTAAGAGGATATGGAACAGTGAAGAGGTGTCTTCAGACTGGCGACTGTCGACTATCGTGTCCATCTTCAAGAAGCGTGGCGTACTTTGTGCGAAAATCATATAGACATCAGACTTATTTCCGTAACTTCCAAACTTCTCAATGGTAGCATTCTACGATGACTTACTGGTCCCCATGAGAACCGAATCACTGAAAGCCAGACTGGCATCCACCTTGGTAGTGGTTGCATCGACCACAAAGTGTTACAGCAAAGACACACATACAGACGACAGAGTATGGTGACTTTAAGTGACTTGAAAGCTGCCTTCGAGTCTGTTGACCGCACCTGTTGGTGACACTGCTTATGCATTAAAGGCATTCTAGCCAAACTCCTTTCCCTTCTGAATTTACCGTACCGTGATTCCCGAGGCCGTGTAAAGGTATAAGGGAAACTCTCTCCTGAATTCCCCACGACAATTAGGGCTCGCAATTGGGTTTCACACGATAAGTGGGGTTCGATAGGGTTGTCCTCTATTTCCTTTCCTGTTCAATTTTGTGATCGAAATGATCATGAGTGACTCGGTCCATCCAGACCATTCTGGAGTGGAAGTTCTGCCAGGCAACCTGCTGACAAACCTGGAGTATGTGGACGACATAGTTCTCCTTGGGTCTGACGCAGCGGCTATGTAAACACTACTGGATTGACTGACGCGTAACTCTGCACGCTTCGGCATGCGCTTTGCACCTTCAAAGTACAAAATGCTGCTGTAGGACTAGACAGACACCTATGGTTCTAGCTATCATCGAGCAGGCACTGTAAGTGGTGGACTGCTTCACTTGGTAGAAGGGTCCCCTCTGGTGGTCACATAACCGAGGGTTACTTCGCGTGTCAGCAAGGCCCATGTAGCTTTCCAAAGGCTCAATCATCTATGGAGACGGAGCGATATCAGCTTGTCAGTGAAAGGTAGGATGCATAACACTGCGATAAGGCCTGTGTTATTGTATGGATCAGAGACCTGGCCAGTTCGCGGCGAAGACATAAAACGCCTGACCGTGTATGACCACCGGCGCTTGCGAAGTATTGCTCATGTTTGGTGGGAACAATGGGAAAACAATGCTGAGGTCCGCCAGTTGGCTTTCGGCAAGAAGTCTTCTGATGCCTCATTCGAGTGTTTGCAGTATCCTAATCACTTCCGTTGGCTAGGCTATGTTCTCCGTATGCCCGATGACCAGCCTCTTCGGCTGGCATTATACATCATGGCTGAACACCCCGTGGTAGGGTGAGATTCAGGAGTGCTTATAGTAAGAGAGGAGTGCGGTTCGAGGGTACATCGCCTATGACCTTGGTTAGAAAACAAACACACAGGGGATTAGGGAGAACAACCAGCCCGTGAATGCAACCACAGAATTCAAGGTGGACCCAGTGCGTTGTCAATCGGGAACCTGGCTGGCAGAGAAACACAGCATGGTAAAAGACTGTGAAGAGCGGCACGATAAGGCTGTGCAAAGACGCCTAGAATCAGTGCCAAACAGCTAATGAAGAGACCACTGGTACCATCAGATTATGTATGTTGTGCTTACAGAAAGGTAGGTAAAACAAAACCGAGTTTAATTTAATTCAGCAAGCAAAAATAAGTGGCACTAAGACATACTTCACGTGACTTCCTATGTGTTTGTGTTAAGAGGAACTCATCAGGATATAAAAATCCACATTGTACACCTAAGCTTGTCTTAGGCTACGTTGCCCAAACAGATCACGCTCACCCGGTCTGATCACTTGACCCAACCTTTGCTAGGTGGTGCAAAGTAACGTTTTTTAATTGCTCGCATATGTTACTCGAAATAAAATCATTCATAGAAATAGAAGTGTAGGCACGACAACGTGCGCATAGGTGTTCTTTGATTATCAAGCCTTACGAAACTAAACACTTGGTGCAAGTAACGAAAAGAGTGGACAATGACAGGTCCAATTTTACGTGTTGCTATTTAGTAAAAGATCGAAAGCCAGAAACCAGCAAACTGTGTGATAATTTGTGATGGGATGGAGGAAAATTACAACATGCGGTATCAATACCTAAAGTAAGGTAGTGTAAAAACGAAATATTTGGTTTATGGATTGTTAATCTCATATAAAAAGGCAAGTCGGGAAAACTCACCGAGGCAGGATGCTTCCTGCGAATGTACTCCGCAGCCCAAACTTGAGCCCCTCCAATAGCAGGTTCGAGGATGAGGTCTATATCATTGGGAGCCACAAGTACGGACTTGAAAGGGAGGGCGCCCCGGCCGGGACCCAAGCTAACCAATGAATCTACAGAAGGGCCGATGAAACAACAGAAGGGCATACGCACTCCATCGAGCACAGTGGCTTTGGCGCAAACCCAAGCTGTATCAGCAGAAACCCGAGCCCCAAACGTGGCTCCACAACAAGCGACTACACGACGAAGACAGGTCTTCTCCCCAACCCGGCAATCAGAGGCCAAGATACAGTCAATGAGGCAGGCACGAGAATCCACGCGGCAGCCAGGACCAATTAAACAAGCTCCGACGATTTTTGCTTTTGGGTGCACGCTAGCAGATTTTGCAACATAAACCTGTGGTCCAAATGCGGAGTATTCACAGTTCTGTGGAAGCAACATTGGAGGGAGGACGTCTGGTACAGAAGCGAAGCGTGACAAAATATGTGGACCCAAGTTAATGAGCGTTTGTAAATCCGGTGCGGCGCGTAAGACGAGTGGACCATTCGGTACGGGATCTACGTGGATGGAATAGTCCATAACCTCCTCGTTAGTCAAAACATCATGAATAAGGTCACCCAAAGTCCGGTAGTCAAAGTTGTCCTGTTGAGAAAAAGTAAAGAGAAACGAGTCAATCCGGTAAGCGCTATGGAAAACATGTAATTAAGGCCCAACGACACACGATGACAGGGTAATATACAAGGAATGAGATGAGTAAGCCTTAACGAGGTACGGTATGTGGAGTAAAGATCAAGGATGTTCACATCTCACAAGATAAAAACCCTGTGCGGAGTAACACTACTACAGTGAGCAAAGCAATGAAGACTGGTTTTAGAACACAAGTATAGAAACTACAATTTGAAAAACCAAAATATAGCGGATGAAGTCCGGATTATATTAAAGGATCCGACATTATGGGATCTTAAAAATGGTGCGGCATAGAAAACATGTAATCATATGCCGCGGAGTGAACGATCACTAAACAAAACTGATACCGCGGATGGGCGGTGTGATGTGTGCATTTTTTGCGTAATACTAGGAACAATTGAGCAAACCCTCTCAGCCACACAACTTAGCACCGCTTGCGACAACACTGATAAGCAGCTAAGTAACTAACTAACTGGATCAAAAAGTGAATAATAGCGAACATCTCATTGACTCCAGTGCTTAGTAAAGTATACACTTGCGCCCCACGACACTTTACCAAATTAAGAAGCATTGCTAAAGATGACTTTGACCGTAGATAAGGTCTCATAAACACAAGGAGTAAGCGCACCAATGTCAACAACAGACACCAATCAGATCTACCTGAAACAACGGGGGTATATGGGCACTGCACGCAGCAATCTCCAAGTCCATCAGATCGGAGGCCAATTCTACGCAGTGGTCGGGGCGCAGAATATCAGAAAAGGCGACAGATGGTGACGCTACATGCTGCAGTCGGATAAGGCGGTTATCAGCGCTACGTGAGAAGATGGCCATGACACCCCATTCGGAAGCCTGTGAACGGCTGATCACATTCGAAGTGTACGGGAGAATCAAACTCAAAATGGCAGAAGGATTACGTGTTCTTCGTTGTTGGTGTTGCACCAGAAAGGGAAGTAACGGCCTTGCACAGACTAAATCGGCTGGTACCAGCAAGAAGTCCGCCACACCGCGTAATGCTTGACGTGAGTCCAGATCGCGCATCACATCACCAATGCTTGAACTCCCGTCACCGTGATGAACGCGTATGCGTGTATTTTCGTAGCAACTGGAGTCTCGGATGAACTCCTCCACTTGAGTGGATTGATTACACGAATAAATCAAGATGTCCTTGAAACCATCCTCGACCAAACGTGACAACGCGTAATGCAACAGAGGAACATTCGCCAGGGGCAATAAGCAGTGCGGAGTGTGACTAGACAGTGGCTGGAAACGGGAGGCGACTAAATCCGCCACAACCACAGCAAGGGGACCTTTATCATCTAGCTTGGGCACAGCGCAATTGGAGGATTTGGGTGCAGTATGTTTTTGGAAAGGGGAACTTTTGACGGTTGACCTTGAGGGCATGTTGAGGAGTGTTGGCGGAGAACTTCAAGTTCGTGTAGCTCAAAACTAAAAAGGAAAATGAATGATAAGCAGAAACGGAATGGAAGGACAGCGGATCTCATAAAGTCCCTTAGATATTTATTTATTTATTTATATGGGTTCATAGATTCCGCACCCTGCTGCTTTCAGTAAGCAGTGGCCCACAGTACAAAGTGCTTCACAGTTCCAAAAATACACGCGATTAATAAATGCATAATGGTTCATTTTGAATCATTCGCTTTGTGAATGAACAGGGAAAATCGAACTCAATCTGGACTGCGATATAAATGGAAGTGAATTATGGTTCACTTAAAAGTTGGATTGGAGAGTAGAAGACATGCTCTACTTTGAACCGGGATTCCGTAACGTGATTCGACATTTTGGTCCATCAAAATTCAGGAACATGAAATGCACCCGTAGCTAAGGAGAAGCCTGCTGACGTGATCTACACCGATGCAGTAATGTGTTCAGCAAGGTGAACCATGAGGTCCTCATCCAAAACGTAAGTCTGCGATGCTGGTGGCTCACTGCACCAGTGGATCTAGGACTTCCTCGTTGAACGAAACTGAAGGGTACAAGTCAATAACCATCTGACCGACAGGTATTCTTCAACCAGTGGCGTACTCCAAGGAACGGTGCTGGGGCCTACATGGTTTCCGATTTATATCAACGATTTACCTCAGCTTCTTCGGTCACCGTGTACCGCATTTTTACAGAAGACCCGAAGATGTAGAGAGTTATAAGCACTTTCGAGGACTGCGGACTACTTCAGCAAAACCTCAACCGTCTTTCCATGTGGTGTGCAGAAGTCCGCCTCCCGGTCAACCCATGCAAGTCGGTATCCATGGACCTGGGGAAGGGTGGTGACGACCGAAGCTACAATTTTGGTGGCCAACTACTACATCTCACATGTTCAGTGAAGGACCGAGGGGTACTCTCACGTTGCGATCTGAAGTCCGTAAACTACACAAACAGGCCACACCGAAACGGACTGCGTATGCTCCGCACGCTTAAACGCAGCTTCCGAATCTGATCTGAAGAGGCTGGCACTCGCCTATCGCTCAACCAATCGAAGTGAGGCACAGAAAATTGAACGGATCCAACACGTCGCTACCAGGCTCATCCCCAGTTTGCGATGCTTACCGTATAAGGGCAGGTGCGAGAGACTGGGATTATACACCCTGGTCGGATGCAAGTCGTGCTCATCATGGCCTACCGCATTCTACATCTAGGTGGTGTCTCCAAGCTGAGGCCACTGCTCCACTTGCGGCACACGCAGACACAAGTGCAAGCTTGTGATTCCAGATATGAAGCCAGTAAGCCATCCTCTGTGCTTTGAACGTTGAGCAGTCAGTGTTTGAAACAGTTTACCGGAGCATCTCGTTGAAGCAAATGTTGTGCAGCAGGTCAAATGATGGTTGGATGTGCTATTCTCAAATGGTAGATGCCGAGATCGATTTCCCACTGACATCTCACATCTTTGAGTCCCAAGTAACAAGGAACCCGTATTTTTTACGATATCATGTGAAAGCGTGAAAGTCGATTAGGGTATTGACAAGCCATAGATAATTTGCTTTCGATGGAGCTGTGTAGATTTGAATTTTCAGTTGTTCCCACAATACAGTATGTAGTATCTCTGAGTCGTGGTTCGCGTCACGTAAATAAGGAAAGAGCATTTCACTGAAGCAATTATAGGATGCATCGAAATGCGGTAACAACATGTATCTTGACTCATACAGCCATAAACGCAGTGAAAAATTATAATAATTAGAGAGAGAACGTGAGTAAAGCAAAAACGATAAATTCAAGCGGATGAAGCAGTAAAACACTAAGCCCCAATGGACTAACTGAGAACAAGAAACAGGAAACTGTCTGCGTCATAGCTGATGGGATTTCTAAGCACTTGTGTGCTCGATCTTGGGGAACCCATCCAAAAATTAAAACGCGCACCAATCCGACTGTCACTTCTCGATCTAGCGACTTTTAGGCAATCCTGGTCGAAAGGGACTTGTTCGCAACAAGCTTCCTATAACAGAAATATAAGAAGTAGAAGACATAGATCAAAAAGTGTGCTGAAGGAACAGTTACCGAGGCGGTACAGCTAAAAAAAGTTAACAAAAAGAGTTTTAGAACCCATCCAGCCAATCACGCGATATGTGGATGCGTCACGTTACGACGTTACTTTGTGGAAAGTCACTGGATGCTCCTAATGAGTATCATTGGTCCGTTGGAAAGAAGGGTTTCCCCGAATAATTTACCACAATGCTTCGCAAAAATGGGCGCGTCATTGGTGTGCAACGCAAACAGAGAATGTATGCGAATAGACATGTGGAAGTCACAACATCGTAAGCGCAAACAGTTCCAGTTTAGCAAACAGTGCAGTGCCGCGCAGGACTCAAGTAGAACACAGTTGGTGTTTCTAACAGTAATCAGCGATAGTTCGCAGAAACCAACGAACTGCAGTGACCAGCCCCATAGTGTCTTCAGCGAGAATAAGTGTCGATGACGTATAGGGTGATATGTGTCACACATCTGACAGCGTGCAGTTAGTTCGAGGTCGTGGCTTCTATAAACGAATGAAACTCAGAAACGTGGCACAGATCCTGCTGTAACCTGCAATGAACTCATCACTAAGTGGTACAACCGAGCAGTACTTGCAATTAGCAGTTGAATGAAAGGTAGAAAAGACAGCGTGTTGATCCAGTCATGTGCCCATGGGATTGAAGATCAGATCATGAACCGTATAGCAAGAGCTCGAGGCGCTTTTGCTAACCTTCGTCACTTATGGCAGTGGCGCGACATCACTCTCGCCTTGAAGGCTAGAGTGCACAATGCAGCGGTTTGTTCGACTCTACTGTATGGTTGCGAAACCTAGCCCCTTAGATTAGCGGACTTAAAGAGGCTAGTTACGTTCGACCACCTGTGCCTTCGCAGTTCGGCTCACATCTGGTGGGAACACCGCGTGAGCAACGAGCGCGCTCGACGCCTTGTTTAACACTAGAATGCCCGGAGCGGTCATTTTGACCGCTCAGCGTTTTTAAATGTGCATATTTTCCACATTCATGGACATTTTTCAAAGATATTTCGTGACTTTTAATATTTTTGGACGTTCTTCATTACTGTGAATTTTCGTTTTCATATCTGTTATAGTTTCCGAGAAAAGAGGTAGCTGTGTTCATACTACCTAGAAAGCCCGTTAGCGGTCAAAATGACCGCTTCTCTCTAATCCGGTTCTTCTTTTTATTTTTAGCCACCACTATCATTTCTGACAGTTATATACTATAGCAGTCAAAACGGGAGTGAAAACTAGCCGAATCACGATTTTACTGTGATATTGTGCGTTCAGTCAGATAAATTCCAGTGACATTTTTGTACACAGTGGCACTTCTGAGGAAAACAGCCTTTGAGGTTTTACGAGAACTTACAACCATCGATGACAACGAGTCTGGAGACGAGAACGATTATGATGTTGATGAGGACTCCATCTTCCATGAGTCAGCAGAAGATCACAGCATGTCTGATAGTCAAGCGTCTGATGATTACACTCCATATGAGGACCCTAGAGAGAGTGTATCAACCGATTCGGTATCTCCCGGTGAGCTTCACGTATCGAAAGATGGTAGCACGTGGATCGCAGTGGAGTTCGAAACATCTACTGTTGGTAGGATTCCATCACAGAATGTGTTTAAGGCTAGACCAGGACCAACTCCGTATGCTAAGAAATGTGTGAAATATGGTGAGCTGTCGAGCACTTTTGACATCATAATCACGCCCCAGATGCTGAAACATATTCAAGTATGTACTGAAGCTGAGGCCAAGAGAGTTTAGGTGTCAGTTGTCAGTGGAGCGTAAGTCTTCCACAGCTGCGTGCCTTTATTGGTCTACTTTACATCAGAGGCTTCATGGGTCTGAAGAACATGCCGTTGAATATGATGTGGTGCGATAGATATGGACTGCCTATTTTCAGGGAGACAACTGGCAAGAACAGCTTCAAAGAAATAATGAGGTTCCTCCGTTTTGACATGCGAACTACCCGATGTGAAAGACTGCTAACCGATAAGTTTGCTTTGGTATCTGAATTGTGGAATGCATTCATTCGCAACTCTCAACAATGCTATGTGCCTGATCAGAATCTCACAGTTGGTGAGCAATTGTTTCCCTCCAAAACCCGTTGTCGTTTTCTCCAGTACATGCCCAACAAACCAGATAAGTACGGTATCAAGTTTTGGATGCTGGCAGAAGTACACAGCAAGTATCTCGTTAATGGATTTCCATATCTCGGAAGGACGAAACTCGGTCAAGAGGAGAAAGTCTTGCAGAGAGCGTGGTATTGCGCTTGGTGTCACCATTATTTGGAAAGGGGTACAATGTCACATGTGACAACTTCTTTACATCGGCAGCATTAGGAGAAATGCTGGCCAAGAAAAATACAAGTATGGTGGGAACACTTTGAGCTAATAGAAAGGAAGTACCATCGATTTTGAAGCAAAGAAATAGAGAGCTGTTCAGTTCACTTATGATGAGGAATGAAAATAAGCACACATTAACATCCTACCAGTGTAGAAGGAATAAGAGTGTTTTGGTTTTCAGTTCCCTGCATAGTAACTCTTCCGTTCAAGACTCTGGAAAGAAGAAACCCGAGACTGTGTTGTTTTACAACTCCACAAAGTATGGTGTGGATGCACTCGACCAAATGACAAGAGCACTCACTGTGAAGTCATCATCTCGACGATGGCGAGTCCAAGTCTTTTTCAACGTACCGGATTTGGCTGGCATAAATTCCTGGATAATTTATAACAGTGTTTGCGGAACTAAAATATCTCGCCGGTCGTATCTGGTGGATCTTTCTGAAGAACTGCTTACATGTATACATCACACAAGGTACGTGACAACGGGAATTACGACGAACAACTCAGCGGAGTCGGGAATTCGTGTGAACATTAAACGTCGGCAGTGTCAGATTGGTTACTGTAAAGGTAACAAAGCACAAAACAAGTGCTCTGTTTGTGAAAAAATAGTCTGAGGCTCATGTGGACAGATTGAGCGAGTTATCACTTGCTTCAAGTGCGAATTGGTGTAGGTATACGGAATTGTTTACAATTTCTGAAAAAAACTAAACCTTAATACAATCATTTTTCTGTTACAGGTATGTTCTATACATTAGTTTTTAATAAATGCCGTGAAAAAATTCTTAACTGAAAGTTGGGATAAAAAAATATAGCAGTGCGGTCATTTTGACCGGCCCCGGGAGTTCTAGGTATAACGGCGGAGCGGTCTTTCTAGTGTTAAGGCAGAGGAAAAGGAAAGAAACTGCTCAGGACCGTTTTTCATGCATTAGGCTCCGATGGCTGGACCACATGTGGCGCATACCAACCCACCGGCTCCCGCGACGTGCACTGTTTGTGCGCCGGGGGTGTGGATGGAAGAAGAGAGGTGGTCAAGCGATGATTTGGTCAAGATGAATGAAGGCCCTCACTTCGAAGCTGGCCTTGGTTGGAGCGTCTGGGCTCCCTGATTAGAGTCTGAAAGACGATGAACATGTTTGGTTGGATACACTTGCTGATATAGCTAGGATCCGATCTCAATGGCGTTCGTGCTGTGAGTTTCTTTGTCCCACCTCTCTTAGTCTCCCCCCCCAACCACGATTTCACTACTTAGCCTGATATAATTTTGCATAGTAACTTTTTTTGCTGCATGGTAGCCGGCTGGTGGCTTACTGGAACGATGCACATCCGTTACCGGTACCACAGCTGGCTTGCACCTGTTGCATTTTTCCTTTTTTCTTTTATGTATAGTGGCACAGTAGCCGATGGGTTTCCCACCTTTAGCTAACGTGTATAATGATGGTGATGAATTATGCAAGAATACCTTCTGCTGTGAAGTTGGGAAGCACATACCGAAAAGTGCAGCGCTGTGTTAGGCTATTCAGAAACACTTGTACAGATGATGAATTGGACTCAAGAACAACAGTGTATGTACTACAAGTATGTCCGTTGTTTATTCGACGGGTCTTTTCTTATTTAAGGATCACCACCACCACGCCCAGCGCTCACAGGTAATCCATAACGTTTAAGCAAGAGGCAACATCGTGATAGACAGCGAAACGAAATACATGATCGAACTGACTCGTCTTTCGAAGAAGACACTGTTATGATCCTCATCAACAGCACATCAAGGTTTTGTGATCGTTCTTTGCTGCCATACAGCTACATTCACCAAAATAATAAAGAATAATGGGAGTGAAGAAGGGAGGCTACTGAGATCACAAAATGCTTTAAGCAAAGAAGCGAGCGGAAGCAAGACGCCTGTACTTCACCAGTAAGGTTTGGCCACAATCACCTGGTTAGCATGTGAAAATACGGTGGTTTTCTTGCGGATCTCACTGCTTTGCATCAACCTAGAGTATCGCACCACCCGGACACAAAGCACGCAACAGTTGACGATTTCTCACGACAAGATGTCAATTTACCATCTCACTAACTGTAACCCAAGAGCAATCGAATACTATCTCCATAAACTGCCTTTCTCTTTTATTCGAATGATCAAAAGTAAGGACATCGTAGCCGTTGCAGTTGACATGAGTGCCCCGGAGGCCGTTGCTTGGTCACCACTTTCCGTACTAATAACAATGACCATATACTATGGGTGTGCGTTAGTCGCAAGTAATATAGCGGCAGCACAGGAAACGGTGGTCGTCTTGGTAACGGAAATTTAAGTTCGGTTCAGTGAGAAAAATTTCGAAAACTGCGCAATTCAGGATGTCTGATGAGCACAAGTTCATCAAGGTTTCGTTTGTGAATCACGTAAAGGGCTTGCGAAAATAACCTACTGATATTCGAGAGAGAAGATAGTGTGTTTTCAAATGTATTTATCCTGCCGATAGCGTCGAGTTTAGCCAAATATTGAAGTTCGGTTCGCATCATCGATAATCTGTATTACATACAACGTTTACGTTGATAGTTGGACTACCTAAACTCACTAACTGAGCATATTGTAACTAGAAAACACCGTACTGTTTTGCCGGCATATTACTTGTAATCCAATCCAGTACTAGAACGCTCTTTACGATCCCTCCTGGAGAATAGCCTGGCTACATAGTATCAATTCACGGCCCTATTTACCTTTGACTCCGCGTTGGTCCGCTACTACGTTCTAACTTTGCACCTACTTGCTTCCCCTCAAGTCCCAAACTAACTTTAATTGATCAACCGAATTCCTTCGAGTACGTATGGTAAATGTACAATAGCAAGTGAAACGCCCCGAAAATTCCGACAACATCGAGATCATCGAGATCCAATAAGTCTGCCGAAGTCAAGCAATGTGCAGCAGTCACAGCAGACCAGATGTCATGTATGCTTGCTAACTTACTATTAAAGACGATCTGACCTAGTTAAAGATCAAAACTTCTAAGAATTTCTGTCTGCGCTCCATGCACCATAGCCTATAAACACAATCTTAAGGCTGAACATTTAGTACCCGCAGGTGCGCTTATCGACTCAATCGCAACAGAAGCAGTAAACAGGAGCACTGTCCTAATAACGCAGCGGTCATTGATGTGTCTGAGAAAATTCCGCTCGTTGCTTTACGAAATATCGTACTTAAGGCTGGAAATATAGTTGGCCCAGAGTGCGATGCAATAAAGCTTAAAAAGGAAGTCCAGCGCTCCACCTGTCATGTTGCACAAAGCGCCAGTGAGTTTATAAAAATGGGTGAGCACATTGTTACCAACACGAGCTTGTGCGAGTCATTCGCAAACCATGCTGAATACAAGAAGTAAAATCCAACTCTTTGTGATAAAGGTGAATATCGCGTTTCAGAATCTCTCTCGACGTCAAATAAATTGAACGGTTCCTAGCTAAATCCTGTAGGTTCCAACCAGCGTATGCCCACATGCCAAGCAGTTGAGAGACGTTTGATCACAAAAGAACGACGAAAGATCTGGGAGACAGGGGCCGCAAGATGAGCAGACAGGGCTTTAAGGAACAAAAAGAAGGCATCAGCAGTACGCCGTACAGACGCTTCACTGCCATACAACCACCATCGATCGTGCGAGAGTCGCCTGGTATCTCACACAGGCTTGAACCCGCGACAGACAAGACGTCCTTTTGGCCACGGGCAAAGTTTAAGGGACATGGAGTGCATTCCTTATAAGAAAACCATCAGGACCAGTCGAAGAGAACGTTTTAATACATAGTCAACGGGGAAGACAGGACACAACGCTGTCAAAGAGCCGTGTTTCTATAGAATAAATGGGAAAATATTGTTGGGCTAGGAGATTGACATTTTCGGCATCTTCGTGAACTAAAGCCACATGCGCAAAGTTGCACAAAGCCGGATGATACTGCCAGCCCCAGTCCTTCGTTTGATATATGGGAAGAGCGTCAACGGCGTCGTTGTGGAGAGTGCATCAAGTAACAGTTTGTATAGTTAAGGGTACGCGCGCTTTTCAAGGCATAAACACTCTTGACCGTTTTATACTGAGAATAGCCAAGCTCCAATCGTGCAAGTCAGAAAGGGTACCACAGTTTCCCAGTCCTCTTCATCAGGGACCTAAGGTCTCCTATGTAGCAATATGGTCAGCCTGAGTATGTTGAGTAAAATTCTAACTAAAAGCAACATTTTATAATATATTTAGGTGATCGGTGCGGGTAGTTGAACTGTATGTTCAGTTCGATTGTTTGAGTCAAGCACCGCCTTTGCTTTGAAACTCGGTTAGTTTGCGACGTACGACCGTATCGTGCGCTACACTCATCAGTCCCAGGGATATCAACATCCGTCGGTATTGCATTTTTATAACTGGGACAACAGGGAACCTGTAACTGTACAGATGTTTTTCTACATTAGATCTGCATTCTGGAACCGCCGGTTGGACTTCCGCTAAATTCGCGATCCCAGTCTTTGAAAAATTCTCCCGCCGCACACTAAGGTTTTCTCCGGCAAACCCGTTCCATTTGTGCTTTCAATATTTGCCGATTTATTTTTGCTTGACTTGGCATTTTTCGTACCCATTTTATAATGGAGTCTGTAGACAGTGAGGTGGTGTTTCCCGTGGTTAGTGTTATATCCCGCTCTGTTCCACCATTTTGAGTTAGGGATCCCTTATGTGGTCTGCGCATATAGGGGCAGAATAGTAGAACCAAAAGATTACTGCTGACCATGCTAAGTAGAGTAAGCTTACTTCATACATCACTGATGAAATACATATACAGGTTTGAGACACTACTTTTTCTCAGCCAAGAAAACGCTATGAGGCCAACAAGTAAGTCGTGGTTAAGCATGTCATGCCTTCTGGGAAAAGTTCGCCTGCATCGGTTTTCAAGGGATTTGCAGGTATTTGCCACTAACCTTGCAACGAGAAAGGTAACATCTCTTTTTGGTTCACCGACCCTGAACAAGATATTGCAAACTAGGGCCAAAAGTTTACCGGAAAACACATGAGCTGTTCTAGAAATCAAGAGCTTATCGCTCACCGAATTAGTTAATCTGGCAGAGAAAGGCATTGAAGGATCCTAGACACAAGCCGACATCAGCAAGATCAACAGTATCCCGTCTCAGGATACATGTCACTGGCTTAGAATCAAAGATAGAAGCCATACAAGCACAAGCTGCAACACTACGTCGCCAGGTTCAACAACTCACTCTGAACCATCACCGTCACAGCCGTTCCAAATTATCGTCAAGACGCACCCATTCCATGAATAAACACCCATAATGCAGATACCGCCAAGGTTTTGGGAACGAGCCCACAAATGCGTGAAGTCATGCAACTTCAAAGAGTAAGAAAAATTCTCGGCCGGCTCATAATGACGATAAACACGAATGATCAAGACCAAAGTAGCCTCATCCGTGTTAAACAAAAGTTCCGGTACCGAGTTCTTAGTGGACACCTGATTCAGTTCAGATGAGATGGCCTTAGTCTCACCAACCAGACTACGTGCTGCCAATGGCAACTTTCGACAAGAAGGCACTCACGCTTAACCTGGCCGTCCGGCGAATCTTTCGCATGGTTTTCATAGTAGCAACCGTCCGTTTAACTACTAAAGGCATTGACAAACCACATTTCGACCTAATAGTCGAGGCTAACAGAAGGGAACCAATGGACTCGCGGACATCTCTCAGTGTGATGGGAACTAGCGCCAAAGTGGCCGCTATCAATCTCATTCGTGTCGTGCTTCAAGCTTCGCAACCTTTCATAGACCTACTCAACAAACACGCTAAGCTAGTTGGTATTCAGAACGAGTTTCCGCTGGTGACACCTAACCTGAAGCACTTGATATATATATATATATATATATATATATATATATATATATATATATATATAGTGCTCAAATTGATCACATTGCAATTAGCTTCAGATGGCGCGGCAGCGTACTGGACTTCAGGTCCTTTTGGTCCACCTTCGTTGACTCAGATTATGCACTGGTCTGCGCGAAAATCTGGATGTGTTTTGGGGAGTCCGAAACACGAAGCACCACAAGATTGATGTAAACTGATTAACTGATTCCTCTGTCCAGGCGAGCTACCATTCTTCACTGGCATATGCACCCAGTTGCAATCCACCGCAAGACGTGGAGCAACACGACTTGTATACGGAAAACGGTGACCATTTCCGGACAGTCAAGATGCTGCCTAACTCGACGCCCCCTAAAGGCTTGGATCTCTGCTCGTTCTATGGAGCTTTTCGAAGGCACCAAAGATATCTCGGCGGAATCAGATCGCAACGAGCATCGCCGTTATGCCAACCGGCTGCTCAAGCAAAACCTACGCAAGGATCGCGAGGCATGGTGGTCTGAGCGTGCTTTAGAGATGGAGACCGCTGTCCTCTCTGGCAACACTCGCAGGCTATTCCAATTCATTCGGTCCACTGGCCTCAGGAAGCCTGGTGTCAGTGAGGTCATGTGTGAGGTGAATGAGTTTCCGATCATCAACCAACAGAGGGCTATGGACCGCTGGGCCGAGCACTTTGACTTGCAGTTCAACTGGCCTCTACCATACATCAGTACATGCAGTACACCTTGTTGCCCACCCTGGCTCGTCGCACTGAATCCACCCAGCGGAGCGGAAGTCTACCTCGAGATTCGACGCTTGAAACGGTTCAAGGCTGCCGGCTCCGACAGACTTCTTCCGGAGCTGTTCAAGTACGGCGGTGTGGCGAGCATTAACCAGCTGACCTCACTGTTTGCAAAAATCTGGCATGAAGAGAAAGTGCCTTCCTCTTGGGGCGAATCAGTTATTATCCTGAGTTTCAAGAAAGGCACTCGCATTTCATGTGTAAATCATCGCGGGATTAGTCTTATTTCGGTTGCCTCCAAGCTATTGACATCCATTCTGCTCCGTAGATTATCCCCAAATACGTGAATCATCCTACTGTGAAGATCAAGCGGGTTTCCGTCCCGGCCGCGATGAGCGGATCAAATCTTCACGCGCCGCCAGCTCCTCGAACATTGCCACATATATTGCAGGCCCACTATCGTTGCATTCCTAGACATACGTGCCGTTTTTGACTCCGTTGATCAACGTGCTTTACGGCGTTGCTTGCTAAAGGACGGGGTGCCTGAGAAATATACCGACCTCATGCGAGCAGTTTACCTTTATACATCACGCAATTCGCTGTCAACAGCAGTGTGCGACAGAGATGCCCTATGTCCCCATTCCTTTTCAACTTCGCAATCGAAGACGTTCTGTCGAATGCCCTAGAAGCTTTCCAACATTTTGGCCTAGAGCTTCCATCGGGTGAGCGCGTGACCGACTTAGGATATGCTGATGATATCCCCTTACTAGGTGACGATCCTCAGGGTATGCAACTCATTCTGGATCGTTTGGCGGTTGAAGCATCTAAATATGACATGAGATTCGCCCCATCGAAGTGTAAAGTACTGCTCAAGGATTGGCTTTCACCTGCTCCCGTGCTTACTCCCGAAGGTGCACAACTTAAACAGGTAGATAGTTTCGTTTACCTTGGGAGCTATTTCTGCTGACGACACTATCAGCAAAGAAGTTTCTCTTCGCATCGCTAAAGCTCGATCAGCATTTGCCAATCCGAGGCACTTGTGGCGTAGTTGCGACGTCTCATTCTCGCTAAAGGGCTGCGTTTACAGCGCATCAGTCCGCTCAGTGTCGTTGTATGGGAACGAGTCCTGGCCGATTCGCGTGGAAGACATGCGTCGTCTTTCTGCCTTAGATAACGGTTGTTTAAGGAGGATTGCTCGTGTTTGGTGGCAACATCGACTTAATAGTAATGACGTTCGACGTCGCATCTTGGGAAGTGCCAGTATTCCCTTCAACAAACTGGTTTTGCTGCGCCAGTTTAGATGGCTCTGTCACGTCCTACGCAAGGCACCTGAGCGCCTACCGCGTCGCGCTCTATTTGCTCGTCAAGGACCTGGCTGGAGGCGACCGCGTGGTGGTCAAAATTCCACACGGCGACAACACATGAAATCGCTGACGTCGTGTCTAGCCGCTGTTGAATCTGCGTCTTCCAGGATGGGGACGCAAAGATGAAGAGTGCCAATGGCCCGCAACCGGAATCAGTGGAAGAATTGTGTAGAGTATCGTACTGATTCAAAAGTTTAAGACTTCGAACGCTGAAAATGACAAAAAGAGAAAAATCGGCGTGTGGAAAACAAACTAAAATGTTTTGTTCAACTTTTTGTCAAAAGGTTTCTTTCTTCCTGCAGCATATTAGCTGAAGTGTGTTGCTCAGCTTCAACTACTACGCCACAATGTTTATGATGCGATGATTTCCCTTGTCTGCTAAACTCCATGGTTTTTGTTGGTTCCGTGGCTAGTTGCTAGACTGCTGAGATTACATACATGGTTGGTGGCATCCGGCTTCGGGTTTACCTGGCACTGTGGCCAGCCACAGGACGCCTGCGCCTACAGAGGGATCATGGGTGGCTTGCGCTGCACCACCCACAGCTCCATCCACACACCCCATATCCAGTGTAAACCCGAAGAAATAAGACCGGGAGGCATGTGGATGGGAGCCACGTTTCATTAACGGAGCCGACCCACACTCCTTCACAGGAAAACACAAGCACGCTGTATTTGGGAATCGATCGCACACAAGGCGGTGGCTGGACCGTAGTCCGCTCCACACTGAGTGCATGGAACCACTCTTTGAGCCTAACACGACCAAAAAGACCGTGCACCCCGTCCCCTCCAGCAACGACCAACTGTCTCCTAGAGCCAGTATGGAGGAGGTAGTGGGTAATAGATAAGTAGACATCTTGTCAACATGCACATCAAGCGCAGACATACCGGGGATAGCAAGCAACAGCCAATCTCTTGAAACGACAAGATGAAATAAAATAAACCCAATAATGCATACAGATACAGTGGCGTAACTGTTCGCTAAATTAGCATATGAAGTAGGTTGGTTAGCAACGAATCCGCAATAAGTAAAAAATGTCCGTAAGTTACTTAAAAGTGCTACAAACGCAAAAAGTTAGCGTAAGCAACGGGGTCAGTTAAGAGAAGATTATCCAGGTAAGCAGAACAAACCAAAGAAAGTGGAATGAAATTTATCCAGCTTAAATAGTCCCAGTTTAGGTGTAAGTTGGTTTAGCCCAACTGCGGTGAAGAAGCATCATGAATGCAACATACATACAAAACCGCAATTATCAAGCCGTCTGGTCTTTCCGGATACCTCTTTCGGCCTTAGCAAGGTTGTTCAAACTTTTCTGCATTTTAAGTAGGAGGGTAACACGTGGATTCCAACGTACTTATCGTATGTAGATTATATATTCATCGCCAGCTCTTCTGACGATAAGTACCTGTGTCATCTTGATGGCCTCTTAACGGTTGGTGCGACGTGGAGTTGCCGTCAACTCCGAGAAATGTAAACTTGGTAAAAGCGCTGTCAATTTTCTTGACCACAAGATATCTTCCTCTGGTAATGAAACTCTGTCAGACAAAATCCAGTAACTGGACGACTAATTTGGTAAACGCTCCTCCAAAACGTTTGCCGATTCCGGGACCTGGTCAACTATTATCGATGCTTCATCCTTAACTGCGCAAACATTATGCAACAAATAACTTTCTTCGCGGTAAGAAACACTTTTCACTTTTTAGATAACACTTAGCTGGCTCTTGAGAAGCTCAAAGGAGCGATCTCCAAAATATCGCTTCTCGCCCACCAAGACCAAACCGCACCACATTCTCTGACGACTGATGCATCAGACACCGCAATTCGTGCGGTCCTCAAGCAGCTCATCGAGCAGGAACAAATACTTCTCGTGTTTTTCGAGACGTTTACAGCCTGCTGTGTCGCGCTACAGCACCTTCTGTATGGAAGTACTCTCGAACTACCTAGGCATCCGGCATTTACGTCTCTACCTCGAAGGTTGATAAGTTACAGTCTTCCCTGATCACCGCCAACCATTGAGATACGCAATCAATTGTGCACAAGACAATTATCCTCCGCGAAAAACTAGACACGTAGACCAAGTCCCTCGGTTCACGACAGGCGTCTGATATGTCCCAGGCACACCTAAGCCCGTCGCGGACGCTCATTCACGAATCCACCAAATCAGCTTGGCATCGGGAACCAACATTAAGTAGCTATGATGACTGCAGCCCACGTTGAGAATGAAACAGATAAGCTTCAACGCAACATGGCATTGAAACTAAGCGAAGTCCCTCTAACTTCATCTGAAGGGGATATCCATTGTGATGTCTCACAAACTTCTTACCGACCCGTAATTCCTATAATAATTCACCGACTAGTTTTTAATGCCTTATACAATCTGTCTCGTCCCGGTATGTATGCTTTCCAGAAGCTCGTAATCGAATGCTTTGTTTAGCCTAACATCGAAGGCGATGTTTGTATTTGGGCTCGCGCATGCTTAGCGTCAGTGCGCTAAAGTGTACAGGCACACCAGAAGTCCGCTCGGCGCCTTTCCCGCTCCTCATTCTTGTTTTGAACACGCTCACCTCGAGCTGGTTGGACTTCTGACCCCATGCAAAAGTCCTGTGTACCTCCTTACCAGTGTCAGTAGATTTACAAGTTGACCGGAAGCGATTTTGATTGCTCATGGAAAACAGTTGCGCGCACTTTCCTAGAACGCTGGGTAGCTCAATTTGCTTGCCCTTCCATAGTCAATACCGACCGATGATTGCACTTGGACGGAAACTTCAACAAACTGTTCAATGTACGAGGTTGTTGACACAACTGAAGCGCCGCATACCATCCCGCCGTCAACGGGATGGTAGAAAAATTCCATCGGCACTTCCGTTGGTTCACTTAGGCTTAAGGAACACGATTTAAGCAAACTTGCACGCCAATACACCCTCACTAGTATTGGATGCACTCAACGCTTACCTGATAAACTTGCTTCAATGAAAGCCACCATAACTTTCGAATATGGCGAGTACGCAGCTCGCGTATCTCACTTGTTGCGACGGCTACAGTCTGTGCGAACCAGAGCACAGAGCTTGCGTATCAACGTATACGAACGTTTAGCCACTTGCATGCACGTGTTCGTCTGCACCGACAGCGTATGCTGGCCCCATCAACTTCCTCATTTTGGCCTCTACCGCATCGTACGCAGCAGCAAAATGACATTTACCATCGACTACATTGGAAAAACTGAGATTAGCAATATCAACAGAATCAAACCTGAGTCAAGGTTGAATTTGGAGAATCAAACCAGCACTTATGGAAGATCATCCAGTGAAACAAACAGTACAACATGCACCGGCATGGTAAGCTCCACAACCTCATACCAACCATTCTGTTCCAGCGAAGCTTACAGTGACACCCGATCACAGCCTCACTCGAACTATCAGCCGAGGTGATGGGGATGTCAAGCTACTCGTTCTTCAGATTTCATTTGCGTGTTATTCTCCGTAGAGCATGTATTTCACCCTTGTTATTGCCTTGCGTTTTGTTCAGTTCAGTTGGTCAACTGTGATCCGAGCACCCAAGTGCGGTGGACGCAGTTGCTACGACTCACATCGCAAAACTAAAAATACATTACAACGGCAAAATAGTGCGGCTAAAGGCAAACAGAATGTAAATAAAACGGAAGCAAGAAGGAAGTGCGTTAAACTAATAAGAATGGGAAGAAAAGTAACAACCAGATGAAAGATACCGAATGCACGAACACCACTGACTGCGCGACTGCGCCATGTCTGACACGGTCTGCAACTATTGGTGTGGACCATCCCGAGAAGCACATGCACGAAGACGACACGCGCCAACCTGACCAAGTCTCTCAGTCAATTTCTTTACGCCTCGATGTTACCTCATGGACTGGCCACCTCGAGGTTTCGCCGAACTTGGAGCAGACACAGCGGATAATGCACGCCTAGGAAGCCGATCAACGAGCATACGGAGAACATGGCCCGGCCAACGCAAACGATTAGGATTTAGCAAACACTCGAGTGACGCACCAAAAGACTTCTTGCAGAAAGCCAAGTGGCGGGCCTCAGCGTTGCTCATCCAGTGTTCCCAACAGACGTGAACAATACTTCGCAAGCACCGGTGGTCAAACACGGGTAAGCGTTTAATGTTTTCACCGCAAACTGGCCAGGCCTCTGATCCATACAGTAAAACCGACAGTGTTATGCACCCTACCTTTCACTGACACGTTGAAATCTCGCCGTTTCCATAGATAATTGAGCCTTTGGAAAGCCACACGGGCTTTGCTGACCCGAAGTAACCTATTCAGTAATGTGATCACCAGAGGTGACACAGCTATCAAGCGAACCGATCCACCAATTCCAGTGGGTTTTTTTTTCGGAAACAGCTAGAACTGGAGGTATGTCGGCCAAGTCCTGTAACAGCAATTTGCACTGTGAAGGTACAAAGCACATGTGGAACCGTGCAGCGATACGCGACAATCTAACCAGTAGTGTTTGATACCTCTTGCGAAAGAACCAAGAAGAGCTGTCCTCGGCATACTCCAGGTTTGTCGTTCGGTCACCTGGAAGAACCTTCACTCCCAAAGAGTTTGAAGGAACGGTCAACCATAATCATTTCGATCACAAAGTTGGAGAGGAAAGGAGATATAGGACAACCCTAGCGAACCCCACTTGTCATACGAAACAGGAGTGTTTTCGGTATACCCTTACACGATCTCGGGAGTCACGGTAGACTGCATAATGGAAAAGAATTCAGACGGCACACCCCTCGTGCATAGGAGTGGCGTAAGTTGGCGCGGTCAACAGAGTAGAAGACAGCTTTCAAGTCAAGGAAAACCGCGCTAGTCAGTCGTCTGCGTGTTTCTGCTCTAACACTTGGTGAAGAGTAAATATGCGGTCGATGCAACCACGATCAAGGCAGAAGCCAGGCTGGCTATTAGGGATTCCGTTCTAACGAGGACTAGTAACATGTCAGAGTATGATACACGTAAGGAGTTTAGAAGCAATGCAAACAAGGCTGATGCCTCGATGACTCCCGAACAAAGTACGCTGACTAATCTTGAAGATGGGCACGACAGTTAACAGTCGCCAGTGTGGAGGCACCATCGCAATGAGGCTGGACCTTACCGTGGTGCGATGGTTTGTGTGCCTCAGCGATCCATTAAGCTATGCTGGGTAGTGCTTTTGCACCTTCAGAGTCACTCATATCGGATTGGTCAGTGGTTAGAGGCCAGACAAAACTCAGCCTCCTGGTCCTCCAGGTTGGGGGTTGGAATGAGGGTGACACCTTATTCCTTAAAACGGACTCCTTGTAGCCCAAAGCCAAACCCGCTGCCTTGCGGTCAGGTTTTTAAACCAAAGGCTTTGGTTGAGAACCCTAATCGTTCTCCTGTCTAGGCCTGGGCAACCTGACAGTATCCTGCCCACGCAATACACCATGACTTTTTCTCCTCACAATCTCTTGATGCTCTGGCCGTCGCAGAGGATAATAAACGGCGCTCTGCCTGCTGCATCGAGCAGGCTGGATAGGGGTTTGGATGCTAATGCTCAAGCCTTCCCATCTTCTTATTCCCCTCTTACGCTTTTTCACTCTTACCGTCCCCTTCCAACTTCACTTATATCCCCCCAATTCTTGCCCCCCCCCCCAAACATGCTTTGCTAGGCATTTATCTTCTAATTTCAGCTCACATGCTAACGCGGAGCGTCAATCCTCTCCTGTGGACAATCCCATGCCTAACCAAGCGGTCCATTCCAGTTCATTGGCTTCCAGTTGGAGCCCTCGATCCTCCTTCAGATTGGCATGCCTCAATGTACGCACATTATTGCAGACCGGTCAACAGGCAGCACTTGTCCGAACTTTAGAGACCCTCTCGATCGATATCTGCTGCTTATCAGAGACCCGCCTGCAAGACTCGAGCTCTGTACTCACTCTGCGATCCCCTTCAGGTGACACTAACAACACTTTCTCATTGCGCCTATCCGGTGACGATGCAGCTTCGAGCACCGGCCAAGCTGGTGCTGGTATTGCCCTGAGTCCCCGAGCTGAAGCTGCTCTGGTTGATTGGATTCCAATCAGTAGCCGGATGTGTGCGGTTCGATTGGCTGGCTCGTTCAAAGCTTCGAAGTCGCGCGGGACTAATAGGTGTCTATCCATTATCGATGCCTACGCGCCCACAAACTGTAGCGATGATTCAGTAAAGACCCAGCTCCTTCGCCAAAGACGAAGCACGGACACTGTTGTGCTGGAGGGGGATCTGAATGCACAAGTTGGAAAGTTGTCCACTGATGAAATGCATCTGGACGGTCAGCACGGTGTAGGCTCCCGTAATGATAACGGTGAGCGGTTACTTCATTTGTGTGAAGATGCTCGCTTATTTCTTGCGAGCACTAACTTCCGACACAGCACACGTCGGTGGGTGACTCGGCGCCCAGGAGCCTCGAACCAGCATTAGGCACAAATCGATCACATTGCAACCAGCTACTGATGGAGAGGCTGCGTCCAGAACTGTCGCTCGATTTGGAGCACATATGTGGACACCGACCATGCACTTGCATGTGCTGACATGCGGATGCGATTTGGCGGACGCCCATGACGACGTTGTGAGCGCATTGACACCACCCAATTGACAAAGCGTATCGAAGTAGGCTGACATGCGAGTTGAGTAAGCGCTCACTGGAGACAATTGATGGTCACTGGTCACATGTTCACCAGACCTTACTAGCAGCAGGTAAATCCTCAGGTGGTATGTGTAATGGCCAACATGGATATTGGGTCTCTTCGCGGTCTCTGGAACTTATCGATGCTCGCCGGCATATTCCGGCTGGAAGCAAACACAATGAAACTCACAAAGAGCTCCATGAAAGACTCCGTGCTAGCCTGAAGAGAGACCACGAATCTTGGTGGTCTCATCGTGCGTCAGATATGGAAGTAGGCTCTGCCCTTGGCAACCATCATAAGTTATTCCGTCTGATACGGGAAACGGGCAGCAGGAGACCTGGTGTTCGTGAAACAAGTTGTGACGAGAGTGAACAGCCTATCCACAATTTGTCAAAACGTGTAGAGCGTTGGGCTGAGCATTTTAAAAAGCAATTTAATCGGACAGAATTGTTAGATTCCTCACCGACCAGTGATCGCCCTGCTCTGTGGGCTGTCCCCTTTGGATTCATCCTCTCGCTCAGAAGTCGAAGGTGAGATCGAACTGTTGAAGTTGAACAAAGCCGCAGGACCAGATGATCTTCCTCCAGTTCTCTTCAAATTCCGAGGCTCTGCTCTTGTTGATGCTTTACATGAATTACTAGTGAAACTGTGGGAGCAGGAGACTGTCCCAACCGACTGGAGCCGCTCCGTTATTGTTCCCATCTTCAAAGGAGGTTCGCGTTCGGAATGCGGCAACCATAGAGGAATCAGTCTGATCTCCATCGCCTCCAAATTATTCGCCTCCATAATTTTTCACAGACTGACTGGCGCCCGTGAAAGCCAGATTCGTGAGGAGCCAGCTGGGTTTCGTCGGGGTCCTGGCTGCATCGACCACATCTTCACCTTGCGTCAGTTATTGGAGCACCGTCACACATATGGGCGGCCCATTGTAGTCATGTTCCTCGACATCAAAGGTGTCTTCGATTCCGTTGATGGATGTGCCCTATGGAATTGTCTACTCAGGAGATGTGTGCGCGTAGCATGGGCAGAGTGAGGGCTTATGGCAAACTGTCGCCGCCCTTTACTCTCTCCAGCGGTGTGAGACAAACCTGCCCGCTGTCACCTTTCCTCTTCAACTTCGCTATTGACGAAGTCAAGGAGAATGCATTTACAGGGCATGACTTGGAAGGTGTGGATCTGCTCCAAGGAGAAGGACTTCTTGACTTGGAGTATGCTGACGACATTGCCCTCGTCTGTAACAGCTCCCAGAGGTGCCAAGCTGAATCGGACAGATCAGCACTGGCTGTCAGCCACTTCGGGCAATGCTTCGCACCATCGAAATGCAAAGCGTTCCTCCTAGATTGGCAGGGATCACCTCCTGCGCTGACCCTTGGTGGGAAGTCGTTCAAAAATTCAACTACCTGGGAAGTTGTATCAGCGTCCCTGGGATCGAAGATGAGATCACGAACCGTATAGGAAAAGCTCCAAGTGCTTTTGCTAACCTTCGTTACCTATGGCGGCGGCGCGACATTACTCTCGTCCTGAAGGGTAGAGTGTACAATGCAGCAGTACGTTCGACCCTACTGTACGCTTGCGAAACCTGGCCCCTAAGATCGGTGGACATGAAGAGACTAGTTACGTCCGACCATCGGTGCCTTCGCAGTTTGGCTCACATCTGGTGGGAACACCGCGTGAGTAACGAGCGTGTTCGACGCATTGTTTATGGCACAGGAAAAGGAAACGAACCGCTCAGCACCGTCATTTCACGCACCAGGCTCCGATGGTTGGGCCACGTGTTGCGCATACCAGCCCACCGACTTCCACGACGTGCGTTGTTTGCTCACCGGGGATGTGGATGGAAGAAAAGCAGGGGTGGCCAAGCGATGACTTGGTCCAGAGCTGGCCTCGGTTGGAGCGTCTCGGCTCCCTGGTTGGAGTCTGAAAGACGACAAACACGTTTGGCTGGATATACTTGCTGACATGGCAAGGAACCGACGTTCCTGCTGTGAGTTACTTTGTCCCACCCCATCCCTCTTAGCCTCCCCCTCCAACTACGATCTCATTTCGTAGCGTAAAACAATAATTTTTCTTTTTGTCCAGTAGCCGGCTGGTAGCTTACCGGAACGATGACTATCCGTTGCTTGGTAGGTCAGCTGGCATACAACTGTTGTATTTATTTTCCTTTCCATTTATGTATTGCGGCACAATACCTGACGTGTTTCCTACCTCAAGCTGACGTGTATAATGATGATGATGAGTCTGGAGGCGCTTCTTCAGTTTCCAATCATGTTAAAAAGAGAAGCGAGTCCAGTCAACAAAGATTCACTACCATCTTTCAGCAAAGACGGCTGAAGGTCGTAAGGTTCAGGAGCCTTGTTTCCTTTCTGCACAGAAAGCCCATGTCGAATTTAATCCAAAGTTGGAGGTTTACCATGTACTTCCGACGTCGGCTGAGGCGAGTCCACAAACATCAGTGTCGCAGCAGTCCCGCTAAACTGCTTTACAAAAGGTCCCGCCCAACGGCTAGTCAACAGTGTAGAGAATGGATAAGCTGCCCACCTTTCTCGGTCATTGTCTTGCTAACTGATGGGTTTCTCGGACCTGTGTTCTGGATGAGTTGGAATAGTACCCGGTTGTTTTTAATAGCGCTGGCTTTCTCTATTTCACGGGCATTGCCATTCACCAACATTCAGAAATTCCTTGTCTGACGTCGTTTCAGGCAGTTACGGATACGCTGAAGCACACTGCTAATTGGATGTTGTTTCCCTACTTCGATCAAGCTGATCGATGCACCAGATATCCATTCACATTTACGACGTCACAAGTCAAGTGCACCACAAGCATCAAAGGCGTTCCTCAAGGCACATTTAGGACGATCCATATCAATGTTCGGCTCACGAACCTCATTCATCACTGAAAATTGGTGGGTCAGTTCGTTAGGATATCGTTGAGTCGTAGATGGCGAGTTCAAGTGACAGGTAAGTAGGTTAGGAGATAGGCGCTGCTTTGCAGCAGGAAAAGTGAGTGCTAAGCGTGCGCGCAATAGAGCATGGCCGGACCCCAGGTATGTGCTCCAAAATGACCGACAGTCTTGGATTGATGTGCCTTATCTGTAGCTAATGGCACTATGATCAATTCGGGTCCAGGTCATAGGGGGTTTCGGTGGCCAGCAGATCATCATCATTATCATTATACATAGTAGCGGCAGGAGGAAATCATCTTAATTATTGTGCCGCATGGTCGTCACGTGACGCGGTGTGAGCGTTTGTACTGGAAAGCAGTGCTGCTAAGGTGGAGGTTGTGGTCGGCGCAGTCGCAGGAAGCGATCACCGTGGTCTGTTCGGCGTGTATCCACTACGGAGCGACGACCCAGGTGTTGTTCCCTGTCTGAAAAACCAGCCACTTGGGCATTCACGTCACCAGCAACAATCACGATGTCAGTATTCTTCGCCTTGCGAAGAAGAGATAACTAAGTAAATAAATGGTATATTCCACGGCGGTGCGAGGCACAGTTCAACTACAGGCAGTTGACAGAAATTGATATCTTCTGAACTGCATTCGAAAGGCGCAAAAATTGAAGATATAAAACACCCTTTCTTTAGACGCTGCTTATTAACTCCAATAAAGGTTCGAAGTCTAACCACATACATGCAGCTGTTCACCGGTATCCAATCGCGTAGATTGCCTACAGCATGTTTTCTGAGGCCAATACCAACATCGTAAATACACTGAGACATTTACTCAGTATCGCCAGTAACGCGAAGACTGTAGCAATTGTCATCCGATTCAGAAGTAGAGAGTAGAAGATTCGTCAAAATATTGTTATATTGTATGCGTGTTTCGAAGACACAACACATCAATACCAAGAGAGTGAAAAGTGAGTTAGTGCTGCCTGTTGGCCGAATTGACCTAGTTTGCGGACGTTAAAAGAAGCAAAGTGAAAGGAAACTCCAGATTTAATGGAAAAGCGACGTGCAACGACTGCATAAGCTGCGAGGTCAGTAGCAGTCTCTCGATCAATAGATAGGGAAGCAAAGAATGAAGAGTAAAGACAAAAGCAACAAGAACAAGGAATATTGTCGGTGTGGTTGAGAGAACGGATGATATTCTGTTGCTGCGCATTCCGAAAAAGGGGTTTTGTTCAAGGTGCCCTGCCTCTAGTCTCTGGCAAATTGTTCGACCCACAGGGCAGTGGGCGGAGATGGAAGTTAGCTTGAGGGACTCCACCCGGATCTCTGGGTTCAAAATGCTGATCCAAAAGGCAGTGGGAAACAAGTCCAGATCGGGATTGCAGTTGCAGACCTATTGAGATCTGCTTGAAGCCTTCACGCACAGCAATGAAAGAAGTAGAACAGTGCACATGTGTTTTACGACAATATTCTGTTTGCGTACCTACGACCACGGCCAAGTGCAGATGGGAGTCGGAGGGTTTGCACTAATTTGACCAGGGGCTGTCAGGCTTGAGGCGGGTGACAGCAAACTATTGAGCATCGGAAGATGTCTTCCCACCGTCAGAAACAATGTGTGGCGCTTGTGCTCTACGCCAATGGGGCAGAGCTTATAAGCCGCAGACCTGTCGTCTTTCATGGATGAAGTTTTAAAGGAAGAGGGCTATCGACCTCTCACTAACCACAGAAGAGGTTGGGATTGTGAGACTGAGTTAGACTAACCCTTAAACATTGATCTGCCTGGTATGAGTGGATTTGGAGGCAGACGGAGAGTTCCACCCAGCACCAACCGCGAGCAGTGACCACTACCTACTTTCCTTTCAATGGACCATACGATTAAGCATTCACAAGCACTGTGTCTATCGTCGGAATTTTTGGCGTACTGATCCAAACCGCTTGAAGATGGCCGCTAGCGAGCAGGATTGGAGTCTTCCCCAGCACTTAGACGTCGATGATGCTTAGAGCCTCGTTTACTCGAAAATGTTGTCGCTTATTGAAAACCCTTCACTAGAGGTCCCCTGGATTGACCGAGAATTATGATCGCTCATGAAGCACACACAAACTTTGGAATCGCTATAGGCTTTCGAGATTGGAAACGGATTATAGAAACTATAAATTGATTCGGAAAGTTTGTACATCGAAAATATGTACGAAACGGCAGCAATACGAAGGTCATCTAGCTGAACATTCCAAGTCCATACCAAAGCTGCTTTTCTCCTACTTGAAAAGCAGCACCAGAGCCGGAAGTGGAATACCGTCCTTGCATTCCCACGCTTTTAACACCGTGCTCCACGACCATGCTGATAAAGCTAGTCTTTTACCTTGCCATTATTCGTTGGTCTATTCAACAGAGGTGACGTCAGTTAAATGTTATTCGTCCTTGCTCTCTGTTCTCAGTGACACGGACATCAATGCTAACATGGTATCTAAACTTTTGTGCGAGCTGGATCCAAACTATTCCCCGGGAACTGACGGATTGCATCTTTTCCTCAAGATTGTGGCCGAATATATTGCTGAACCTACCTGTCACGTATTTCGGTGCTCACTTGAGGCTGAGCGTCTTCCGCTTGTCTGGAAAGTGGGCATAGTCAAGCCCATATATACAAAGGAGGAAATCGACATGATCCTACAAATTATCGGCCCAACTCTCCAAAATATGTTGCCTGCAGGGTTGTGGAGAGGGTTCTCAAGCGAGCTCTCAATCTGCATTTCCAGAATTTCAAGATCATTTCAGCTGCGCAACATGAATTCCGTCGTTCGCGTGTCATTAATCTTCTCGTAGCTCAAAAGAAGTGGTCTGAATCCGTGAATGCTGGTAAGCGGCTAGATGTCGTATTTTTGGAATTCAGTAAAGCTTTTGACAAGGCAACACATGAAATTTTGCTTAACAAACTTTGCAGTATTAGTGTTTCAGGAGAAATCATCTCTTGGTTCACTGCTTTTCTGCATGACCGCGCTTTCCGTGTGCAAGTAAAGGAGTCTCTTTCTTTCCCTGTAAATATGACCAGAGGTGTTCCGCAAAGCTCTGTTCTTGGTCCCGAACTTTTCAGTCTTTATAAATGACCTGGCGTCTGTACTACAGGCAAATTGTTTGATGTCCGCAGATGATTTAAAGCTATGGATGGAAATCTCCTGTGTGGATGAAGCTGATGTACTATAAACAAGGCACGATTCGCCCAAGATTGGTCGATCAGGTGACAATTAGTCATAAATTACGATAAATGCTCCGTTCGTCCTGTCGGTGTCTCCGAACCATTTGGAATTTATCATATCGGTGGGTTTTTGCTGAGAAACTCCAATCTTGAGAGGGGCCTTGGCGTCGTTGTGACTCCAGGCCAAAAATAACCTGGTTAATTTGAGGAAAGTCGCTTCTGCCAACAAGATGTTTTTCGCCATACGACGATTCTTCACCCGCCTGACTCCGGAGATGTGCAGGCTCGTGTTCACTGCCCATGTACGTCCGATGGTTGAGCATGGACTGCTCGTTGTCTAACCTCTTTCCAAATTTGAATGCAACTTGATTGGAAAATTTCAGCGGAGAGGATCTAAATCCATTCTGTTTACGAAACCTGCCTTACTCAAGTCGCCTTCAGCGCCTGAACTTGTTCTCCCCAGCTTATCGTAGAGATCGCGAAGATTTGATTTTCACACGACGTACCGTTAGTGAACTTGGACCTAAACTGCAGGATTTCTTTCCCTTCAATTCCTTCAGTTCGACTTGGGATCAACACTGAAAATTGTTCAAAGTAAGGAGACTTTCGGTCCGTTGTGACGTCACTATCCACCAGAGTAGAACAATGTACCTGTGTGTCGTTAATGCGCAGTCGGGAGGAATGTTTCAAACGTCGACTGGATTCTTACACATTGAGTAAACTCGGATATTGTTGTTTCTCGTGTCAATGCAGCTGTTCCATTGGTATCGAATGGAAATGCCCACCTTGATCTCTGTGACAAACAGGAGGCAATGGAGCTGAAAAAGGATTTTTCCTTCTGCTCAATACATTCCAATGATCCAATGATGATTCAATAGCTCAATGGAACACGGGTACGCAAACCACTGCGCCGCGCTAAGGTTCAGTCTGGTTGCGATAGATGCTTGGTTTTCACATTGCTACAAACGTTTTTCAAAATCCACAAAAAGGACAAAGCGTTTTGAAACCACTAAAAATATAAAGCATTTTGAAAACCCAAAAACAGCTTCGTATGCATGGCTGTGCACTTACACTGCTCTTTTTCCTCTTGCTTTTCATGTCTTTACCGTCGGTTGGTTTCTCCTTGGTTGCCTATTTTCGCTGGATCAGTTCACCTTAAATTGAGTGCCGGCGAATAAGTTACAACCAGCTACTCGAATTTTAAGAACTGTCAACTCAACAAAAAGTTGTTTCCGTTTCCACACCGTAGGCTGGGCACGGGTGAGAACCAACTAGGATCAATTCGCATTAATTATCCCCAAGCAGCTGCATCGGATGAAGTCAACAGCAATACAAGGCCAACTGCGTGAGTGTAGCCACCTTGTCTCGTAAAAGGTTGATGGCGGCAGATAGCCGAGGTACAAGTTCAAGTTCAGTGGGGACCGAAACAATAGGATAATCGCGTGAATATTCCTTCTTTTGCGTATCGTTGGATCGCGAGTTGACAGGTCTGCTTGAGATGTTGAAAAACCTTAAACAGAGACCGCATCACACCCTGTCCAATCAATTAAAGCGCACATTTACCTGCCCAGCAGTCTCTGCCAGGCCGGTTTATGTGAAGTAAGAGAGTGAAGGGGAAGCTAAGAAAATAAGAGGAATAGCAGTTAAATAATGATAACACCAACGTGTGAGAAGGAATAAAGAACGAACAGAAAGTTGAAGATACAAGTCGTTAGGAGAAGGGGAAGGTTTGGTATCGCCACCCAAGAGCATCTAACTGACGCTTGAAACCCTCAACCGTAGACTCCCTAATGACATGCTCCGGAAGCGAATTCCAACGTTCAATAACCCGGCGCGACAAGCGAGTTTCCGTCCTTACCCGGCCAGAACGCAGTTTGTGCAGCTTCAACGGGTGACCTCGGAGACTAGGCAGTTTGGCTGGAATAAATAGCCAGGATAAGTCTGGACCGATCTTACCCGTTAGGATACGGTAAGTGAGGATCAAGTCTCCTCTAAGTCTGCGGTAGTGCATTGAGTACTTACCCAAGCTAAGCAAATGTCCGGGATACACTTGTTCCCGTAATCCCTGCAATGACCTTGTACCCACTCACAAAACCTACTCCAGTTCCATTTTGTCCCTTACAATACAAAGTGGATAAGCCTGGATACAGTTTTCTAAGCGGAGGTGCACAAAAGCTGAGAACAGCTTCACAAAGATTTCGGCCGTTAGGACACCGAAGGAGCGGCGAATAAACCACATCATACGGAACCCTCTACAAGCAGCCTTCCTCCAATTGTCCTCAGAGTGAAGCAGTAAGGTGTGAACGACACCTGCTGAGTGACAACAGGGATTTCACTCCTACCAATTACATAGCGTGTGGGGGAACTAGAACCTCCAATGCGGAGGACAGAACATTTCACCTGATTTATAGGCATTAACCATAAGGTTGACTAAGCCCAGAGCCTATGCAAGACACTCTGAATTGTCTCAGAAACCCCAGGGATATCCACAATATTCCAGAGCTTGAGATGATCAGCAAACAATGGCGACGTCAGTTCAAGCTCTTGGGGTAGGTCATTGACAAACTGCGAAAAGCAACGACCCTAGAATCGAGCCCTGCGGAACGCCACTATGAACAGCTAGTCTAAGCGAAAGGCTACGTCCCAATCGTATACACTGTTCACCCCCTTTAGGAAAGCAGATACCCACTGAAGGGCACCTCCAGATATCCCATACGACCTCAACTTCATTGAGAGTCGTTGATGTGCGACAGTATCAAGAATTTACGAGAACTCAACGAAAAGCAGGTCGATAGCGTGACCCTTGTCTATTGCCTCGGCCCAGCTTTCACGCGCTACAAGTTTGTCAGACACGAACACGCCTTACGAAATCCGTGCTGTGCCGCAATGAGGTTAAACTTAAGCAGGTGATTCTCCACCGAAGCCCTGACCAATTTTTCAAACTTAACTACTACGCGTGTTAAGCTGACAGGCGGGAAGTTCAAGGGAAGAGCTCTGTCACCGCCCTTAAAAATCGGACAGATGATTGCCTCCTTCCATTCCGAATGTAAGGCACAGCTGTCAAGCGATATTGTAAACACGCATGTCAGGGTCACTTAGCTCAGTGGCCAATTCATGCATCAGCTTCGGATGAATTGAATCAGGGCCAGAAGCTTTAGAAGGATTTAGCCTTTGCAATAGCCCGAAGACTTGTGTCTCCGTTATGCTGATTTCAGTTAGGCAAGAATCCTCCGGGACTTTCGTGACCAGCTCAACCTGAGGTAGAGACCTCACGAGAAAAGAAACCAGCATACTGTTCGCTAAGTATACAAGCCTTATCATAGTCGGTATGCCCACAGGTCCCGTCCGCTAGTAGTAAAGCTGATACAGACGAGTTTGTACCGCTGCGTCTCTTTAGGTAAGCAAAGAACTTTAAATTTGTTACGACTGCGTCAGCCAAATCCTCCTCGTACTAAAGACGAAGAGTCCCAAGATGTTGCTTACATTTATTTCTAACCGTTCGATAGCTTTCCTAGGTGCTGGTTGATGAAGCCGCTGGGTAAGTTCGCCAGCATTCAGAGCGCTTCCTGAGCAGGTATTTACCTGTATGATCTATCCAACGAGGCTGCGCCCGTGTCACCCGTCTCTTATAAGGTGGGATGTGGGGATAAGAGATCTCGGTGAGGTATGCCTTAAATTTCTCCCAGGCTGTCTCAACGGTGTCAGCTACGGCGATCCCGCAACGCAGAACTGAAGAATTGTCTCGCATTACGTTAAAGTCTGTCCGCCAAATATTTGGACATGCCTCAGCGGTAATAATATAATATAATAATGTGCCAGCTGAACGCCGTAACGGCGCTTCGCTGCCGCGCGACCACCACCAGCGGTAGCCTGATGACATTTAGTTAGAGCACATCGAAAGGATAGGCAGACATAGTCACTGGCTCCTAAAGGACAACCGTATGTAATATCATTTGCGGAATCGTGCGATCTCCCAAAATTGAAATCCAAGGTAGACGGAAGCTAGTTGCTCATACATCTAGTTGGGAGGTCCACGAATTGGTGCAAAGGAAGTTGAAACGTTAGCTCGAGGAGATCCGAACCGAAAGTGCGCACCGCCAAATTGCAAGATAGATCAGTCCAGCAGAGTTCAGGGAGGTTGAAGTCACCGAGTATTAGACCCCTAGTGACAGCCTGAGTCTGAATAAATCCAATAACCTCCCTGGAGATACTTCCAGGACTTCGATATACCATTACAACTGTAAACTGTGCAGAAGTGCACACAATAGTAGACAAGGCTTCAACAGTTTAATCTGGCGACTGAAAACGCACAGGTCATCAACACATCAAGTTTACAACTCACATAAAGAGCGAAGCCCCCACTTTGGCGGCTAACGGAGTGATCACATCTAAGCAGTGCGTAGCCAGGTAAACATACTTTACCGTCTGTGATATCCGGGGACAACCACGTTTCAGTGAAAGCAAGTATATCGGGACGAGATTTGTCTACAAGTAGACTCACCGCGTGTACTTTGTTCCTTAGGCTACGCACATTACTAAGCACCACGCGAAGGAACTCGGCACGACCAGCCCTGGGTCGTACGCTACCAGGAGGGATTCCGGTAGGGCAAAATTCGACTTCCGGCTAATCGCCTGAAAACCCATAAGATAAAGGCCTTGCTCACCAGTCGCCCGCCGGCTCTTGATACTTTCGATCGCTTCCATTAACTTCAGTCGACCTGCCAGTGGGAGGCCCGGCTGAACGTTGATATTGCTACCCTTGAGTTTGAATGCAAAGCGCATTAACGCTTTGCGTTCCTCCGGGGTTGAGAGGACTACACGAAGTAGTCGGAGTCGCAGATTTGGCGTATCGACAGGGACGTTTCCTAATCTGGTTAGCTTCCTGATAGTGACACCGGAGAAACCAGGTGGAAGTATCTTGTTGACGCAGAGCTAGAACCACTGGAGGTCATCCAGCATGTGTTCCCTGGGAAGAGCTGCCGCGGATTCAGCAACGTTACGGAAGATAACGCTGCTATCAGTAAAATAATCACCTCGACGAAACGTATTCACTCCACGAATCTTCGACTCGACCCAGTTTCGACCGGTTTGGCAGGTGACATGGCGCGTTACTTCGCCAAGGAAGCTGGAATAATTGAGGTTGAGGCTTTGTGTTCTACCTCCAACTCCCTCCCCGGTCTAGTCTTTTCACTTTGCGGGCGTGGCCGAAGTCGACATGGCGCATTTCTTCGTCAATGGAACTGGGGTGGTTGAATTTGGAGCTTTGTGCTCCATCTCCAATATCTTTATGGGTTCAGTACCTTCAGGCTTTGAGGGGGTCTAATGGACTTTCTTAGCCCTCTTTCTCTTGCTTTTATTGTGCACAGGGGATAGAAGATGGGTCTTGCCTTGGATGATGTCCAGTACGACATCAGAGGCCTCGTTATGGGCATTCGCGGTAGCTGGAGCACACGACACGGCAGCCATCACCTCAGCCGGATTTTCATTGACAGTAATTGAGTTTAGTTGCGTGGCTTCCTTCAATGAGCCGACATCAATACAGACTCCATTTTCCAGATCAGTAACTGTACTCTGCGATCGAGAGATATAAGGAAAGACCATATCTGCTGGTTACCCAGCCCGACGTTGCTCGATGTCTCCTCAGTGACCTCAATACCCGTAGATCGACGGTTACGGTATAGAAGACAATTGAACAGCATGCTACCGCTAGTCGAGAGCATTGCGTACTGATCAGGGCTCAAATCGGTACAGGTCTCATTGCCACAAAGTTCGGGCGGCCGTGGCGACCGAATTTCGGACGCTTATGGAAAAATTTACGCATCATTCCCCCATTCGCAGACTGCTATTTTACATTACAGCGTGGTCGTACGCATACTGCTGTCGCATGCACGAACATCATCTACAGCGCGATTAATTAGTATTACGGTCAGAAATGCTGACAGACTGAATCATCGTCATCATTAACAACAGCAGTACATCAGCCATTTGAACTGATGCTTCGCTGCCATACAACCATGAGGACCTATGAAATAAAGAATAAGAAGAGGGAGAGAAGGGGGACTTACCTGAAAACCTTAATGCCCTAAGCAAACAATCAGAGTCAAGGCGCCTACACCTTGTGTAGACAACATTCCGTCACAAACAGCTGGCTATCGTGCAAAGGCGGCATCGGCAAGACAGCTTCCTTGCGGCTTTCACTGCCACGCGTCATAATCAGCCATTACCCAGCAGATAACTCAGCACCAAACACACTTTAAACAGGCAACCCGATTAGGAGACAGCAGCAGACGCGCCACTGGTGTCTGCTGCGGGCCGTCCTGTAAAGTCTCGAGCCAAGCACAAGGCGAGTCACGTGGACTCCAGCCCTGAAGAGGAGACGGACCAACGGCACCCAGTTTGGTCGTCAGTGACTTCATTTCCCGCTGCCAAGTCAACTTCTGTCCACCTCGAGTCTTGCGCCACCCTACACCTGGTAGACTGAACAAGGCCCTCCTAGGTAAGCGGTGACCAAGCATGCGTAGCACGTGCCCGAGACAACGCAACTTATTCAGTGCTATCTCTTGTTCTAGGGAGCTAGCATGATTATCACTACCTAGTACACGCCTACGCACATCATCGTTGCGAACACGCTGGTGCCATCCGACACCAGCAATGCTTCGCGGACAACGATGATCAAAGACTTGAAGACGCCTCAGATCTTCAGACCGAATGGGCCAAGTCTCACTACCATAGAGCAGAACGGCCCTCACTGTGGCCTTGAATACGCGGCCTTTCAGACGAAGGGAAACTCCCTTCTGTCGCCAAAGATGCCGCAGGTTCGAGAAGGTAACTCTGGCTTTTGCAATGCGTGAGCTGACGTCAGTTTCTATGCGCCCATCATTGCTGATGAAGCTGCCAAGATAAGTGAATTGATCAACCACCTCGAGTTCCTCGTTAGCAAGCATCAATGGGTCATCAAGTGGCTGGTGGTCCTGCAGTAACACTTTGCACTTTGTAGGTGTAAAGTGCAGAGCAAATAATGGGATCACTCTAGACAGGCTATTCAGGGTTGATTATGCCGCCTCAACATTGTCGGAAAGCAAGAAGATATCGTCCGCATCATCAATATCAACTACTCTTTCACCAGGCAACACATCAACACCTACATCGTGAGATTCCGCAAGGGAACACTCCATGATAGAATCCACGACGAAATTGAACAAAAATGGGGAAATCCGACAACTCTGACGAACGCCACTTGTGGTCGGAAAGCTATCCGATAGGCCACCGTAGAAACTGACGCGACCTGTAGTGTTCGAGTATAGAGCACGAAGGATGTTCACTTATTTCTTGGGAACACCTTTTCGCGCAAGTAATTCGAACAGAATCGATCGATCGACTGAATCGAACGCACTCTTGAAATCGAGGAACACAGCTATTATCGGTCTGCGGTATGCGTGGCGCTGCTCTAGCGCTTGCCGCAAAGTGAGTATATGATCTACACAGCCACGTCCTGGGCGAAAACCGGCCTGCTCTTCTCTAATCCGAGATTCCCGTTCCGCAGTGAGGCGATGAACGATAATCGAGGCCAGTATTTTTGTCACAACTGGCGTTAGGCTAATACTCCTGTGGGTAGAACAGTCTGTGCGACTACCCTTCACGTATATTGCCATTATAATTGATTCGCTTCAATTAGCCGGGACACTTCCTTCCAGATACGTTCGAATAGTGAGGACAGTGCTTTGTAGAGTACCTCACCTCCATCCTTAAATAGTGCAGATGGGAGGGAATCCGGGCCAGCGGCACGAAAACGATTAAGGGCTGTGATCGCGTTTCGGACCTCGGCCTTCGATGGAGGCTCTAAACTAATCGTCCATGGCTCGTCCTGCATCACCTGAGTAGGAAGAGGTCCGGGAGCAGCGGGACAGCTGAACTGATCTTGAAAGTGTTCCGCCCAACGAGCTATACGGCGCTCCTTATTGTGTGTCAGTGAACCCGCGCTGTCCCTGATTGTCTCACTGACGTGTGGTTTTCTGGGACCAGTGGTGCGGATCAGCTGGAAGAGCTTGCGGTAATTGCCTACTGCTCCTGCCTTCTCCATTCCTAAAGCCCTACTGGTCCACCAGGCTTCCTTGTCAACACGTAGGCTCTGCTTTAGTTCACGCCTAATAGCCCATCTGGTCATATTGTGTTCAGAGCCAGCCGGGAGGTGTCTTCTAGATTCTAACAGGTTCACCGACCTCTCGGAAATCCAGTGACTGGTGCGATGACGATTGATAGTGCCACAAGCAGATGCTCCTGCGTCGTGCATGGCGGCGGAGATCCTATTCCACTGAAGCTCCGTGTCATTAGAACAAGACAGCAAATGTTCGGTATGCAGTGCTTCTTGATAGGCTTGCCTGACAGAGGGCTGGGACAATTTCTCCGTTGTCAATCGTATGGGACGCTTGGTGCGCCTCCCAGTAAAGTTCATCGAGAAACGACAGCGTACCAAGGCACGATCAGAGTCGACACAGATACTCCAGTACGAGCGCCAAACCAGAATAAAATTACGCCATCTGTAACGTATGGCTATGTGGTCAATTTGGGTCCATCGCTGGCCAGCTACAGGTGGACGCCAAGTGGCACTTCGGCGCCCACTGTGTCTAAAAGCAGTGCTATTAAGAAACAACTGGTGCTCCGCACACAGTTGCAGCAGACGCTCGCCGTTGTCAGTCCGTTCGGAGTTAAGTCCAATGTTACCACCCAGCTGAGCTTCTGAAGAGCTCAGACGCCCTACTTGTCCGTTCATATACCCTGCAAATACTATAATATCTGAACTTGTAGCACTGAGCAGTAGCGCGTTCAGTTCGTGATAGAAAGTGTCCTTGACTGCATTAGAACTGCAGTCGGTGGGAGCATACGCAGAAATCACAAACAAACAGCGTTTTGTTTTACTTCGCGAATTCACCTTAGCTGATGTCGTCAAACGGGCTGCACATAAACGGCTGTTCACCGGAATCCAATCAACCAACGATGACTCAGCCTTGGAGCTGAGAATGATACCTACACCAGCTTGACCCGTGAGTGCCGCATCCGCGTCTCCGGATGCGTGCAACCTATAACGAGAGGATAAGCCGGGTGCAGTCAATTCAATAACCCCGTTAGGGTCATTAATCCTAGTTTCGGACACACAACACACATCAACACCCAGTGTGTCCAAGCTGCGTGCGAGTGCAGCCTGCTGACCTGTTTGTCTTAGCGTGCGGACGTTGAAAGTCGCCACGCGAACGGGACAGCATGGCCTTATAAGGGACTTTTGCCGATGGGCGTCCGATAGTTGCGGTGGGATGGTGACTGCAGATGGTTCTACTCCAGTGGCACTTCGGTTGCTGTCAGTTAAGCTGGGAATTATAGAAGGAAGGTTAGTAATGGGGGTCGGAATGGGAGTAAGAGAAAAAGGTGGAAAAAAAGAAGGGAGGCGCCAGCAGTAGCATGTTTTCGCTTATCCGCCCAGCTGTATGCAGCAGATAAGGCGACCCTTGAGAATTTGCGCGACGGCCGATGCAGGATGAAGCTTATGTTTGAAGAAAATGTCATGGTTGTATGTGGGCTGAAATACTGCCAGGGCGCCCCGACCTAGACAGGAGGACGATTAGGGTCCTCATCCAAAGCCTTCGGCTCAAAAGCCTGTCCGCAAGGCAGCGGGGAGGTGGCAATGATTTAGTTTTACAGAAATGGACGCCATCACATTTCAAACCCCCAACCTGGAGGACCAGGAGACTGAGTTTGTCTGACCTCTCACCATTGACCAACCTGGTAGGAGTAGCTCTCAAGGTGCTCGGAGGCATCACCCAGTATAACTCAATGGGTCAATGAGGTACGCAAACCGTCGCACCACGTTAAGGTCCAGTCTCCTTGCGACGGAAAAGTCTCGTTGCGATGGAATGAAGGTCTGAGATTATACCCATGGTGGAATAATTTCGGGCGTTCAGGAAACGAAATGCTGTTGCACTTCGCCACTCGAGCATACCTATATTCAACGCAATCTACCGTGTTCCGACGCATAATACAGCATTGCGCAGGGATCCACTCAGAGGTGTCTGAAATTGATATCATTCGCAGAGATATGGCTTGCAGTCTGAGCGCCAATACTTATCCCCATGGTGGAATACTTACGTGCGCTGCACAAAGAAATCGCGGAGCATGACAATGATCGCCGTTGGTCAGTTTCCAATGAATCCGTCGCATTTATAGGGTCACAACCGCCGTCTTCGACGCCGTAAAATAGTTCCAGAGACAGAATTTCCGGATGTTTGTGAGCGTACGCAATCCATCCAAACTACTACTGTATTCAAGCTCTCAGGAAAAAGACTCGTCATTTGCAGATGGCAAATACCTAGTGCTTACACCCATATGGGTGTTGGAATGCCACGTTCTATATAGCGTGGCGGCGGGAGAGCCTATGGTGCGCAGAGGCTGATGGTGGCTAGATCCTGACAGATGATTTACTCACTGCTGCTACTGTTGCGCCATTGGCTCATGTCCTGGACGCCTCCACATGGCGACCGCTGGGTGGGAGTTGGGTTTCGCCCTTCTCCTTGCTAAGATCCAGGACACCAATCCGCATGAGTCAGTGAACTGACCATGTGCTACACCCGCTGCCTTTCGCGTATGCATTTAATCAAAGGCTTAGGCTGAGGACCCGAGTCGTTCTCTTGTCAGGTGTGGGCGCCCTGGCAGTATCTTAGTCCATCCTCTTCGGAGGCTAGGAAGTAGTTGATGACCCACTTCCATTAAAACCTAGCCATGGGAGACAACAGGTCTACGAGTTATAAGCTCACAGCTCGAATGGCGCAGAGCACGAGCGCCACGCATTGTCTCTGTCGGTGGGAGGGCACCACCGGGTGTTCAATGGTTTGCTACTGCCCACCTCAAGCCAGGCAGCCCCTGGTCAAATTGGTGCAAACCCGCCAAAACCCACCTGCGTCTGGCCGTGGTCGCAGGTCCGTATCCTACTACGGTCTAAAAACATATATGAATCGTTCCAGCACCTCCAAGGCTGCGTGTGACGGCCGTCAAGCAAATCCCAATCTGTCTCTGCAATCACATTCCCGAGCTGGATCTGCTCCCCACTGCCTTGTGCGTCAGGCTATTGAGGCAAAGGCTCCGGGCGGAGTCCCTCAAGCAAACCTCCGATACACAACAATCACCTCGTGTGCGATTGCCCACCAATGCAACCGTATGCCTGCGCGCAAAGCACTCAGCATCGGGTGCTGGAACGTGCGCACACTACTGGACCGGAACTGCAGTGAACGCCCCGAGCGACGCACTGCACTGGTCGCGATGGAGCTGGCGCGCTACCACATCGATATTGCGGCGCTCAGTGAAACTCGGCTCGCTGAGCAAGGTAAGTTGCATGAAGCAGGTGCTGGTTACACATTCTACTGGGTGGGGAACGCCGCCTCAGCACCACGTGAACATGGGGTCGGATTTGCAATATCCGACCGCCTCCATAGCCAGCTGGTGGGTGAACCAACGGGCATCAGCGCGCGACTGATGACTGTTCGCCCGAAACTCGGAAGAGGTATGTTTGCCACATTTATAAGCACGTACGGTCCGACCATGTGTTATCCTGATGACAAGCGTGATCAATTCTACACTCAGCGATCCTCTGTGATACGGTCTGTGCCGAGGAGCGACCGACTATTTCTGCCGGGTGATTTCAAAGCGTGTGTTGGGCGTGATGCACCGGTGTGGGCAGATGTTATCGGTTCGCATGGCATTGGTTCAGTGAAGGCGAACGGTGAAAGCCTGCTCTCACTGTGTGCCACTCACGGCCTGAAGATCACGAACACTCGATTTGCACTGAGTGCGAGTGATATAACAACTTGGACACACCCACGAAGTCGTCACGCTCACCTGCTCGACTGTCATCGTACATCAGCGTGATATGCGTGAAGTGCGCATAACATGTACACTGCGTGCAGCTGAGTCTGGCACTGAACACAAATTGGTGCGGACCAAACTGTACATATTTTGGTAAACCTATGTATTGCACTCCCGCCGTACATCGGCGTAAATTTAACGTCCTCTCCCTCGGTACTGTGGTGAAACGTACTGAGCTGGAGAAGGCGATGGCTGCACGCCTGTGTATGTGGACTGCACAGCCACAGTGGGCGACCTGTGGCACCATATTCGCGACCAGGTAACCGCTGCTAAAGAGGAGACCATCCGGCGCGCAAACTCTAAGCGGCCTGATTGGTTTGAAGAGAACAATGCGACGATTGGCGCATTGCTGTCGGGGAAGAATGCAGCATTTGCTGCACATGTCGCAGACCCAAGTGACTAGGGGAAGAGTAATCAGTTTCGCAAAATTCAACGGCGACTGACCGAAAGCTCCGTAGCATAAAAAATGCATAGTGAACGGAGAAGGCGAAGCAGATGGAATGCCACGAGGAACGCCGCCAACACAAGGAATTCACTGACTCCTTGAAGGCGGTGTATGGACCGAGCTTGGAGCCGCTGAGGACGCTGATCGATGGTATCTCAAGCGCTACCTACACACGGACTACAGATATAATGCAGATCTGGCGGAAACACTTGGACTGTCTCTTGAACAACCGTTCATAGATCGACTGGCCTACATTGAACGGCCTCAAGCAGTACGATGTGAGGACGAGTCTGGCGGACACACCGACACTGGATGAGACGCAGAGAGCACTTGCTCAGCTGCGAAACGGCAAGTGTGCTGGGGCCGACGGGATTCCGCCTGAAGTATTGAAACACGGCGGACCCGCGTTGTTGACTGGGCTGCACCACTTGGTGAAACGTGTAGGAACTGAGGAGGACGTGCCTCTCGAGCTGAAGGATGCCCTTGTGCTACCACTGTACAAGGGTAAAGGGAGCAAGCAATGTTGCACGAATTATCGTGGCATCAACTTGCTGAGTTGTGTGGGCAAGGTGATTGCCCGAATCCTGCTCAACCACCTCGCCAGTCAGGTTGTGGAACCTAACATGGCGGAAGAGTAGTGTGGTTTCCGTTCGCGTCGCAGCACTACAGATATTGTGTTTGCGGCTCGTCTGTTGCAAGAGAAGTGCAGAGAACGACACCAGCCGTTGTACTCGCTTTTTGTTGATTTCACCAAGGCATTTGATACGGTAAATCGCGAGGCATTGTGGCTGGTGTTGGGTAAGTTTGGTTGCCCGCGTAAGTTTGTAAGTTTAATTGAATGTTTGCAGTGGCATGTGAGCGAGGGTGCAGCTGAGTAGAGAGACCTCGGAAGACTTTGCAGTTGTCTCTGATGTGAAGCAAGGCTGTGTCTTAGCTCTTGCCCTGTTTAATATATATCTTCATGCAATGATGTCTTGTGCTTTTGATGCCGCTTGTGCTTACATTGTTCTTGTGGAGCACCGTATTGATGGTGGGTTGTTGAACATCCGTCGTTTCGGTGCGAGAATTCTAGTCTATGAGACAACTATCCGTATGTTGTTGTTCGCTGATGGCTGTGCGTTGTTTGCACACCGTGCGGATGATTTGCAGCGCATGACTAATGCTCTGGATTCGACAGCGGCCTAATTAGGGTTCACCATCAACACAAGCAAAACTGTCTGTCTCTTTCAGCCTTCACTGGAGGTGCAGTCTTCAATATTGCCGCGAATCAGCATTGGTGCTGAAGTATTGGAAACTACCCCCCGCTTCTGCTCCCTTGGGAGTGTGATGTCGACTGATCAGCAGATACACAGTGAGCTTCGTATCCGCTTGTCGAAGGCAGCGGCGGCACTCGAGAAGCTTGAGTACCGTGTGTGGAGCAACCATCAGCTTATCATTGGCACGAAGCTGATGGTGTACAAATCCATGGTGCTGTCTGTTCTTCTATACGGCAGTGAAACGTGGACGATGTACCGGCGGGATGTGCGATATCTCGAGCGGTTCCATCAGCAGTGTTTGCGACGGATTTTGCGCATCGATTGGGGCGACAGAGTTGCTGACACGGAAGTGTTGCGACAAAGTGGGATGTATGCAGTGGACTGCATACTTTTACTGAGACACCTGAAGTGGATCGGTCATGCGAGCCGTATGGATTCGACGTGGATACCGAAACAACTCTTATATGGTCAGTTGAGTATAGGGAAGCGGCACGTGGGGAAACCAAAGTTACGTTACCAGGATATGATCAAAGTGAGCCTCACACGTTCTAATCTTGATTGCAGATCATGGGAATCGAAGGCGGTTGATCGGCGTGCACGGCGCGATGTGATCACGAAGGCAGTTGCCGAGGTGCAGGAGAAAACCCTCATACATGCAGAGAAGAAGCGGCAAGCACCGGTGGGTTGTACTCCAACGACATCAAGCGCATGGTGTGTAGCACATACGTTCGCGAATGCCTGAGTCAGGCAGGCCTAGTGAGCCATGAGCGAGGCCACTCGGGACCACTACCGAAGCGACGACCGGTCCTGCAGAGAACGTAGGCAGAACCGGAGCAGCGTTTGTAGGTACGCTGAATTCGATTTACTAACCGCGTGCTTGCATGCTAAGTCTATTTATTTCAGGTGGTGGGTTTTCTATTTTGTACTAATGCTTTTCTTTTTCAAGTAAATGTCCACCTGTACGCTCTTCTATAAACCTGCACAGGTCGCTTAAGCCAATTGTAGTTAATTTCGATAAGATTTTCGTGTTTGTGGCATTTCCGTAAAATATACTTCCCGACCTCCTGAACTGATCTCGGATCCTTTGTTAACAACCTATTCCATATGCTCATTAATTTAAGATTTCTGTCACGTTTCCTTATGCATTACTCGATTTATTTTATTTGTTATCTTTCACACAAGTGATTGGCTGTTGCTTGATATCCCCGGTATGACTGCGCTTGATGTGCATGTTGACAAGGTGCCTACCTGTCTTTTACCCAATACCTCGTCCATACTGGCTCTAGGAAACAGTTGGTCGTTGCTGGAGGGGACGGGGTACACGGTGCTTGTGGTCGTGCTAGGCTCGAAGAGTGGTTCCATGCACTCAGTGTGGAGCGGACTACGGTCCAGCCACCGCCTTGTGTGCGCGTGATTCCCCAAATACAGCGTGCTTGTGTTTGCCTGTGAAGGAGTGTGGGCCGGCTCCGTTGATGAAACGTGGCTCCCATCCACATGCCTCCCGGTCTTATTCCTTCGGGTTTACACTGGATATGGGGTGTGTGGATGGAGCTGTGGGTGGTGCAGCGCAACCCATCCATGGTCCCTCTGTAGGCGCAGGCGTCCTGTGGCTGGCTACAGTGACAGGCAAATCCGAAACTGGATGCCGACAACTATATAGCGTGGCGCATGCGCTTCTTTCTTCTTGGAGCAAAAGTTCATAAACTATGAAGAAAATGTATTATGATAATGAAAAAGCGAAACCACTAAGAGAAGTCACTTGTCCCTGCGGCGATTTTGGACTGCGGGGTAAACTGCTCGCGCTCCTTTGTGCGCTGGAACTATCGGCGAATTGTGTCCACAATGATTCCGAAGTTCCTGCGAAATCTTTTCGCATTAGGGCATCTATAATGAAAGCAGGGTATTGCAATTACGCAGCGTACCGATCATTGCATGGACCAGCGGAGTGTCGCAAACGCGGAACTTCCCACTTACTCTATGCCAGTTCACTTGGCGTACCAAGGAATTTGTCATTAAAGACAGCAGCATGTTGCGCACCGTCACAGAGGAACTTGCAACCCAGGCGCTCAAAGTACGCCATCAAAGACAAGTTACTTATGAAATCGCGTAATACCATCTTTTGCATTCCATCGTAGCTTTCCAGCCGACTATTGAGGGTTATGATATCTGCAGCGGATGTCATCAGGAATGGAATAGGGCATACGGCTCCAGCCGTCACTAGCCATCTGACGAAGGATGTAATCTAGTTTAAGATCCATCCTATGCATATTTTCGCGCATGCGAACATACTCGCGCGTTAGGTGACCTAGCCGGAATGCGGCGGCATAATGGAAGTTTGTTATTAACACTTACGACACACACCTTTAATGCTGTAGTCCGTGTAGTCCTTCAGGATCACAACGCTTGAAGTTTGCAATGGAGTGATTGGACTACAATAATATGGCCATATGTACTGTTTACCTGATTGCAAGTGGCGTGTTCATATTGGGATCCATGTTTTCTGCATCACTTGTGAGTGAATTGTCCTCCAACTCCAACCTCGGTGGAGGAGGTGAGTACTCCAGGTGAACACTGTAGAATGTGGATGGACGTGACTTGTTAACCGGTCTCGCACTCCGGGAAACGCACGGGATTGCTGGAAATAAAAAAGGCATAATTGATACAAACATCTTGCGCTTTCCGCCACGCTCCATGGAGCAGATTGCATAGCTGGACGGCGCCTCGGATAATTCCATTAAAACTGTCTCCAGTCTCTGCTTTTGTATAAACATCTGAGGAGTGGTTCAAGCATGAAATTTCCGACATTTACCGATAGCCCTGTGAACTCGAACTTTGTACACCGGCGCGGACAATGGTGGCGGACTGTTGTTCAGTAACATTGCTTCCATTTGCCGTGAAGGCAATTTCGGCCACCGAACTTGGTCCGTGCCAACCATCTAACTGATATGAGCGACAGCCACCATGGTATCCATAAATTCAATGACGTGATACATTTAAAAGAACGCTCTCATTAATCATTCATTTAAGGAAAGAAAACCGAAAGGGAGACGAGGTTGATGCAACAATGTATTACATATCGAAGTCAGTTAACACCTGATATATCTTGCAGCAGTAGGAATGAAATTCAAAAATCATTAGGTTCCTTTTATTATTACACCCTCGAGCAATCATCACCCACTGCTTTCCCACGCAAGAGGGTATTATACCATGGCAGTGTGGGTTAATACTGGAACAAAACAAGATCTGGGGACCAAGTGCAAGAGCTGAAAGGGAAGTATGATGTACGGCAAGGTTTTTCATTTACCTCAAAGGCCAGGACCGTGCTTAGCGGACGGTATGTAGCGACAGAACGTTCTCAGTTGTCATTTCGATCCGTGGTACAGGTCGACCATCAATTCCGTTCGTGCTTGTGTGTGGTTGCTACCCATAAGTGGTAGGCAACACGCACTTAAAGATGCAGAGATCCGCAGAGGGGATTAATTGGAGGAAAAGCTCTTCGCGGTTCATATAGGACTGAATGCACACATCGAAGTTCAGAACGTCAAGCATGGTCGATGGCGTAACCCGTGCAACGATGGCGTGGTTGTGTTGCGTGAGCAGCATCGTAGTGACACCTGCAATGAAAGACGTTATGAATTCACCGAAGCTAACAGTTACTACAATAAGTTTCAGCAAATGCATCCTCAACGCCAAGTATGCACAATTGGGCAGAAAAAGATATCGCCATAAAGAGGAAGGTCAAGACACTTGTAGCGGACCTGGCGCTGAGGAATCCACTTCGGTTGCGCTAACGTACCCGAGCATTTGAAGATGCATACATCTGTGGAGAGAATAAATTGATCGAAAAGCGCTTTGCGGTTTACATAGGACTGGACGCACACCTCAAAATCCCGAACATCAAGCACGATGGATGGCGCATCGCGTACGATGAAGGCGTTGTTCGGCCGCAGCAGCACAAAGCCGACAGCGTTGTTCCTACCACGCCTAACCGTCACGGAACCGGTGCCATCTACATACAGCGACGCATTCGTGAGAGATGGTGAAGAACGCTCAGCAATACGACGGAAAATCTGCGACGTTGGTATACACGTGCCAAGCACCACGCGTCGCAAACGCTGCAGATGTGAATCGAACGGAAAAGCGGGAAACGTATCCAACGATCCAAACCTGCGCGCATCCGCGCATAGGTGCTGAAGGCAATGCACATTAAATTCCGACTCACCTTCCCCGTAAATTGCAGCACAGTTATCTTTCATTTTGGCATCAATTTCACTAAAGGCTTCATGCAGTAGCAGCGACACTTGTTGCTACAAAGCACGTAAGCTATGACAGACAGATTGCAAAAATTTTCGTACACGTGGTCCGTCACAATCCCGTTCAGAACAACTGGCCCGAGGTACAGTATGAACTGCCTAAACTCCGTGGCCTTCCATTTCTCTACATCTTTCAGGATGCTGCATTGGCGTGGAAATTCCGCGGTTAGGCAGCTAGCGCAATGCTTCAAGCGTTAGTTGATGCGGTCAATAGGTTTCGGGGACAAACGAATTCAACCGGCAGTCGGACCATGGTACCAGCAGTTGCATACATAGCAGTGCATGCCCCCAGACTCGTCCGTCAAGGGGTTTGAGCAGCTCATGCTGCCGCAAACAGCATTAGATTCCCTGATCAACGCAGCCGAAGATCCATTAGCGCCGGTATTCAGTGAATCCGACATGACGCTTCAAAAACAATGAGAAACAAGTATCAAGACGTAAAACTGACGAGGTGTTACCTGCCGGGCAGTCAAAAGAAACCGTTACGGATTAGAACAAGATACAAAATGGATTACAAAACACAAAAGTACCAGAAAAATAACCAGAGGCTGAGCCCAAAATAGACGGACGACGTCTAATAAGTACGCGAGAACGGGAACGAAGAAATCCGAGGAAAATGATGATACAAAATTATTTGGATCAAGCGAAAGTTGACAAAAGCCAAATTTTTTGCACGACTGTTCCAAAACCGTCCTTTAAAAGTAAAACATCGAAAAGACAACACGCTCAAAAATTAACGCAAATAAATAAGCCGAAAACGATGTGTGGTTAGGTACAGCGGATATAGTCGGAGCCACTGAGTGAAGTAAAAGAAATAACAAATTTAAATGGGACAGGAACAAAAGGAAATCCCCATGAGCGTTGCTTCTGGATTCTACTTCCGCTTCTAGATTACTGTGTTTCATTTGTGTAAATTGTGTACCAAAAAGTTTCTTTTTGGTGTAGTCTTCAAGTTGTGAAAATTTGGTGAGCATTCTCTCACTTATTTCGGAGAACTCGTTGATAAATCAAATTACCGTCTGTGTCCGCCATCTTGGATTTGCTCCAACGTGTAATGCCGTGCCAATCTACTTGTGGCTCATGTTCGAAAGTTGTCGGACAAAAGGCTCATGCACTTCGTTGTTTCGGCTATGATGTTCTGTTCCATATTTCGTGTATCGGCCTATCCGTGGAAGTTTTCCGAAAACCTGTTGACATCCGACATAGATTTTTCCAAGTTGTGTGTGATAAATGCCGCGGTTTGCTGCAACAAAATGCACGGAGACCACCACCGACTCGGGAAAAGCCATCTTCCAGACGAAACCACCTCATTCAGCTCGTGGGGTCAAACGCGCTCGTGAGAGTACCTCTGTGAACTCCCCTTCCCCTGCAACTCCACGATCTGCACCACCGCCAGCGTCTTCTACCCCTAACGATTCTCACAACCAATGTTCCCCACAGATTGACGACTCAGAGTCGGAGCCCCCTAATCTTTCAGCGCATACCTGTGAACCTCTGAACACTGAAGATAAATGGATCATTCAAAAACGCAAAAGTTCACGCAACAACTTTCAGCCTCCCCTACCGATAGACGACCGTCCAAAACGACAAGCCCCTCCACTCCTGTTGCCTCAAGTTCGTCACCGATCTCACTGAGGCGTTATAATCTCATGGTGTCCCATGCACCAGAGTCGAAAGATGAAAACCATCAGAAACGTTATGATCACGATGTTGAATTCCTTCAGGGGCTCGTTGATAAACTGTTGGATGTGGGTGAAAGCAGCGTAACGATTAAACAAGTAGTCCGACTTGGTCAGCATACTAACCAATCATGTCGACCTTTAAGAATCACCTTCGCTGACCACAACATGCCACAACTCATTCTGTCTCGTCTCTCCAGGCTTAAAGGCACCAGGGTTCACATCCGCCGAGACTTGGAACCCGAAGAGAGGAAGCGCTTGAAGACCGCGGTCCTTGAGCTTAAACGCCGTAGAGAAAAAGGCGAAACTGATCTACACATTGTAAATTTTCGATTGATCAAGACGGGAGCACGAACCCGTAACAGTCGGTCAATCAACCTCCAGACACGTCCCGCGGTGCCTCTCAGGACCTCCGTGCTGCATTCACAAACATCTGTAGCCTTATGAACAAACGGGATAAGCTGTGTCGCTTCTTTGCCTCTGAGCGACCAGACGTCGTAGGACTGGTGAAGACATGGCTAACTTCTGAGGTAATGGCAGAGGAAGTCGATCTCAGTGGCTACTCATGCTTTCGCTGCGATAGAATATCAAATCCTCGTGGTGGTGTCTTACTTTATATACGGTCTTCCCTGTGTGGGAGGCTTGTAAGCATGTACCGAAGTGGAGATGGACTGTGTGAACAGGTATGGTGCTCGATCAATCTCAGGCGCGGGCAAGCTGACAGTAGGTGCATTCTACCGTAGCCCTCTGAACCGCTCTTTAGATTGGCTACCGCATCTTCGGAACAACATGAGTCGTCCATGTTTTCTACTCATGGGTGTCTTCAATTGTCCCCACATTCAATGGCCTGAAATCCAACTCATGCCTGGGTATTCTGAAGTCGAATCAAAGTTTGTTGATTCGTTGCTTGAAACTGGGGCATCGCAACACATATGCCAACCTACGCGCATGACGTCGCGTTCGAACCCATCGTGCCTTGATTTGATGGTGACGAATAGCGAACAGCGGTTGCATGACATACGAATCCAGGAGCCCCTAACTAAAAGCGGTCATTCCGTGCTGATAGCCACTATGGAACTGAACTTGCCGAGTGTATCTCCGGTGGAACCAGCTTAAAACTACTGGAAAACTGATTTCGATGGATTAAAGCGAGTAACGAGCCAAATGGATTGGTCTCTACCGCATGTTACATCTGTGGAGGACGGTTGGACAGTAATAAAGGAATGATTGGCTTCGCTTTGTTCTCAGTTTGTGCCGTTGAAATTTCAGAAAGTCGGACCAATCAAATCACACTGGTTCGACAAGGAATATGGTAGGCTGGCTCGGTTACGGCGAAGAATGTGGGACGCATTTCGCCTCTCTGGCTCCGCCACTGATTACGAAGCATATAAAAGACAGCGAAATATTTGCAACAAAGTGAAATTGATAAAGCGCCGGAAGTTCGAAGAAAAGCTTGCAACTGACGCGAGGATGGCACCAAAGAAGATCTTTACTTACGTGAAATGCCGTTTGAAGCCAAAAGGTGACGTGTCATGTCTAGAAGACGCGGACGGACACCTGCTAACTTGCAGTTATGATCGCGCATCCGCACTGGCCGCTCACTTCGCTTCCATGTTTGCAAACGACGCGGCGTCCATACCCATCTCAGCGAGTAACATTCCTGTAGAACTCAACAGTTTGGTTTGTGATGTCGACGAGGTGCGCCTGCTACTTGCGAACCTTGACGGTACTAAGCCTACAGGGCCTGACGGGCTTCATCCGCTAATTACCAAACCACTAGCTGCTATTATCTCGCCTGCTGTTACGGATCTATTCAACAAATCATTGTCTGAGGGCTCATTGCCAAACGACTGGAAGCGCTCGGTGGTGAGGCCGATCCCGAAAGCTGGCGACCCCTGTAAGGTGGATAACTACAGGCCAATTTGTCTTACACCAGTTTTGGCCAAAGTGATCGAGAAGATAGTAAAAAAGCGTCTAATACGTCTGTTGCAATCGAAAGAACTTCTGACACCGGCACAACACGGATTCAGGATGGGATATTCTTGTGTTACCAACTTACTTGTGACGAGACAGGAATGGTTGCAAGCACTGAACCGGGGAAAGTCCGTCGACGCAATCTACATCGACTTCAGCAAAGCATTCGACAAAGTTAATCATGAAGTGCTTCTAAACAGATTAAGGTCGTGTGGTGTCGGAGGATCGTTACATCGATGAATCCATGAATTTCTCGTTGGAAGAAAGTGGAGGGTACAGGTGGAGGGCCATCTAACCGATTGGTATCCCTCGACCAGTGGTGTGCTCAAGGTACGGTACTGGGACCCACTCTGTTGCTCATCCACATCAACGAGCTGCCCCAGCTTCTACAGTCGCCGTGTGCACTGTTTGCGGATGACCTCAAAATTTGGCGAGAAATTAATACTCTCGATGATTGTGACATTCTCCAACAAGACTTCGACCGCCTCGCAGTATGATCTGCTGAAGTCCACCTACCGGTCAACCCGGCAGTCCCTATTCATGAATCTCGGGAAGGCTGTTCACGGCCGAACGTACACCCTAGACGGCCAACCACTGCATCCCACACCTTCCGTGAAAGACCTAGGTGTACTCTCACACTGCAACTTGAAGTCCGTCGACAACACCAACAAACGGTATCGAAACGGACTGCGCATGCTCTGGGCGCTGAAGCGCAGCTTCTGCACTTGGTCTGAGGACGTCGCCACTCGCCTCTTCTCTTCCATCGTCAGACCAATGCTAGAGTACGGCTCGCCTGCATACTATCCGATCACTCGCGGCAAAGCGCAAAAGATCGAACGATTACAACACGTCGCCACCAAGTTGATCCCCAGCTTGAGAGGCTTATCGTATGAAAACCGGTGCATGAAACTTGGGCTCTACACCTTATCGTATCGCCGTGTTCGAGTGGATCTTATCATGACCTACCGTATTTTACATCTCGGTCATTTCCCCATGCTGAGGTCGTTACTCCACTTGCGAGTACCATGCACCACACGTGGGCACAGGTACAAATTCGTGGTACCTGATCTGAAGAAAGTCCCACACCCCTGTGTTTCGAGCGGAGGGTTGTGCATGCCTGGAACAGTCTGCCAGAACACGTCGTCGAGGCCGAATCTGTGCAGAAATTCAAATCTTTGTTGGATTTACATTTCGCTAACATACGTTTCAGAGAACGATTGCCACTTGACAACTATATCACCCACTTGTGAATCACTGTTTGAACAAGCATTTTGTGTGCTACAGGAGTTGCTGAACCATCTCAGGATAACCACCGGACGTTTTTATTTATTTTTTTAAATGTTTTTGATTATCACCCGATGGAGTTGTACAGAATTATTTTCTACTTGCTCCAAAATACAGTATTCAGTATACAGATCTTTGCAGCCTTTGTGCGTCATTGATCGACGTTAGAATGCGGTGGCAAGATCGGCAAGTTGTAGGAGACAAATCAGCACGTAAAATTAAATAATGGCCAACAAAACAAGTACAAGTTCAGTGGGAACCGAAACAATAGGATAATCGCTTGAATATTCCTTCTTTTGCGTATCGTTGGATCGCGAGTTGACAGGTCTGCTTGAGATGTTGAAAAACCTTAAACAGAGACCGCATCACACCCTGTCTAATCAATTAATGCGCACATTTGCCTGCCCAGCAGTCTCTGCCAGGCCGGTTTGTGTGAAGTAAGAGAGTGAAGGGGAAGCTAAGAAAATAAGAGGAATAGCAGTTATATAATGATAACACCAACGAGTGAGAAGGAATAAAGAACGAACAGAAAGTTGAAGATACAAGTCGTTAGGAGAAGGGGAAGGTTTGGTATCGCCACCCAAGAGCATCTAACTGACGCTTGAAACCCTCAACCGTAGACTCCCTAATGACATGCTCCGGAAGCGAATTCCAACGTTCAATAACCCGGCGCGACAAGCGAGTTTCTGTCCTTACCCGGCCAGAACGCAGTTTGTGCAGCTTCAACGGGTGACCTCGGAAACTAGACAGTTTGGCGGGACTAAATAGCCAGGACAAGTCTGGACCGATCTTACCGATCTTAGAATACGGTAAGTGAGGATCAAGTCTCCTCTAGGTCTGCGGTATTGCATCGGCTGGTATCCTCTTTTTTCGCGGTCTGCCTCCTCTTCCCTCTCAGAAATCAGCCTGGCCGGTTTCCGTCTGTAATGTTTTATAGGACATCAAATAACAGGCTATCTACGTATGACACTTCCATAATCGGGAACGTTGTCTCATTATAATGAACGCCCCGGAGTCGGAGAAAACAACAGCAGCAGAGAGAATTTCAGATGATCAATTATTTCTAAAACGAATGGTCTCCCGACTGTTCGATGAGGGGGAACCGGGGATTAATATCGTCTCTGCTTTTCGACTTGTCAGAAATCATGAAGATTCTTCCAAGTTGCGTCCCCTTAAGGTTGTAGGCCAAAGTGAAGTTGAATGTCGTCGGATCCTTCGACGAATTTCGCACCTCAAGGGAGAGCCGTTTCACGTGTTACGGGATCTATCTCCAGAGGGCCGCGTTCGTTGCAGTCGATGAATTGAGAACACGCCGTGCGAACGGTTCGCATATTGAGGATTTTCGCGTGAATTGGAAAATGCAGAGAACGCACTGGAAACCAGTTCTTGTCCTTCCCGGACCTTAAGATCAACAACTGGATTGCACGTACTGTTTGCGAAAGTGCGCAGTCTACGTATCAAACTAGATGAAGTTGTGCATCTTGCGTCAGTACTCCTCCCGGACCTTATGGCGTTTACGGAGACATGGTTGTCCCCAGAAATCCCAGATCCTGAAGTATATATTCCTGGTTACAGTCTCTCACGAGCTGATCGCATTAGTTTGAGGTCGGGGACAGCGTCATACTCTACCGGAAGGAGCATCTGTAGGTCCATGTAGTTGATGTTGTCTTGGGAAGTGAGGACTGCTCCGAAATGCTTTGTTGTCGTATTCACGATGGATGTAGATCGCTGCCTCTCGGTGTCTTCTAAAGAGCTCCTTTGAGCTCTGGTGATTGTTGACTGGAGTCTCCAAAGAAGCATGGTGGAAATAAGGATTGTTTATTAGTGGGGGACTTTCATGCCCCTAAGATTGATTGGAATCTTCACTGTGATGCTGCACTTTCCTCTTTTGATTCTACGTTTCCGGAAGCTGTTCTTGAAAGTAATTGAATTCAACATGTCGCGGCACCTACTCGCATTATCCCTGGTCAGACGCCACCCATACTCGACCTTGTGTTTTCGCCTGCACAATCAGATGATTATGAGTTGAATGTTTTACCAGCAACCGGAAGGAGTGACCACTGCCTACTTTCCTTTCAATGGACCATACGATTGAGCATTCACAAGCACTGTGTCTATCGTCGGAATTTTTGGCGTACTGATCCAAACCGCTTGAAGATGGCCGTTAGCGAGCAGGATTGGAGTCTTCCCCAGCACTTAGACGTCGATGATGCTTAGAGCCTCGTTTACTCGAAAATGTTGTCGCTTATTGATGAGGTTGTTCCCTTATCCAAACGAAAACCCTTCACTAGAGGTCCCCTGGATTGACCGAGAATTATGATCGCTCATGAAGCACACACAAACTTTGGAATCGCTATAGGCTTTCGAGATTGGAAACGGATTATAGAAACTATAAATTGATTCGGAAAGTATGTACATCGAAAATATGTACGAAACGGCAGCAATACGAAGGTCATCTAGCTGAACATTCCAAGTCCATACCGAAGCTGCTTTTCTCCTACTTGAAAAGCAGCACCAGAGCCGGAAGTGGAATACCGTCCTTGCATTCCCACGCTTTTAACACCGTGCTCCACGACCATGCTGATAAAGCTAGTCTTTTACCTTGCCATTATTTGTTGGCCTATTCAACAGAAGTAATGTCAGTTAAACGTTATTCGTCCTTGCTCTCTGTTCTCAGTGACACGGACATCAATGCTAACATGGTATCTAAACTTTTGTGCGAGCTGGATCCAAACTATTCCCCGGGAACTGACGGATTGCATCTTATCCCAAAGATTGTGGCTGAACATATTGCTATTCCCATATGTCACTATCTCGGCGTTCACTTGAGGCTGAGCGTCTTCCGATTGCCTGGAAAGTGGGCATAATCAAGCCCATATATGGTTGGCGGCATCCGGTTTCGGATTTGCCTGTCACTGTAGACAGCCACAGGACGCCTGCGCCTACAGAGGGACCATGGATGGCTTGCGCTGCACCACCCACAGCTCCATCCACACACCCCATATCCAGTGTAAACCCGAAGAAATAAGACCGGGAGGCATGTGGATGGGAGCCACGTTCATCAACGGAGCCGGCCCACACTCCTTCACAGGCAAACACAAGCACGCTGTATTTGGGGAATCACGCGCACACAAGGCGGTGGCTGGACCGTAGTCCGCTCCACACTGAGTGAATGGAACCACTCTTCGAGCCTAGCACGACCACAAGCACCGTGTACCCCGTCCCCTCCAGCAACGACCAACTGTTTCCTAAAGCCAGTATGGACGAGGTATGGGTAAAAGACAGGTAGGCACCTTGTCAACATGCACATCAAGCGCAGTCATACCGGGGATATCAAGCAACAGCCAATCACTTGTGTGAAAGATAACAAATAAAATAAATCAAGTAATGCACAAGGAAAAGGTGATATAAAGCCTAAATTAACGAGCACATTAAATAACTTCTCTACATACGAATCCGAGAACAGTTCAGGAGGTCGGAAAGTATATTTTACGGAAATGCCACAAAGACAGAAATCGTATCGAAATTAACTACAATTGGCTTAAGCGACCTGTGCAAGTTTATAGAAGATAGGTAGGCATTTATATGAGAAAAGTATTAGTACAAAATTGAAAACCCACCACCTGAAATAAATAGACTTAGCATGCAAGCACGCGGTTAGTAAATCGAATTCAGCGTACCTACAAACGCTGCTCCGGTTCTGCCTACGTTCTCTGCAGGACCGGTCGTCGCTTCGGTAGTGGTCCCGAGTGGCCTCGCCCATGGCTCACTAGGCCTGCCTGACTCAGGCATTCGCGAATGTATGTGCTACACACCATGCGCTTGATGTCGTTGGAGTACAACCCACCGGTGCTTGCCGCTTCTTCTCTGCATGTATGAGGGTTTTCTCCTGCACCTCGGCAACTGCCTTCGTGATCACATCGCGCCGTGCACGCCGATCAACCGCCTTCGATTCCCATGATCTGCAATCAAGATTAGAACGTGTGAGGCTCACTTTGATCATGTCCTGGTAACGTAACTTTGGTTTCCCCACGTGCCGCTTCCCTATACTCAACTGACCATATAAGAGTTGTTTCGGTATCCACGTCGAATCCATACGGCTCGCATGACCGATCCACCTCAGGTGTCTCAGTAAAAGTATGCAGTCCACTGCATACATCCCACTTTGTCGCAACACTTCCGTGTCAGCAACTCTGTCGCCCCAATCGATGCGCAAAATCCGTCGCAAACACTGCTGATGGAACCGCTCGAGATATCGCACATCCCGCCGGTACATCGTCCACGTTTCACTGCCGTATAGAAGAGCCGACAGCACCATGGATTTGTACACCATCAGCTTCGTGCCAATGATAAGCTGATGGTTGCTCCACACTCGGTACTCAAGCTTCCCGAATGCAGCCGCTGCCTTCGACAAGCGGATACGAAGCTCACTGTGTATCTGCTGATCAGTCGACATCACACTCCCAAGGGAGCAGAAGCGGGAGGTGGTTTCCAATACTTCAGCACCAATGCTGATTCGCGGCAATATTGAAGATCGCACCTCCAGTGAAGGCTGAAAGAGACAGACAGTTTTGCTTGTGTTGATGGTGAGCCCTAATTAGGCCGCTGTCGAAACCAGAGCATTAACCATGTGTTGCAGCTCATCCGCGCTGTGGGAAAGCAACGCACAACCATCAGCAAACAGCAACATACGGATAGTTGTCTCATAGACTAGAATTCTCGCACCGAAACGACGGATGTTCAGCAACCCACCATCAATACGGTGCTCCACAAGAACAATGTAAGCACAAGCGGCATCAAAAGCACAAGACATCATTGCATGAAGATATATATTAAACAGGGCAAGAGCTAAGACACAGCCTTGCTTCACATCAGAGACAACTGCAAAGTCTTCCGAGGTCTCTCTACTCAGCTGCACCCTCGCTCACATGCCACTTTGCAGACATTCAATTAAACTTACAAACTTACGCGGGCAACCAAACTTACCCAACACCAGCCACAATGCCTCGCGATTTACCGTATCAAATGCCTTGGTGAAATCAACAAAAAGCGAGTACAACGGCTGGTGTCGTTCTCAGCACTTCTCTTGCAACAGACGAGCCGCAAACACAATATCTGTAGTGCTGCGACGCGAACGGAAACCACACTACTCTTCCGCCATGTTAGGTTCCACAACCTGACTGGCGAGGTGGTTGAGCAGGATTCGGGCAATCACCTTGCCCACACAACTCAGCAAGTTGATGCCACGATAATTCGTGCAACATTGCTTGCTCCCTTTACCCTTGTACAGTGGTAGCACAAGGGCATCCTTCAGCTCGAGAGGCACGTCCTCCTCAGTTCCTACACGTTTCACCAAGTGGTGCAGCCCAGTCAACAACGCGGGTCCGCCGTGTTTCAATACTTCAGGCGGGATCCCGTCGGCCCCAGCACACTTGCCGTTTCGCAGCTGAGCAAGTGCTCTCTGAGTCTCATCCAGTGTCGGTGTGTCCGCCAGACTTGTCTTCACATCGTACTGCTTGAGGCCGTTCAATGTAGGCCAGTCGATCTATGAACGGTTGTTCAAGAGACAGTCCAAGTGTTTCCGCCAGATCTGCATTATATCTGTAGTCTGTGTGTAGGTAGCGCCTGAACTACCATCGATCAGCGTCCTCAGCGCAAGCCCAGATATGGTTGGTGGCATCCGGTTTCGGATTTGCCTGTCACTGTAGACAGCCACAGGACGCCTGCGCCTACAGAGGGACCATGGATGGCTTGCGCTGCACCACCCACAACTCCAACCACATATCCCATATCCAGTGTAAACCCGAAAGAATAAGTCCGGGAGGTATGTGGATGGGAGCCACGTTCCATCAACGGAGCCGGCCCACACTCCTTCACAGGCAAACACAAGCACGCTGTATTTGGGGAATCAAGCGCACACAAGGCGGTGGCTGGACCGTAGTCCGCTCCACACTGAGTGAATGGAACCACTCTTCGAGCCTAGCACGACCACAAGCACCGTGCACCCCGTCCGCTCCAGCAACGACCAGATATACAAAGGAGGAAATCGACATGATCCTACAAATTATCGGCCCATCTCTCTGCAGGGTTATGGAGAGGATTCTTAAGCGGGCGCTTAAGCTGCATTTCTAGAACCTCAATATCATTTCAGCTGCGCAGCATGGGTTCCGCCGTTCGCGTTCATGTGTCACCAATATTCTGCTAGCTCGAAAAAAGTGCGCAAAATCCATGGATGCTGGTAAGCGGCTAGATGTCATATTTTTGGATTTCAGTAAAGCTCTTGACAAGACCTCACACGAAATTTTGTTTAGCAAATTTGGCAGTATTGGTGTTTCAGGAAAAGTCCTCTGTTGGCACACTGATTTCCTGTATGACCGCGCTTTCCGTGTGCAAGTAAACGAGTCCCGTTACTTCCCTGTAAATATGACAAGCGGTGTTCCGCAAAGCTCTGTTCTTTGGCCCGAACTTTTAGTTTTTATTTTTGACCTGGCGTCTGTACTATAGGCAAATTGTTTGATGTACGCAGATGAGTTAAAGCTATGGATGGAAGTCTCCTGTGTAGATGTAGCTAATGTCCTACAAACAAGGCTCGATTCGCTGCATGATTGATCGATCAGGTGCCAATTACCCATAAATCACGATAAATGTTCTGTTCTTCCGAACCATTTGGAATTTATGATATCAGTGGGCTTTTGCTGCCGAACTCTAATCGTGAGAGAGACCTTGGCGTCGTTGTGAGCACAGACCTAAAAGCAACTGAAGACACCTAGAGGAAAGTCGCTTCGGACAACAGGTTGATTTTCGTCATAAGGCGATCCTTCTCCCGCTTGACTCCGGAGATCATCAGGCTCGTGGTCACTCCTCATGTACGTCCGATTCTTGAGCATGGACTGCCCACTGTTTATCCTCTTTCTTAATTTGAACGCCTTGATTGGAAAAGTGCAGCGGAGAGGATCTAAATTCATTCTGAAGTTACGAAACCTGCCTTACTCACATCGTCTTCTGCGCCTGAACTTGTTCTTCATGGCTTAGCGTCGATTAATCTCAGGCAACTTGGTCTGTAATTATACGGATTTTGAAGATCTCCGCCTTTGTATATGGACATCACGATGTCCAATTTCCAACCAGGCAACCTGTCATCTGCAAGAGAGAGCCGAAATACTTGACAGCGAAGAGAAACAATGTATTCGGCCATGATCTTGAGAAACAGGGGATGCAGGCCATCTGGGTCCGGCGAGGAGTTGACATTCAGTTCATGGAGTAGCTTCAAGACCATCACTTTACTGATTTCCACGGGCACAAGAGAAGAGGGAGAAGGAAGTGGATGCACATATTCCAGGGGAAACAGTATTCCGATTGAGTAAACGAAAGAATATTGCGAGGCAAGTGGCTCAGCTTTAGCATAATCGTTGTGCAGTACGTCATCACGATATGAAAACAGGGCAAGAACCCCATTGCCAACTTCGATACTTTGTCTTACATAAGAGAAATGTTTCTTAGGAGCAGTTTTTGACAGTTCAGCCAAGTAAAGTTCGTAAAGTTCTCGCTTCTCACGTATTCTTGCGGTGCATAAGTTCCTAACTGTTTTTTACTCAAGATAGGCTGAAGCTTACTGGATAGCTTTAAATTTGTCGCACAAATTTGTTTCATCCACTATGGACCTTAGTTTTCGATCCATCCAGGAAAGACCCTTCTAGAATGTCCTCCTTCTGTTAACCGGGATGTTATTTTAGTACACAGTTGATCCAATGTACCCTCGAGTTCCAGGTGTTGAGGAACGTTCCAGTCTAGCGCAGTTGTGGCCGAGCTTAGACGTGAGAGATCAGCGCGCCAGAAATTTTGGTGATCCACCTCCTCGTCGTTAAGAGTGAAACGCGCCCAACTAAATGATACAACACAATGAGCACTTTTGCCAAACGGCTCGTTAACAGTTAAGGTGGAGTCATCAGAAATAACGTGCGTGAGGGCCAACTCGAGGATGTGCGATGCTTGACCTGGAACTACTCGAGTAGGCGCCGAAACATGCTGAACCAGGTTAACCTCCTAGTCGATTTTTAGTTAAGCACTCTCGAAAGACTCGGAGGGGAGATCACTGTGAGCATTAAAGTCGCCCATAATCGAATATGCTTTGCTTCCACCGTACTTCCTGATCCCAATAGGGCTCAGTAGACAACCCCGACAATGAGGGACCTGCACCGGTCGTGAACTCGACACCAAAGAACTCAGCCACTGTTGCTGATAGCCTCCAAAACATGTACCTTGAGGTCCAGTTTCCAGTAGAGAATAACACCTCCCCCAGGTCTAGCATCAGTACGATCGGCTCAAGCAAGTTGATGTCCCTGGATACGCAACTCCGGGTCTGAGATGTTTGAAGACAACCAAGTATCAGTGAAAGTCATCAAATCCGAGTGGCGCTTCGGAATGAAGAGCTGGATCTCATCTATTCTCAAGCTGCGCACATTCGCATAACTCACACGTAGTCCATCTTTCGATCTTGAACTCCTGGAATGATGAAGACTGGTCTCCACCGAGTTCTCCGGGTTTTTTTTACTGCCCAAAAATCCACAATACGGAGGTCAGTTTCTCCGATTGCTCTACACGCACGCATTTCATCGACAACTGTCTTCATTTTAACTCCGTCCTCCGGAGAGAGGTCTCTTAAAATGCAGAAAGCTTCTCCCTTGAGACGTAAAGTTCGTCGGAGAATGCGATGACATTCATCCGCACTTTGACAGATGAATTTCATCGGACGGGCACTGGAGGGGTCCTCTTTCTTCCTTCAAAGGCGAGAAGCAGAAATGTGATTTATTCCCTGTCCACCAGCGTTGAACCTACGGGAAATGTCTCGCTGTACACAGGCCTAATCTTCCAATATCCTCTCAGCTGATGTTTCCTTATCGTATCCGATGGTATTCATGATTATGAAACGTCGACTACGAGGAACCTGTCCACTTAAAACGCAAGGCCTCGGTTTTGGGTTATGTGGACTTCCGTTGATCAGTTCATTTGGCTGGCTGACGCGATCAAGGGCATGTCAGCTTGGAATGATGAACTTGACCCAGGATTAGGCTTCGTCACTTTTGTCATTGCAGCTTACGCAGTAGCACTCAAAGCAGCAGACGACTGCGCTGACTGAGTTGTGTTTTCGCTCACTATGAATGCATAGGGCGTCTCTTTTCGACCACTGCGCCGTGCTTGGGGACGAAATGGCACTGAAGAAATAGCAGCAGAAGGCCTACTTTGGACACCTTCGGGAGTTGCTGGTCCGGCCTCTGAGGAGGAAGAAAAAGATGCCTGAAAGCCATCCTCAGTCAGGCACCCTTTCAGAAACTCTGCATAATGTGGGCTAAGTGGCGGAAGCCCGTTCAAGAGACATCTGCAGCTTGAAACAGCTCGGCATGGGCCACATTCAAAGATAGTTGCCGGAGAGGTAGTACGCTGGAGGCATTCGTAAAGATTAGGATCGATATTAGCATGAGTTATTTGCAACCAACCATCACAGCGAATGCATTGAACTGCCTTTGAGCGAGAGCTGACTCCTTTACTACATTCGGAGCACTCTGACGCCATCGTAGTTCCGCTTTACCTGGGACCGAAAACCCCACTCATAATTGAAAGTCAAAATTTTCTGCGGTTTTTCAAACATTGTTCCAATGTTGGTTTGCAGGGTACACCTGCGAACGGACAGTCAGATTTTCTGTTCATTATTATTCAACACTGTTTCCACACATGGCTTCCAAAAAGATCTTGAACGGCAAAACACGACAGGTACATCGTGACGCTCTCGAAATCTGTTATCCACTTATTGAGCCTCCAGGCATTTCTTGAATCGCGACACCGATTTCGTCTCGACTATGGTCTGGGGCAAACTATTCCAATATTTCACCACTGGACCCTAGAGGCATGGAGAGTGAGCTATCCGCTTCAGGTGCAGTACCACAGACTCGTACCGGTGCCTGCAAGTGTTACTTGGTGTGCACACGTGCTCCAGCATAGGGAACTCACCCAGGTGCAATATCCGGTGCATCATTATAAAGTCCACTCGAAACCGACGATATGACAGGGCGTATGAGATGTTCTGCATTTGTTTACGTACGACACCCCGTAAACTATAGAAGCTTGGTTCTCACAAGGTAAACACGTTCCAGTTTTTGCACCTCACAACTGGTTATCGGGCAATAGGCGGGTGAGCCGTACTCGAGCATCGGCTTTATGATAAAGAAGAGGCGAGTGGCAGATGTTTGAGCGCGCAGTGTGCGTAGTCCGTTTTTATGTAGTCTGTTCGTGTTGTACACGCAACACGAGAGCACGCCTAGATCACTCATGGAAGGTGTGGGGTGTAGCGGTTAATAGGCCAGAGTGTAGGTACGCCCACGACCACCTTTCCCCAAGCACGTAAATAACGACTTGACTGTTTTGGCCGACAGATCTATGTCTGCAGACCACATGGACAGGCGGTCGAGGTAATGCTGATTTACGTCACAGTCGCCGGGAGCATCAATTACTCTCCAGATGTTCGAGCGATCTACAAATAAGAGACGTGATCGAAGAAGCCGAGCTACTTCGTTGATGTGCACCAGGGATAAATTGAGTCCAATACTTTACCGTGGAGCATCCTACTGATGAATGTGTACCAGTCAGTTCATCATCATCATCATTATACACGTTAGCTAGAGGTGGGGAACACAGCTACTGTGCCGCAATACATAGAAAAAAGGAGAAAAAAAAGCAACTGGTGCAAGCTGGCTGAGCTACCGGTAACGGATGGGCATCGTTCCGGTAAGCTACCAGCCGGCTACCGTGCACCCCAAAAAAATATTATGCAAAATTATATAACGCTAAATAATGAGATCGTGGTTAGAGGGGGAGGCTAAGACGGATGGGGTGGGACAAAGAAACTCACAGCACGAACGCCACTGAGGTCGGCTCCTAGCCATATCAGCAAGTGTGTCCAACCAAACGTGTTCACCGTCTTTCGGACCCCAACCAGGGAGCCGAGACGCTCCAACCGAGGCCAGCTCAGAAGTGAGGGCCTTCATTCCTCTCGACCAAGTCATCGCTTGGCCACCCCTCCTCTTCTTCCATCCACACCCCCGGCGCGCAAACAACACACGTCGCGGAAGTCGGTGGGCTGGCATGCGTAACACGTGGCCCAGCCATCGGAGCCTGATGCGTGAAATAACGGTGCTGAGCCGTTCGTTTCCTTTTCCTGTGCCATAAACAAGGCGTCGAACACGCTCGTTGCTCACGCGGTGTTCCCACCAGATGTGAGCTAAATTACGAAGGCACCGGTGGTCGAACGTAACTAGCCTCTTCAGGTCCGCTGCTTTAAGTGGCCAGGTTTCACAACCGTACAGTAGGGTCGAACGTACTGCTGCATTGTACACTCTACCCTTCAGGGCAAAAGGGATGTCGCGCCGGCGCCCTAAGTGGCAAAGGTTAGCAAAAGCGCCCCGAGCTTTCGCTATACGATTCGTGATTTCATCTTCAATCCCACGGGCGCTGATACAACTTCCCAGGTAGTTAAATTTTTGAACGACTTCTAGCTAATCCCCACCAAGGGTCAGCGTAGGAGGCGGTCCAGACCAATCTTGGAGAAACGCTTTGCACTTCGAGGGTGCGAAGCAAAGCCCGAGGTGACGGCCAGCTAGTGCTAATCTGTCCAGTGCCGCTTGGCACGTTTGTGAGCTGTCACAGATCAGGGCAATATCATCAGCATACTCTAAATCAAGAAGTCGTTCTCCTGGGAGTAGCTCCACACCTTCTAAGTCGTGTCCTGTGAACGCGATTTCCATGACTTCGTCAACAGCGAAGTTGAAGAGGAAAGGTGACAGCGGGCATCCTTGTCTCAAGCCGCTGGAGATATTAAACGGCGACGACAACTTGCCGTAAGCCCTCACTCTGCCCGAGCTACGCGCATATAATGCTCGGATAATATTCACATATTTCTCAGGTACACCTTTCCTGAGTAGACAGTCCCAAAGTGCATGTCTATCCACCGAATCGAATGCACCTTTGATATCGAGGAACACGACAACGGTAGGCCGCCAATATATGTGACGGTGCTCCAACAACTGACGCAAGATGAAGATGTGGTCAATGCAGCTACGACCTCGACGAAATCCAGCTTGCTCTTCACGAATATGGCTTTCACGAGTGCCAGTCAGTCTGTGAAGGATGACAGAGGCAAGCAATTTGGAGGCGATGGAGATCAGACTGATTCCTCTATGGCTGTCGCATTCCGATCGTGAGCCCCCTTTGAAAATTGGGATTATGATGGAGCGGCTCCAATCGGTTGGGACAGTTTCCTGCTCTCACAGTCTCACTAGTAACTCGTGTAAATCATCCACAAGAGCAGGTCCCCCGAATTTGAAGAGGGCTGGAGGAAGGTCATCAGGTCCCGCGGCTTTATTTAACTTCAACAGTTTGATCTCATGTTCGACTTCTGAGCGAGAGGGTGGATCCAAAGGAACAGCCCACGGTGCAGGGCGATCACTGGTCGGCGAGAAATATAACAATTCCGACCGATTAAATTGCCTTTCAAAGTGCTCAGCCCAACGTTCCAGGCGTTTTGATAAGTTGTGGATAGGCTGTCCACTCTCGTCACGTATAGTTTCACTAATCAGGTCTCCTGCTGCCCGTTTCCCGTATAAGACGGAATAACTCACGATGGTTACCAAGGGCAGCGGCCATTTCCATCTCTGTTGCACGACGAGACCACCAGGATTCGCGGTCTCTCTTCAGGCTAGCACGGAGTTTCGCCCGGAGCTCTTTGCGAGTTTCATTGTGTTCGCTTCCAGCCGGGATATGCCGGCGAGCATCTATAAGTTCCAGAGACTGTGAAGAGACCCAATGTTCATGTTAGCGATTAGACATACCAAATGAGGATTTGCCTGCTGCTAGTAAGGCCTGTTGCATATGAGACCAGTGAGCTTCAATTGCATCCAGTGAGCGTTTATCCAACTCGGATGACAGCGTAATTTGATAGGCGTTCAGAACAGCTGGCTTCACCAGTCTGCCGGTGTCAATGCGCTCACAACGTCGTGGGCGTCTGCCAAAGCGCATCCGCAGGTCAGCACATACAAGTGCATGATCGGTGTCAACACCTGTGCTCCAAATCGAGCGACAGTTCTGGATGCAGTCTCTCCAGCGGTAACTGATAGCAATGTGATCGATTTGCATCCATAGCTGGTTCGAGGCTGGTGAGCGCCAAATCACCCTCCGGCGGGTGCTGTGTCGGAAATTAGTGATCGCAAGAAATAAGCCAGCATCCTCACACAAATGAAGTAACCGCTCACCGTTATCATTACGGGAGCCTACACCATGTTGGCCGCCCAGATGAAGCTCATCTGTGGATAATGTTACAACTTGAGCGTTCAGATCCACAGCCAGCACTACAGTGTCCGAGCTTCTTCTGTGGCGAAGGAGTTCGTTCAGTTGGCGATAGAAGTCGTCTTTTACCGAGTCATCGCTAGTTTGTCGGTGCATAGGCAGCGATAACGAATAGACACCTG